>CM038722.1:10533569-10963569 GCA_021613375.1 Megaleporinus macrocephalus
GGAAAACGAGAAACGCACGAAAGAGGGCGGGAGCACTCAAATATTTGAATTTTTTTTTTTTTTTTTTTTTTTTTTTAAAAACAAAAACGCAGGGAAAACGAGCAACGGGCGGGGTCCCAGGCCGAACAAGGTGACGCAGCCGACGCCTTCCCCCGTAACACTCGAAACACGCAAGACCTACGGGCACAAGACTCAGAGCACAAGAACACGCAACTCACCCGAGCAACAAGCGCTGTTTCGACTCTTTCCTTCACACAGTCTAAGGAGGTGCACCGTTCCTGGAGGTACTGCAATACCAAGTCGATGCGTGGAGCGGACGGAGCAAGCTCCTGTTCCGTCTCCCTGCTCTAAAAATCAATTTAATATGTAGTCCTCATATAGAGGACGTATCAGATATTAAACTGATAAGAACAGATACTACACTTGATCTTAGCCAAAAGGCCGAGAAGCGATAACCTGAAAAAGGCGCCTACCCCAGGACCAGCCCGTCGCAAGTCCAAAGCTACTGAACGGTCAACGCCAAGGGTCAGTCATTAACCCCGACGCCCCCCAGTGTCCATAGGTGGCCCCACTCCATACGAAACAAGCGACTTGACCTGTTTCCTCACGTACACGTACACGTACACGGACACGGACACGGACACGGACACAGACACAGACACAGACACAGACACAGACAAAGACAAAGACATTTTTTACCAAGCTTCCGTTTTGATTTTTAAAGACCCCTCATATCAACACCACCTGATTTTAGACCTGTTGTAAACCTCTAGCTCTGCAAAAGCAGAGCCTGCAAAAATAAGTAGAACTCGTCAACGTTCCCCTCCACGGAAATCTTTAGTAAAAGGCGAAAGATTTATACGTGAATGAAGAGAAACCCGAGCTATACCTGGATGGGGCCGAGCCTCGGGACACCTACCCGCGGCCTAGGACGCTGGCAGAGGGTAGGAGGCGCTGGCAGGATCAGAGTTGGCCCTTCCTTCACCTCCAGGGCTGAGTGCCGGGGAACCTCCCTTGCCGAATATCCACCACGGGCTGAGGTCAGGTCAGATCAGGATGGGACGGCTGATGCCTAAGGTCAAACGGAAAGAGAGCATTCAATAGACATACTAAACATAAGTAGAATTTTTTTTTTTTTTTTTTTTTTTTTTTTTTTAACAAAAACGGAGGGAAAACGAGAAACGCACGAAAGAGGGCGGGTGCACTCAAATATTTGAAATTTTTTTTTTTTTTTTTTTTTTTTTAACAAAAACGGAGGGAAAACGAGAAACGCACGAAAGAGGGCGGGAGCACTCAAATATTTGAATTTTTTTATTTATTTATTTTTTTTTTTAAAAACAAAAACGCAGGGAAAACGAGCAACGGGCGGGGTCCCAGGCCGAACAAGGTGACGCAGCCGACGCCTTCCCCCGTAACACTCGAAACACGCAAGACCTACGGGCACAAGACTCAGAGCACAAGAACACGCAACTCACCTGAGCAACAAGCGCTGTTTCGACTCTTTCCTTCACACAGTCTAAGGAGGTGCACCGTTCCTGGAGGTACTGCAATACCAAGTCGATGCGTGGAGCGGACGGAGCAAGCTCCTGTTCCGTCTCCCTGCTCTAAAAATCAATTTAATATGTAGTCCTCATATAGAGGACGTATCAGATATTAAACTGATAAGAACAGATTTTTTTTTTTTTTTTTTTTTTTTTTTCTTTTACGGATCAGAACATGATTCACAGCTTAATACAATACTGATCATACATCTTCATCATTTCCGCTTTTTAAAACATACAATTTAATAATAAAACATACATAAAAACACTCCACTCAAAAAACACAACAAACAATCTCGCTTCTGGTAAAATAACAATAAATGACTTATTAAAACCAAGAGTAGAAATAAAATGAATAGAATTGGTATAAAATCAATAAAAGAAATAAAAGAAATAAAACCAATTCATATTCAAAAACGCCGTGCCTGGGCCAGAAATAAAAGGTTTAAAACCCCTTATTAAAACAGACAGAATCCACCAAATAAAACCAATAAAACCACAAAAAAAGGGTTCTCAGATCCCCGGATGGAACCGCGTCAAAAAAAAGACTGTCCAGGGGGTCTTACAGCTCCAGAAGGTCCCTCCACCTTTCCTTCGCTGCATGATACCCCCATCGGATGACGTCATGTTCCATCCGAAAAACGCAAGTCTGCACGGATCTTTCTGTAGATTCCCACCGTGTCCAGGTTTGTCCCCTTTTGGATGAGGCTGGTCCTAGCGTTCCAAAGCTCACGCTTTGTCACGCTGACCAGCAACCACATCCGGGACAAGAAGGGAGACCTGGAGTCGTGGGACCACCCCCACATGACCTTTTCTCTGGTCATTTTGAATTGCGGGTCTAAGGCCCTGAACAGGCCGGCCACCTTGTCCCAAGTCGCCCTCGCGTACCCACATTCCCAAAACACGTGCCAAAGGCTCTCGTCTTTAGTACATGCGGGTCTGGGGCAGCGAGGGTGCCTGGTGAGCCCATGCCTGTACAGGACCTCCCTGACTGGCAGCTTGCCGTGAACGCATTGCCAGTTCAGGTCCTGCAACCGGTTATCCAGTCCTTTTGGCTGTACTCTCGACCAAGTGTCTTCCTCTAGGCCCACCGCAGCTCGAGCACCCCGTCCTTCAAGCACGGTTTTATACAAAACCCTGTGCTTGAGGAAGGACTCGGGCCGCAGACCCGCCGGAAGCAACTTGCTCCATCTCACCAAGTGCTGGTAGTGAACCGGCAAGGTCTCGGCCTTAGGGCCAGAGTTAGACCACGTGTCCACAATGGAACGCAATGGCCAGGACAGCCACAACCGTACAAAGTACTGGTGGGGGTGTTCAAGGGGAGCGGCCAGACGCGCACAGTGCTGCGCGAAAAACAGGCAATCCAGCTTAAGAGGGATGTCTGGTACATCCCTCCCCCCTTTGTCCTTTCCCAGGTACATCACTTCCCTCTTCACGTACTCATACCGGCCTCCCCACATGAGATTAAAAACATCTCTAGTGAGGCCCCTCCTCATATATCGAGGCATGGGGTAAACGTGGGCCAGGTAGAGCAGCGAGGGAAGGACATCCACTTTTAATGCTAGTACCTTGCCTAGGAAGGACAGGGACCTGGCTTTCCACAGCCCCATCTTCCGCCTGGCCAAGTCTAACCTTTGTTCCCAGTTTGCTCGGGCAGCCCCTTCCTGCATGAAAGAGACCCCCAAGATCTTCAAGGGACCATCGCTGAGGGCCAGCCCCCCAGCAATGTCCTTTCGATCCGTCCATCTGCCGAAGTACTTGACAACCGACTTGCCGAGGTTCAATGCCGCACCGGAAGCCTACCGAACGCCTGGACCGTGTCTAAGGCGAGCCTGAGCGACTGGTCCGAGCACACGAACAACGTAGTGTCGTCCGCATATTGGGCCAGTTTAACTACTTTACCTCCGCCTCCTGGGAGGGGGAGACCATCTATGCCTGGGTGGGCTCTGATGGCTGCCGCAAGTGGCTCTATATAGAGCGCGTAGAGTAAGGGTGAGAGAGAACACCCTTGTCGTACTCCACTCACTTGCGGCACCAAACCACTGAGGTGGCCGTTGATGGAGACCCGGCTCCCAACCTCAGTGTAAAATGTCTTCAGCCATCTTAAGAAGTTGGGCCCAAACCCAAATGTCGTCAACACCCTCTCTAGGAAGTCGTGGTCTACTCGGTCAAACGCCTTCTCTTGGTCTAGACTCACCAGCGCCAGAGGGACTTTCCTGTCCCCGGCCCAGGAGATCGCATCCCTGGTTAAGTGGAGATTCCAGGTAGCAGACCTCCCCGGGACCCCACACGTCTGGTCGCTGTGAACCAAGAGTGACATGGACTTCTTCAAGCGTTCTGTCAGGGCTTTGGCGAGGATCTTTAGATCCACGCACAGCATGGTCAGGGGTCTCCAATTGGCAAGATCCTTAGGATCGCCTTTCTTATACAACAAAGAGAGAGCCCCTGTCCGCATGCTTTCCGGTAATCTGCCCTGCCGATGCACATCCTCGGCTACCTCCACTATCTCCGGGCCGAGGACATCCCAAAATGTGGAATAAAATTCCACTGGTAGTCCATCTAGGCCCGGAACCTTACGCCGGTTCATCTTGCCAAGTACCTCGGTCAATTCTCCAAGACTAAAGGGGGCTTCTAGGCTGTCCCGAGCGGTGCTCGGAAGGCTGGTCTCTAGGAAAGACAAAAAATGCTCCCCTATTTCTCGATCTGTGCTCCTTTTGCTAAAAAGATTAGAATAAAAACCATGTGCAATCCCCATCATCCGGGCAGGGTCCGACCAGGTCCTACCTTCCGAGTCTATGAGAGACGTAAAACATCTCTCTTCTCGGGCCTGTCGGACCCTTTGAAAAAAGAAGGCAGAACAGGTCTCATTTTCCTCTGCCGTCTGCACCCTGGCATTAAGAACAGATACTACACTTGATCTTAGCCAAAAGGCCGAGAAGCGATAACCTGAAAGAGGCGCCTACCCCAGGACCAGCCCGTCGCAAGTCCAAAGCTACTGAACGGTCAACGCCAAGGGTCAGTCATTAACCCCGACGCCCCCCAGTGTCCATAGGTGGCCCCACTCCATACGAAACAAGCGACTTGACCTGTTTCCTCACGTACACGTACACGTACACGTACACGTACACGGACACGTACACGGACACGTACACAGACACAGACACAGACACAGACAAAGACATTTTTTACCAAGCTTCCGTTTTGATTTTTAAAGACCCCTCATATCAACACCACCTGATTTTAGACCTGTTGTAAACCTCTAGCTCTGCAAAAGCAGAGCCTGCAAAAATAAGTAGAACTCGTCAACGTTCCCCTCCACGGAAATCTTTAGTAAAAGGCGAAAGATTTATACGTGAATGAAGAGAAACCCGAGCTATACCTGGATGGGGCCGAGCCTCGGGACACCTACCCGCGGCCTAGGACGCTGGCAGAGGGTAGGAGGCGCTGGCAGGATCAGAGTTGGGCCTTCCTTCACCTCCAGGGCTGAGTGCCGGGGAACCTCCCTTGCCGAATATCCACCACGGGCTGAGGTCAGGTCAGATCAGGATGGGACGGCTGATGCCTAAGGTCAAACGGAAAGAGAGCATTCAATAGACATACTAAACATAAGTAGAATTTTTTTTTTTTTTTTTTTTTTTTTTTTAACAAAAACGGAGGGAAAACGAGAAACGCACGAAAGAGGGCGGGTGCACTCAAATATTTTAATTTTTTTTTTTTTTTTTTTTTTTTTTTTTAACAAAAACGGAGGGAAAACGAGAAACGCACGAAAGAGGGCGGGAGCACTCAAATATTTGAATTTTTTTTTTTTTTTTTTTTTTTTTTTTTAAAAACAAAAACGCAGGGAAAACGAGCAACGGGCGGGGTCCCAGGCCGAACAAGGTGACGCAGCCGACGCCTTCCCCCGTAACACTCGAAACACGCAAGACCTACGGGCACAAGACTCAGAGCACAAGAACACGCAACTCACCCGAGCAACAAGCGCTGTTTCGACTCTTTCCTTCACACAGTCTAAGGAGGTGCACCGTTCCTGGAGGTACTGCAATACCAAGTCGATGCGTGGAGCGGACGGAGCAAGCTCCTGTTCCGTCTCCCTGCTCTAAAAATCAATTTAATATGTAGTCCTCATATAGAGGACGTATCAGATATTAAACTGATAAGAACAGATACTACACTTGATCTTAGCCAAAAGGCCGAGAAGCGATAACCTGAAAAAGGCGCCTACCCCAGGACCAGCCCGTCGCAAGTCCAAAGCTACTGAACGGTCAACGCCAAGGGTCAGTCATTAACCCCGACGCCCCCCAGTGTCCATAGGTGGCCCCACTCCATACGAAACAAGCGACTTGACCTGTTTCCTCACGTACACGTACACGTACACGGACACGTACACGGACACGGACACAGACACAGACACAGACACAGACAAAGACAAAGACATTTTTTACCAAGCTTCCGTTTTGATTTTTAAAGACCCCTCATATCAACACCACCTGATTTTAGACCTGTTGTAAACCTCTAGCTCTGCAAAAGCAGAGCCTGCAAAAATAAGTAGAACTCGTCAACGTTCCCCTCCACGGAAATCTTTAGTAAAAGGCGAAAGATTTATACGTGAATGAAGAGAAACCCGAGCTATACCTGGATGGGGCCGAGCCTCGGGACACCTACCCGCGGCCTAGGACGCTGGCAGAGGGTAGGAGGCGCTGGCAGGATCAGAGTTGGCCCTTCCTTCACCTCCAGGGCTGAGTGCCGGGGAACCTCCCTTGCCGAATATCCACCACGGGCTGAGGTCAGGTCAGATCAGGATGGGACGGCTGATGCCTAAGGTCAAACGGAAAGAGAGCATTCAATAGACATACTAAACATAAGTAGAATTTTTTTTTTTTTTTTTTTTTTTTTTTTTTTTAACAAAAACGGAGGGAAAACGAGAAACGCACGAAAGAGGGCGGGAGCACTCAAATATTTGAATTTTTTTTTTTTTTTTTTTTTTTTTTAAAAACAAAAACGCAGGGAAAACGAGCAACGGGCGGGGTCCCAGGCCGAACAAGGTGACGCAGCCGACGCCTTCCCCCGTAACACTCGAAACACGCAAGACCTACGGGCACAAGACTCATAGCACAAGAACACGCAACTCACCCGAGCAACAAGCGCTGTTTCGACTCTTTCCTTCACACAGTCTAAGGAGGTGCACCGTTCCTGGAGGTACTGCAATACCAAGTCGATGCGTGGAGCGGACGGAGCAAGCTCCTGTTCCGTCTCCCTGCTCTAAAAATCAATTTAATATGTAGTCCTCATATAGAGGACGTATCAGATATTAAACTGATAAGAACAGATTTTTTTTTTTTTTTTTTTTTTTTTTTTTTTCTTTTACGGATCAGAACATGATTCACAGCTTAATACAATACTGATCATACATCTTCATCATTTCCGCTTTTTAAAACATACAATTTAATAATAAAACATACATAAAAACACTCCACTCAAAAAACACAACAAACAATCTCGCTTCTGGTAAAATAACAATAAATGACTTATTAAAACCAAGAGTAGAAATAAAATGAATAGAATTGGTATAAAATCAATAAAAGAAATAAAAGAAATAAAACCAATTCATATTCAAAAACGCCGTGCCTGGGCCAGAAATAAAAGGTTTAAAACCCCTTATTAAAACAGACAGAATCCACCAAATAAAACCAATAAAACCACAAAAAAAGGGTTCTCAGATCCCCGGATGGAACCGCGTCAAAAAAAAGACTGTCCAGGGGGTCTTACAGCTCCAGAAGGTCCCTCCACCTTTCCTTCGCTGCATGATACCCCCATCGGATGACGTCATGTTCCATCCGAAAACGCAAGTCTGCACGGATCTTTCTGTAGATTCCCACCGTGTCCAGGTTTGTCCCCTTTTGGATGAGGCTGGTCCTAGCGTTCCAAAGCTCACGCTTTGTCACGCTGACCAGCAACCACATCCGGGACAAGAAGGGAGACCTGGAGTCGTGGGACCACCCCCACATGACCTTTTCTCTGGTCATTTTGAATTGCGGGTCTAAGGCCCTGAACAGGCCGGCCACCTTGTCCCAAGTCGCCCTCGCGTACCCACATTCCCAAAACACGTGCCAAAGGCTCTCGTCTTTAGTACATGCGGGTCTGGGGCAGCGAGGGTGCCTGGTGAGCCCATGCCTGTACAGGACCTCCCTGACTGGCAGCTTGCCGTGAACGCATTGCCAGTTCAGGTCCTGCAACCGGTTATCCAGTCCTTTTGGCTGTACTCTCGACCAAGTGTCTTCCTCTAGGCCCACCGCAGCTCGAGCACCCCGTCCTTCAAGCACGGTTTTATACAAAACCCTGTGCTTGAGGAAGGACTCGGGCCGCAGACCCGCCGGAAGCAACTTGCTCCATCTCACCAAGTGCTGGTAGTGAACCGGCAAGGTCTCGGCCTTAGGGCCAGAGTTAGACCACGTGTCCACAATGGAACGCAATGGCCAGGACAGCCACAACCGTACAAAGTACTGGTGGGGGTGTTCAAGGGGAGCGGCCAGACGCGCACAGTGCTGCGCGAAAAACAGGCAATCCAGCTTAAGAGGGATGTCTGGTACATCCCTCCCCCCTTTGTCCTTTCCCAGGTACATCACTTCCCTCTTCACGTACTCATACCGGCCTCCCCACATGAGATTAAAAACATCTCTAGTGAGGCCCCTCCTCATATATCGAGGCATGGGGTAAACGTGGGCCAGGTAGAGCAGCGAGGGAAGGACATCCACTTTTAATGCTAGTACCTTGCCTAGGAAGGACAGGGACCTGGCTTTCCACAGCCCCATCTTCCGCCTGGCCAAGTCTAACCTTTGTTCCCAGTTTGCTCGGGCAGCCCCTTCCTGCATGAAAGAGACCCCCAAGATCTTCAAGGGACCATCGCTGAGGGCCAGCCCCCCAGCAATGTCCTTTCGATCCGTCCATCTGCCGAAGTACTTGACAACCGACTTGCCGAGGTTCAATGCCGCACCGGAAGCCTTACCGAACGCCTGGACCGTGTCTAAGGCGAGCCTGAGCGACTGGTCCGAGCACACGAACAACGTAGTGTCGTCCGCATATTGGGCCAGTTTAACTACTTTACCTCCGCCTCCTGGGAGGGGGAGACCATCTATGCCTGGGTGGGCTCTGATGGCTGCCGCAAGTGGCTCTATATAGAGCGCGTAGAGTAAGGGTGAGAGAGAACACCCTTGTCGTACTCCACTCACTTGCGGCACCAAACCACTGAGGTGGCCGTTGATGGAGACCCGGCTCCCAACCTCAGTGTAAAATGTCTTCAGCCATCTTAAGAAGTTGGGCCCAAACCCAAATGTCGTCAACACCCTCTCTAGGAAGTCGTGGTCTACTCGGTCAAACGCCTTCTCTTGGTCTAGACTCACCAGCGCCAGAGGGACTTTCCTGTCCCCGGCCCAGGAGATCGCATCCCTGGTTAAGTGGAGATTCCAGGTAGCAGACCTCCCCGGGACCCCACACGTCTGGTCGCTGTGAACCAAGAGTGACATGGACTTCTTCAAGCGTTCTGTCAGGGCTTTGGCGAGGATCTTTAGATCCACGCACAGCATGGTCAGGGGTCTCCAATTGGCAAGATCCTTAGGATCGCCTTTCTTATACAACAAAGAGAGAGCCCCTGTCCGCATGCTTTCCGGTAATCTGCCCTGCCGATGCACATCCTCGGCTACCTCCACTATCTCCGGGCCGAGGACATCCCAAAATGTGGAATAAAATTCCACTGGTAGTCCATCTAGGCCCGGAACCTTACGCCGGTTCATCTTGCCAAGTACCTCGGTCAATTCTCCAAGACTAAAGGGGGCTTCTAGGCTGTCCCGAGCGGTGCTCGGAAGGCTGGTCTCTAGGAAAGACAAAAAATGCTCCCCTATTTCTCGATCTGTGCTCCTTTTGCTAAAAAGATTAGAATAAAAACCATGTGCAATCCCCATCATCCGGGCAGGGTCCGACCAGGTCCTACCTTCCGAGTCTATGAGAGACGTAAAACATCTCTCTTCTCGGGCCTGTCGGACCCTTTGAAAAAAGAAGGCAGAACAGGTCTCATTTTCCTCTGCCGTCTGCACCCTGGCATTAAGAACAGATACTACACTTGATCTTAGCCAAAAGGCCGAGAAGCGATAACCTGAAAGAGGCGCCTACCCCAGGACCAGCCCGTCGCAAGTCCAAAGCTACTGAACGGTCAACGCCAAGGGTCAGTCATTAACCCCGACGCCCCCCAGTGTCCATAGGTGGCCCCACTCCATACGAAACAAGCGACTTGACCTGTTTCCTCACGTACACGTACACGTACACGTACACGTACACGGACACAGACACAGACACAGACACAGACACAGACACAGACACAGACAAAGACAAAGACATTTTTTACCAAGCTTCCGTTTTGATTTTTAAAGACCCCTCATATCAACACCACCTGATTTTAGACCTGTTGTAAACCTCTAGCTCTGCAAAAGCAGAGCCTGCAAAAATAAGTAGAACTCGTCAACGTTCCCCTCCACGGAAATCTTTAGTAAAAGGCGAAAGATTTATACGTGAATGAAGAGAAACCCGAGCTATACCTGGATGGGGCCGAGCCTCGGGACACCTACCCGCGGCCTAGGACGCTGGCAGAGGGTAGGAGGCGCTGGCAGGATCAGAGTTGGGCCTTCCTTCACCTCCAGGGCTGAGTGCCGGGGAACCTCCCTTGCCGAATATCCACCACGGGCTGAGGTCAGGTCAGATCAGGATGGGACGGCTGATGCCTAAGGTCAAACGGAAAGAGAGCATTCAATAGACATACTAAACATAAGTAGAATTTTTTTTTTTTTTTTTTTTTTTTTTTAACAAAAACGGAGGGAAAACGAGAAACGCACGAAAGAGGGCGGGTGCACTCAAATATTTGAATTTTTTTTTTTTTTTTTTTTTTTTTTTTAACAAAAACGGAGGGAAAACGAGAAACGCACGAAAGAGGGCGGGAGCACTCAAATATTTGAATTTTTTTTTTTTTTTTTTTTTTTTTTTTAAAAACAAAAACGCAGGGAAAACGAGCAACGGGCGGGGTCCCAGGCCGAACAAGGTGACGCAGCCGACGCCTTCCCCCGTAACACTCGAAACACGCAAGACCTACGGGCACAAGACTCAGAGCACAAGAACACGCAACTCACCCGAGCAACAAGCGCTGTTTCGACTCTTTCCTTCACACAGTCTAAGGAGGTGCACCGTTCCTGGAGGTACTGCAATACCAAGTCGATGCGTGGAGCGGACGGAGCAAGCTCCTGTTCCGTCTCCCTGCTCTAAAAATCAATTTAATATGTAGTCCTCATATAGAGGACGTATCAGATATTAAACTGATAAGAACAGATACTACACTTGATCTTAGCCAAAAGGCCGAGAAGCGATAACCTGAAAAAGGCGCCTACCCCAGGACCAGCCCGTCGCAAGTCCAAAGCTACTGAACGGTCAACGCCAAGGGTCAGTCATTAACCCCGACGCCCCCCAGTGTCCATAGGTGGCCCCACTCCATACGAAACAAGCGACTTGACCTGTTTCCTCACGTACACGTACACGTACACGTACACGTACACGGACACGGACACGTACACAGACACAGACACAGACACAGACAAAGACATTTTTTACCAAGCTTCCGTTTTGATTTTTAAAGACCCCTCATATCAACACCACCTGATTTTAGACCTGTTGTAAACCTCTAGCTCTGCAAAAGCAGAGCCTGCAAAAATAAGTAGAACTCGTCAACGTTCCCCTCCACGGAAATCTTTAGTAAAAGGCGAAAGATTTATACGTGAATGAAGAGAAACCCGAGCTATACCTGGATGGGGCCGAGCCTCGGGACACCTACCCGCGGCCTAGGACGCTGGCAGAGGGTAGGAGGCGCTGGCAGGATCAGAGTTGGGCCCTTCCTTCACCTCCAGGGCTGAGTGCCGGGGAACCTCCCTTGCCGAATATCCACCACGGGCTGAGGTCAGGTCAGATCAGGATGGGACGGCTGATGCCTAAGGTCAAACGGAAAGAGAGCATTCAATAGACATACTAAACATAAGTAGAATTTTTTTTTTTTTTTTTTTTTTTTTTTTAACAAAAACGGAGGGAAAACGAGAAACGCACGAAAGAGGGCGGGTGCACTCAAATATTTGAATTTTTTTTTTTTTTTTTTTTTTTTTTTTAACAAAAACGGAGGGAAAACGAGAAACGCACGAAAGAGGGCGGGAGCACTCAAATATTTGAATTTTTTTTTTTTTTTTTTTTTTTTTTAAAAACAAAAACGCAGGGAAAACGAGCAACGGGCGGGGTCCCAGGCCGAACAAGGTGACGCAGCCGACGCCTTCCCCCGTAACACTCGAAACACGCAAGACCTACGGGCACAAGACTCAGAGCACAAGAACACGCAACTCACCCGAGCAACAAGCGCTGTTTCGACTCTTTCCTTCACACAGTCTAAGGAGGTGCACCGTTCCTGGAGGTACTGCAATACCAAGTCGATGCGTGGAGCGGACGGAGCAAGCTCCTGTTCCGTCTCCCTGCTCTAAAAATCAATTTAATATGTAGTCCTCATATAGAGGACGTATCAGATATTAAACTGATAAGAACAGATACTACACTTGATCTTAGCCAAAAGGCCGAGAAGCGATAACCTGAAAGAGGCGCCTACCCCAGGACCAGCCCGTCGCAAGTCCAAAGCTACTGAACGGTCAACGCCAAGGGTCAGTCATTAACCCCGACGCCCCCCAGTGTCCATAGGTGGCCCCACTCCATACGAAACAAGCGACTTGACCTGTTTCCTCACGTACACGTACACGTACACGGACACGTACACGGACACGGACACAGACACAGACACAGACACAGACAAAGACAAAGACATTTTTTACCAAGCTTCCGTTTTGATTTTTAAAGACCCCTCATATCAACACCACCTGATTTTAGACCTGTTGTAAACCTCTAGCTCTGCAAAAGCAGAGCCTGCAAAAATAAGTAGAACTCGTCAACGTTCCCCTCCACGGAAATCTTTAGTAAAAGGCGAAAGATTTATACGTGAATGAAGAGAAACCCGAGCTATACCTGGATGGGGCCGAGCCTCGGGACACCTACCCGCGGCCTAGGACGCTGGCAGAGGGTAGGAGGCGCTGGCAGGATCAGAGTTGGGCCTTCCTTCACCTCCAGGGCTGAGTGCCGGGGAACCTCCCTTGCCGAATATCCACCACGGGCTGAGGTCAGGTCAGATCAGGATGGGACGGCTGATGCCTAAGGTCAAACGGAAAGAGAGCATTCAATAGACATACTAAACATAAGTAGAATTTTTTTTTTTTTTTTTTTTTTTTTTTTTTAACAAAAACGGAGGGAAAACGAGAAACGCACGAAAGAGGGCGGGTGCACTCAAATATTTGAATTTTTTTTTTTTTTTTTTTTTTTTTTTTAACAAAAACGGAGGGAAAACGAGAAACGCACGAAAGAGGGCGGGAGCACTCAAATATTTGAATTTTTTTTTTTTTTTTTTTTTTTTTTTTAAAAACAAAAACGCAGGGAAAACGAGCAACGGGCGGGGTCCCAGGCCGAACAAGGTGACGCAGCCGACGCCTTCCCCCGTAACACTCGAAACACGCAAGACCTACGGGCACAAGACTCAGAGCACAAGAACACGCAACTCACCCGAGCAACAAGCGCTGTTTCGACTCTTTCCTTCACACAGTCTAAGGAGGTGCACCGTTCCTGGAGGTACTGCAATACCAAGTCGATGCGTGGAGCGGACGGAGCAAGCTCCTGTTCCGTCTCCCTGCTCTAAAAATCAATTTAATATGTAGTCCTCATATAGAGGACGTATCAGATATTAAACTGATAAGAACAGATTTTTTTTTTTTTTTTTTTTTTTTTTTTTTTTCTTTTACGGATCAGAACATGATTCACAGCTTAATACAATACTGATCATACATCTTCATCATTTCCGCTTTTTAAAACATACAATTTAATAATAAAACATACATAAAAACACTCCACTCAAAAAACACAACAAACAATCTCGCTTCTGGTAAAATAACAATAAATGACTTATTAAAACCAAGAGTAGAAATAAAATGAATAGAATTGGTATAAAATCAATAAAAGAAATAAAAGAAATAAAACCAATTCATATTCAAAAACGCCGTGCCTGGGCCAGAAATAAAAGGTTTAAAACCCCTTATTAAAACAGACAGAATCCACCAAATAAAACCAATAAAACCACAAAAAAAGGGTTCTCAGATCCCCGGATGGAACCGCGTCAAAAAAAAGACTGTCCAGGGGGTCTTACAGCTCCAGAAGGTCCCTCCACCTTTCCTTCGCTGCATGATACCCCCATCGGATGACGTCATGTTCCATCCGAAAACGCAAGTCTGCACGGATCTTTCTGTAGATTCCCACCGTGTCCAGGTTTGTCCCCTTTTGGATGAGGCTGGTCCTAGCGTTCCAAAGCTCACGCTTTGTCACGCTGACCAGCAACCACATCCGGGACAAGAAGGGAGACCTGGAGTCGTGGGACCACCCCCACATGACCTTTTCTCTGGTCATTTTGAATTGCGGGTCTAAGGCCCTGAACAGGCCGGCCACCTTGTCCCAAGTCGCCCTCGCGTACCCACATTCCCAAAACACGTGCCAAAGGCTCTCGTCTTTAGTACATGCGGGTCTGGGGCAGCGAGGGTGCCTGGTGAGCCCATGCCTGTACAGGACCTCCCTGACTGGCAGCTTGCCGTGAACGCATTGCCAGTTCAGGTCCTGCAACCGGTTATCCAGTCCTTTTGGCTGTACTCTCGACCAAGTGTCTTCCTCTAGGCCCACCGCAGCTCGAGCACCCCGTCCTTCAAGCACGGTTTTATACAAAACCCTGTGCTTGAGGAAGGACTCGGGCCGCAGACCCGCCGGAAGCAACTTGCTCCATCTCACCAAGTGCTGGTAGTGAACCGGCAAGGTCTCGGCCTTAGGGCCAGAGTTAGACCACGTGTCCACAATGGAACGCAATGGCCAGGACAGCCACAACCGTACAAAGTACTGGTGGGGGTGTTCAAGGGGAGCGGCCAGACGCGCACAGTGCTGCGCGAAAAACAGGCAATCCAGCTTAAGAGGGATGTCTGGTACATCCCTCCCCCCTTTGTCCTTTCCCAGGTACATCACTTCCCTCTTCACGTACTCATACCGGCCTCCCCACATGAGATTAAAAACATCTCTAGTGAGGCCCCTCCTCATATATCGAGGCATGGGGTAAACGTGGGCCAGGTAGAGCAGCGAGGGAAGGACATCCACTTTTAATGCTAGTACCTTGCCTAGGAAGGACAGGGACCTGGCTTTCCACAGCCCCATCTTCCGCCTGGCCAAGTCTAACCTTTGTTCCCAGTTTGCTCGGGCAGCCCCTTCCTGCATGAAAGAGACCCCCAAGATCTTCAAGGGACCATCGCTGAGGGCCAGCCCCCCAGCAATGTCCTTTCGATCCGTCCATCTGCCGAAGTACTTGACAACCGACTTGCCGAGGTTCAATGCCGCACCGGAAGCCTTACCGAACGCCTGGACCGTGTCTAAGGCGAGCCTGAGCGACTGGTCCGAGCACACGAACAACGTAGTGTCGTCCGCATATTGGGCCAGTTTAACTACTTTACCTCCGCCTCCTGGGAGGGGGAGACCATCTATGCCTGGGTGGGCTCTGATGGCTGCCGCAAGTGGCTCTATATAGAGCGCGTAGAGTAAGGGTGAGAGAGAACACCCTTGTCGTACTCCACTCACTTGCGGCACCAAACCACTGAGGTGGCCGTTGATGGAGACCCGGCTCCCAACCTCAGTGTAAAATGTCTTCAGCCATCTTAAGAAGTTGGGCCCAAACCCAAATGTCGTCAACACCCTCTCTAGGAAGTCGTGGTCTACTCGGTCAAACGCCTTCTCTTGGTCTAGACTCACCAGCGCCAGAGGGACTTTCCTGTCCCCGGCCCAGGAGATCGCATCCCTGGTTAAGTGGAGATTCCAGGTAGCAGACCTCCCCGGGACCCCACACGTCTGGTCGCTGTGAACCAAGAGTGACATGGACTTCTTCAAGCGTTCTGTCAGGGCTTTGGCGAGGATCTTTAGATCCACGCACAGCATGGTCAGGGGTCTCCAATTGGCAAGATCCTTAGGATCGCCTTTCTTATACAACAAAGAGAGAGCCCCTGTCCGCATGCTTTCCGGTAATCTGCCCTGCCGATGCACATCCTCGGCTACCTCCACTATCTCCGGGCCGAGGACATCCCAAAATGTGGAATAAAATTCCACTGGTAGTCCATCTAGGCCCGGAACCTTACGCCGGTTCATCTTGCCAAGTACCTCGGTCAATTCTCCAAGACTAAAGGGGGCTTCTAGGCTGTCCCGAGCGGTGCTCGGAAGGCTGGTCTCTAGGAAAGACAAAAAATGCTCCCCTATTTCTCGATCTGTGCTCCTTTTGCTAAAAAGATTAGAATAAAAACCATGTGCAATCCCCATCATCCGGGCAGGGTCCGACCAGGTCCTACCTTCCGAGTCTATGAGAGACGTAAAACATCTCTCTTCTCGGGCCTGTCGGACCCTTTGAAAAAAGAAGGCAGAACAGGTCTCATTTTCCTCTGCCGTCTGCACCCTGGCATTAAGAACAGATACTACACTTGATCTTAGCCAAAAGGCCGAGAAGCGATAACCTGAAAGAGGCGCCTACCCCAGGACCAGCCCGTCGCAAGTCCAAAGCTACTGAACGGTCAACGCCAAGGGTCAGTCATTAACCCCGACGCCCCCCAGTGTCCATAGGTGGCCCCACTCCATACGAAACAAGCGACTTGACCTGTTTCCTCACGTACACGTACACGTACACGTACACGTACACGGACACAGACACAGACACAGACACAGACACAGACACAGACAAAGACAAAGACATTTTTTACCAAGCTTCCGTTTTGATTTTTAAAGACCCCTCATATCAACACCACCTGATTTTAGACCTGTTGTAAACCTCTAGCTCTGCAAAAGCAGAGCCTGCAAAAATAAGTAGAACTCGTCAACGTTCCCCTCCACGGAAATCTTTAGTAAAAGGCGAAAGATTTATACGTGAATGAAGAGAAACCCGAGCTATACCTGGATGGGGCCGAGCCTCGGGACACCTACCCGCGGCCTAGGACGCTGGCAGAGGGTAGGAGGCGCTGGCAGGATCAGAGTTGGGCCTTCCTTCACCTCCAGGGCTGAGTGCCGGGGAACCTCCCTTGCCGAATATCCACCACGGGCTGAGGTCAGGTCAGATCAGGATGGGACGGCTGATGCCTAAGGTCAAACGGAAAGAGAGCATTCAATAGACATACTAAACATAAGTAGAATTTTTTTTTTTTTTTTTTTTTTTTTTTTTTTAACAAAAACGGAGGGAAAACGAGAAACGCACGAAAGAGGGCGGGTGCACTCAAATATTTGAATTTTTTTTTTTTTTTTTTTTTTTTTTTTAACAAAAACGGAGGGAAAACGAGAAACGCACGAAAGAGGGCGGGAGCACTCAAATATTTGAATTTTTTTTTTTTTTTTTTTTTTTTTTTTAAAAACAAAAACGCAGGGAAAACGAGCAACGGGCGGGGTCCCAGGCCGAACAAGGTGACGCAGCCGACGCCTTCCCCCGTAACACTCGAAACACGCAAGACCTACGGGCACAAGACTCAGAGCACAAGAACACGCAACTCACCCGAGCAACAAGCGCTGTTTCGACTCTTTCCTTCACACAGTCTAAGGAGGTGCACCGTTCCTGGAGGTACTGCAATACCAAGTCGATGCGTGGAGCGGACGGAGCAAGCTCCTGTTCCGTCTCCCTGCTCTAAAAATCAATTTAATATGTAGTCCTCATATAGAGGACGTATCAGATATTAAACTGATAAGAACAGATACTACACTTGATCTTAGCCAAAAGGCCGAGAAGCGATAACCTGAAAAAGGCGCCTACCCCAGGACCAGCCCGTCGCAAGTCCAAAGCTACTGAACGGTCAACGCCAAGGGTCAGTCATTAACCCCGACGCCCCCCAGTGTCCATAGGTGGCCCCACTCCATACGAAACAAGCGACTTGACCTGTTTCCTCACGTACACGTACACGTACACGGACACGGACACGGACACGGACACAGACACAGACACAGACACAGACAAAGACAAAGACATTTTTTACCAAGCTTCCGTTTTGATTTTTAAAGACCCCTCATATCAACACCACCTGATTTTAGACCTGTTGTAAACCTCTAGCTCTGCAAAAGCAGAGCCTGCAAAAATAAGTAGAACTCGTCAACGTTCCCCTCCACGGAAATCTTTAGTAAAAGGCGAAAGATTTATACGTGAATGAAGAGAAACCCGAGCTATACCTGGATGGGGCCGAGCCTCGGGACACCTACCCGCGGCCTAGGACGCTGGCAGAGGGTAGGAGGCGCTGGCAGGATCAGAGTTGGCCCTTCCTTCACCTCCAGGGCTGAGTGCCGGGGAACCTCCCTTGCCGAATATCCACCACGGGCTGAGGTCAGGTCAGATCAGGATGGGACGGCTGATGCCTAAGGTCAAACGGAAAGAGAGCATTCAATAGACATACTAAACATAAGTAGAATTTTTTTTTTTTTTTTTTTTTTTTTTTTTTAACAAAAACGGAGGGAAAACGAGAAACGCACGAAAGAGGGCGGGTGCACTCAAATATTTGAATTTTTTTTTTTTTTTTTTTTTTTTTTTTAACAAAAACGGAGGGAAAACGAGAAACGCACGAAAGAGGGCGGGAGCACTCAAATATTTGAATTTTTTTTTTTTTTTTTTTTTTTTTTTTAAAAACAAAAACGCAGGGAAAACGAGCAACGGGCGGGGTCCCAGGCCGAACAAGGTGACGCAGCCGACGCCTTCCCCCGTAACACTCGAAACACGCAAGACCTACGGGCACAAGACTCAGAGCACAAGAACACGCAACTCACCCGAGCAACAAGCGCTGTTTCGACTCTTTCCTTCACACAGTCTAAGGAGGTGCACCGTTCCTGGAGGTACTGCAATACCAAGTCGATGCGTGGAGCGGACGGAGCAAGCTCCTGTTCCGTCTCCCTGCTCTAAAAATCAATTTAATATGTAGTCCTCATATAGAGGACGTATCAGATATTAAACTGATAAGAACAGATACTACACTTGATCTTAGCCAAAAGGCCGAGAAGCGATAACCTGAAAAAGGCGCCTACCCCAGGACCAGCCCGTCGCAAGTCCAAAGCTACTGAACGGTCAACGCCAAGGGTCAGTCATTAACCCCGACGCCCCCCAGTGTCCATAGGTGGCCCCACTCCATACGAAACAAGCGACTTGACCTGTTTCCTCACGTACACGTACACGGACACGTACACGTACACGGACACGGACACAGACACAGACACAGACACAGACAAAGACAAAGACATTTTTTACCAAGCTTCCGTTTTGATTTTTAAAGACCCCTCATATCAACACCACCTGATTTTAGACCTGTTGTAAACCTCTAGCTCTGCAAAAGCAGAGCCTGCAAAAATAAGTAGAACTCGTCAACGTTCCCCTCCACGGAAATCTTTAGTAAAAGGCGAAAGATTTATACGTGAATGAAGAGAAACCCGAGCTATACCTGGATGGGGCCGAGCCTCGGGACACCTACCCGCGGCCTAGGACGCTGGCAGAGGGTAGGAGGCGCTGGCAGGATCAGAGTTGGGCCCTTCCTTCACCTCCAGGGCTGAGTGCCGGGGAACCTCCCTTGCCGAATATCCACCACGGGCTGAGGTCAGGTCAGATCAGGATGGGACGGCTGATGCCTAAGGTCAAACGGAAAGAGAGCATTCAATAGACATACTAAACATAAGTAGAATTTTTTTTTTTTTTTTTTTTTTTTTTTTTTTAACAAAAACGGAGGGAAAACGAGAAACGCACGAAAGAGGGCGGGTGCACTCAAATATTTGAATTTTTTTTTTTTTTTTTTTTTTTTTTAACAAAAACGGAGGGAAAACGAGAAACGCACGAAAGAGGGCGGGAGCACTCAAATATTTGAATTTTTTTATTTATTTTTTTTTTTTTTTAAAAACAAAAACGCAGGGAAAACGAGCAACGGGCGGGGTCCCAGGCCGAACAAGGTGACGCAGCCGACGCCTTCCCCCGTAACACTCGAAACACGCAAGACCTACGGGCACAAGACTCAGAGCACAAGAACACGCAACTCACCCGAGCAACAAGCGCTGTTTCGACTCTTTCCTTCACACAGTCTAAGGAGGTGCACCGTTCCTGGAGGTACTGCAATACCAAGTCGATGCGTGGAGCGGACGGAGCAAGCTCCTGTTCCGTCTCCCTGCTCTAAAAATCAATTTAATATGTAGTCCTCATATAGAGGACGTATCAGATATTAAACTGATAAGAACAGATTTTTTTTTTTTTTTTTTTTTTTTTTTTTTTTTTTTTTTTTTCCGGATCAGAATATGATTCTCAGCTTAATGTAACACTGATCATACATCTTCATCATTTCCGCTTTAAAATACTAATTTAATATTAAAACATGCATTAAAAAACTCCACTAATTAAAATTCGCCAAACACGCTTCTCTTAAAATGCCCTGTTACTGGCTTTTTAAAACCGAGCGTAGCTCTTAGAATGAAATGAATTGGTTAAAAATCAATAAAAAATAAATCAATAAAAAACAAACAAACAACAACCAAACAAACAAATAAACAAACACATAAAAACATAAAACAAACATAAAACCAATTCACATTCAAAAACGCCGTGCCTGGGCCAAAAATAAAAGGTTTAAAACCCCTTATTAAAACAGACAGAATCCACCAGATAAAACCAAATAAAACCACAGAAAAGGGTTCTCAGAACCCCGGATGGAACCGCGTCAAAAAAAAACTTGTCCAGGGGGTCTTACAGCTCCAGAAGGTCCCTCCACCTTTCCTTCGCTGCATGATACCCCCATCGGATGACGTCATGTTCCATCCGAAAACGCAAGTCTGCACAGATCTTTCTGTAGATTCCCACCGTATCCAGGTTTGTCCCCTTTTGGATGAGGCTGGTCCTAGCGTTCCAAAGCTCACGCTTTGTCACGCTGACCAGCAACCACATCCGGGACAAGAAGGGAGACCTGGTGTCGTGGGACCACCCCCACATGACCTTTTCTCTGGTCATTTTGAACTGCGGGTCTAAGGCCCTGAACAGGCCGGCCACCTTGTCCCAAGTCGCCCTCGCGTACCCGCATTCCCAAAACACGTGCCAAAGGCTCTCGTCTTTAGCACATGCGGGTCTGGGGCAGCGAGGGTACCTGGTGAGCCCGTGCCTGTACAGGACCTCCCTGACTGGCAGCTTGCCGTGAACGCATTGCCAGTTCAGGTCCTGCAGCCGGTTATCCAGTCCTTTCGGCTGTACTCTCGACCAAGTGTCTTCCTCTAGGCCCACCGCAGCTCGAGCACCCCGTCCTTCAAGCACGGTTTTATACAAAACCCTGTGCTTGAGGAAGGACTCGGGCCGCAGACCTGCCGGAAGCAACTTGCTCCATCTAACCAAGTGCTGATAGTGAACCGGCAGAGTCTCGGCCTTAGGGCCAGAGTTAGACCACGTATCCACAATGGAACGCAATGGCCAGGACAGCCACAACCGTACAAAGTACTGGTGGGGGTGTTCAAGGGGAGCGGCCAGACGCGCACAGTGCTGCGCGAAAAACAGGCAATCCAGCTTGAGAGGGATGTCTGGTACATCCCTCCCCCCTTTGTCCTTTCCCAGGTACATCACTTCCCTCTTCACGTACTCATACCTGCCCCCCCACATGAGATTGAACACATCTCTAGTGAGGCCCCTCCTCATATATCGAGGCATGGGGTAAACGTGAGCCAGGTAGAGCAACGAGGGAAGGACATCCACTTTCAATGCTAGTACCTTGCCTAGGAAGGACAGGGACCTGGCTTTCCACAGCCCCATCTTCCGCCTGGCCAAGTCTAACCTTTGTTCCCAGTTTGCTCGGGCAGCCCCTTCCTGCATGAAAGAGACCCCCAAGATCTTCAAGGGACCATCGCTGAGGGCCAGCCCCCCAGCAATGTCCTTTCGATCCGTCCATCTGCCGAAGTACTTGACAACCGACTTGCCGAGGTTCAATGCCGCACCGGAAGCCTTACCGAACGCCTGGACCGTGTCTAAGGCGAGCCTGAGCGACTGGTCCGAGCACACGAACAACGTAGTGTCGTCCGCATATTGGGCCAGTTTAACTACTTTACCTCCGCCTCCTGGGAGGGGGAGACCATCTATTCCTGGGTGGGCTCTGATGGCTGCCGCAAGTGGCTCTATATAGAGCGTGTAGAGTAAGGGTGAGAGAGAACACCCTTGTCGCACTCCACTCACTTGCGGCACCAACTCACTGAGGTGGCCGTTGATGGAGACCCGGCTCCCTACCTCAGTATAAAATGTCTTCAGCCATCTTAAGAAGTTGGGCCCAAACCCGAATGTCGTCAACACCCTCTCTAGGAAGCTGTGGTCTACTCGGTCAAACGCCTTCTCTTGGTCTAAACTCACCAGCGCCAGAGGGACATTCCTGTCCCCGGCCCAGGAGATCGCGTCCCTGGTTAAGTGGAGATTCCAGGTAACGGATCTCCCAGGGATTCCACACGTCTGGTCGCTGTGAACCAGGAGTGACATGATCTTCTTCAAGCGCTCTGTCAGGGCTTTGGTGAGGATCTTTAGATCCACACACAGCATGGTCAGGGGTCTCCAGTTGGCGAGATCCTTAGGATCGCCCTTCTTGTACAACAAAGAGAGAGCCCCTGTCCGCATGCTCTCAGGTAATCTGCCCTGCCGATGCACATCCTCGGCTACCTCCACTATCTCCGGGCCGAGGACATCCCAAAAAGTGGAATAAAATTCCACTGGTAGTCCATCTAAGCCCGGGACCTTACGCCGGTTCATCTTGCCAAGTACCTCGGTCAGTTCTCCAAGACTAAAGGGGGCTTCTAGGCTGTCCCGAGCGGTGCTCGAAAGGCTGGTCTCTAGGAAAGACAAAAAATGCTCCCCTATTTCTCGATCTGTGCTCCTTTTGCTAAAAAGATTTGAATAAAAACCATGTGCAATCCCCATCATTCGGGCAGGGTCCGAACAGGCCCTACCTTCCGAGTCTATGAGAGATGTAAAACATCTCTCTTCTCGGGCCTGTCGGGCCCTTTGAAAAAAGAAGGCAGAGCAAGTCTCGTTTTCTTCTGCCATCTGCAACCTGGCATTAAAGAGGCTATTTGCCGCCGACCTCTCGTGCAGTGCCCTGAGCTCGGCTCTAAGGGCCTGCACTCGGTCCAGGTCGAGTGCCCCTCCATTATTATAAAGATCATAATATCTTTGCATTTGCTTCTCCAGATCCCGTACACGCCTGAGCTTTTCAGCTTTGCGTCGGCTGCAGTAGTGGATTGTAAGAGCACGTACTCTCTCTTTAATGTGCTCCCACCACGCAGCCGGAGAAGCAAAGTCACCCTTGCAGTCTTGCCAGACCGCAAAGTGATCTCTAAAGAGAGTTTGATACTCTCTCTCCTCCAAGATCTCCACGTTCAGCTTCCAATACCCCCTCCCAAAGGAGGGTGCATCAATGGAAACTGTGGCCTCTACCATCATATGGTCAGAGTACCACCGTGGAGACAAGGAGGCCTTAGTAACTTTAATGGAGGGTGACACCAAGATATAATCTATGCGGCTGTGTGCCCCTCTACTATTATGCCAGGTATGGCCCGAACTACTGGGATTGCAAAACTTAAAACCGTCAGTAAGGCTGAAGCTGGCTACCAGCTTTTTAAAGTGTTTCACACTGACGTCATCACGCCCTTCCAAATTAATGTTAAAATCACCTGCCACAAACACGTGCCTATTTGTAATACAAAAGGGGGCCAATGCTTCTAAGAAAGCTATACGCGGCGAGGGTTCAACTGGAGCGTAGACGCACAAAACTCTTACGTTTTGGCCTCTCCATGTGGCATCCACCCCCAAGGCCCTGCCCTGAATGATTGTAAATGGGCTTACCTTCTCGAAGGAGCGGTCTCCAAACAGGATCCCAACTCCTGTGGAGTGGACGCCACCCACGCTCCAGAACGCCTTACCTCTTTTCCATTCATTAGAGAAAAGAGCCTCGTCCCGCTGGTCCCGCAGGTGGACCTCCTGCAGACAGCAGATGGTCGAAGAGGTGGACGCCAGATCCTGAAAAACAGCTGTCCTTTTTGTAGCCTTCCGCAACCCTCTGACATTCATGGTTAAAATGGTGAGCCCTGCCATAGTAAAAAAGGGGGTTAAAAACCATAAAACCATTACAAATCAATTAAAAGGGGGGAGCCCCTTTCCCTTCCACCCTGGTCTCCCCCAACGATCTCGAACCCGTCCAAATATGCTGCCTCGTTGGGGGGGACCTCCCTGCCCCCATATTCTGATGGCGGCGGTGGGGTTTTATCCCCCACCAGCACGCTATTATTCTCTGTCTTGGGGGGCAAGGAAGGGGAGGATGGGGCTCCCTCAGGCGCCGCCTCAGGGGGGTCCGCCCTCTGCCTCCTCCCGGCCCCTTCCTCCTGAACTCTTCTTCTCTTCTTAGCTTTTCTGGTTGGCCGGGAGGCTGGGGGTGCCTCCTTGTCAGCCAGCGGGCGCAAGCCCGGGGCAGGGCCTCTGGCCTCCAAAGGGGAGGAGGTGGCGGAGGCTCCAGACTCCACTGGCCCCTCCAGCCTCTCTGGAGTGCGTTCCTCCTCCCCAGATGTTGCAGTTTCTGTGGGCCCACTTCCTGCCCCTGCCAACACCGCGGCATAAGAAATAACACGTCCTGGGCAGGAGTGGGCCAAATGTCCCTCCCCGCCGCAGCTCCTGCAACGGCGGGGGTTTTTGCAGTCCTTGGCCAGATGCCCTTGCCCCAGGCAGTTCTGGCATTTCAAGTCCTTGCACCCGCTGACCTGATGTCCGTGCTGGAGGCACCCCCTGCAAAAGGCGGGTTGCCCCCTATAAAAAAGATAACCCTTATTCCCGTTCAGGGTAAAATATCCTGGGGGGTGGGTTAGGCCCCCCTTTCCGTCCTCCTTGAACTGGACTAAAAACTGGCGGCGCCCGTTCCAAATCCCCAGCTCGTCCCGGACCATCCTGTCTCCCGGCTGGACCTCCCCGTACCGCTGAAGAAATTGGCGGATAGCTTCAGCGGTAACAAAGGGATTAAAGAGGTGGATGGTGACCATCCGCCTCCCATTGTGCTCCAATGAATGTAAATGGAAGCACTTACCTAGCGGATGGTCCACCAAATCCACCCCTCGCCCGAGGACCTGCCTGTAGGCCTCCTCCGAGGCCATGGTTACGTCGAAGAACCTCAGGGCGTTGTTGCGCTGGGCACAAACAAGGTCCTGGGGTTCCAAGCCCAGCGCAACGAAGAGAACCTCCCGGATGAAGGGGACCCTCTCGGGAAAAGGGTCCCCAGGTTCCGTCGTCCTCCACTGGAAGCGTACCGTTCGAGGCACGCTTCCAGTGGCTGCAGGTCCGCCCCGAGGTTCCGAATCCATCGTCGCTTCCCGGAGGAGGCAGTTGTTCCGGCTCTTCTTCTCCTTCTGCAGGTCCTTCAGGTCCTCGAGCAGTCCGCCGGGAATCGTTCCTTGTAGATCCAGGAGAGCCGAGGATACTAAAACTAACTAAAAAAGAATAAAAGCAGTAAAACAAAATAAAACCCTAAAAAAGGAGTCCAAGGGATCCCATGCGGCAGCGGCGGTCAAGCCACCAGCTAGCTGCACCTAGGTTCACCCTTGGAACTCCTTTCTAAAACTAATAAAACCCTAAAAAAGGAGTCCAAGGGATCCCATGCGGTAACGGCGGGCAGGCCACCAGAAACTGCACCTAGGTTCACCCTTGGAGCTCCTTTTTAAAACTAAGCCCAAGCACAGCGTCGAAAAGCGTCCAGATACTACACTTGATCTTAGCCAAAAGGCCGAGAAGCGATAACCTGAAAGAGGCGCCTACCCCAGGACCAGCCCGTCGCAAGTCCAAAGCTACTGAACGGTCAACGCCAAGGGTCAGTCATTAACCCCGACGCCCCCCAGTGTCCATAGGTGGCCCCACTCCATACGAAACAAGCGACTTGACCTGTTTCCTCACGTACACGTACACGGACACGTACACAGACACGGACACAGACACAGACACAGACACAGACACAGACACAGACAAAGACAAAGACATTTTTTACCAAGCTTCCGTTTTGATTTTTAAAGACCCCTCATATCAACACCACCTGATTTTAGACCTGTTGTAAACCTCTAGCTCTGCAAAAGCAGAGCCT
Organism: Megaleporinus macrocephalus; assembly: GCA_021613375.1. Lineage (NCBI taxonomy): Eukaryota > Metazoa > Chordata > Actinopteri > Characiformes > Anostomidae > Megaleporinus > Megaleporinus macrocephalus. Next base: position 10,559,413 of record CM038722.1, read on the forward strand.
GCAAAAATAAGTAGAACTCGTCAACGTTCCCCTCCACGGAAATCTTTAGTAAAAGGCGAAAGATTTATACGTGAATGAAGAGAAACCCGAGCTATACCTGGATGGGGCCGAGCCTCGGGACACCTACCCGCGGCCTAGGACGCTGGCAGAGGGTAGGAGGCGCTGGCAGGATCAGAGTTGGGCCTTCCTTCACCTCCAGGGCTGAGTGCCGGGGAACCTCCCTTGCCGAATATCCACCACGGGCTGAGGTCAGGTCAGATCAGGATGGGACAGCTGATGCCTAAGGTCAAACGGAAAGAGAGCATTCAATAGACATACTAAACATAAGCAGAATTTTTTTTTTTTTTTTTTTTTAACAAAAACGGAGGGAAAACGAGAAACGCACGAAAGAGGGCGGGTGCACTCAAATATTTGAAATTTTTTTTTTTTTTTTTTTTTTTTTTTTTTAACAAAAACGGAGGGAAAACGAGAAACGCACGAAAGAGGGCGGGAGCACTCAAATATTTGAATTTTTTTATTTATTTATTTTTTTTTTTAAAAACAAAAACGCAGGGAAAACGAGCAACGGGCGGGGTCCCAGGCCGAACAAGGTGACGCAGCCGACGCCTTCCCCCGTAACACTCGAAACACGCAAGACCTACGGGCACAAGACTCAGAGCACAAGAACACGCAACTCACCCGAGCAACAAGCGCTGTTTCGACTCTTTCCTTCACACAGTCTAAGGAGGTGCACCGTTCCTGGAGGTACTGCAATACCAAGTCGATGCGTGGAGCGGACGGAGCAAGCTCCTGTTCCGTCTCCCTGCTCTAAAAATCAATTTAATATGTAGTCCTCATATAGAGGACGTATCAGATATTAAACTGATAAGAACAGATACTACACTTGATCTTAGCCAAAAGGCCGAGAAGCGATAACCTGAAAGAGGCGCCTACCCCAGGACCAGCCCGTCGCAAGTCCAAAGCTACTGAACGGTCAACGCCAAGGGTCAGTCATTAACCCCGACGCCCCCCAGTGTCCATAGGTGGCCCCACTCCATACGAAACAAGCGACTTGACCTGTTTCCTCACGTACACGTACACGGACACGTACACAGACACGTACACAGACACGTACACAGACACAGACACAGACACAGACAAAGACAAAGACATTTTTTACCAAGCTTCCGTTTTGATTTTTAAAGACCCCTCATATCAACACCACCTGATTTTAGACCTGTTGTAAACCTCTAGCTCTGCAAAAGCAGAGCCTGCAAAAATAAGTAGAACTCGTCAACGTTCCCCTCCACGGAAATCTTTAGTAAAAGGCGAAAGATTTATACGTGAATGAAGAGAAACCCGAGCTATACCTGGATGGGGCCGAGCCTCGGGACACCTACCCGCGGCCTAGGACGCTGGCAGAGGGTAGGAGGCGCTGGCAGGATCAGAGTTGGCCCTTCCTTCACCTCCAGGGCTGAGTGCCGGGGAACCTCCCTTGCCGAATATCCACCACGGGCTGAGGTCAGGTCAGATCAGGATGGGACGGCTGATGCCTAAGGTCAAACGGAAAGAGAGCATTCAATAGACATACTAAACATAAGTAGAATTTTTTTTTTTTTTTTTTTTTTTTTTTTTTTTAACAAAAACGGAGGGAAAACGAGAAACGCACGAAAGAGGGCGGGAGCACTCAAATATTTGAATTTTTTTTTTTTTTTTTTTTTTTTTTAAAAACAAAAACGCAGGGAAAACGAGCAACGGGCGGGGGTCCCAGGCCGAACAAGGTGACGCAGCCGACGCCTTCCCCCGTAACACTCGAAACACGCAAGACCTACGGGCACAAGACTCATAGCACAAGAACACGCAACTCACCCGAGCAACAAGCGCTGTTTCGACTCTTTCCTTCACACAGTCTAAGGAGGTGCACCGTTCCTGGAGGTACTGCAATACCAAGTCGATGCGTGGAGCGGACGGAGCAAGCTCCTGTTCCGTCTCCCTGCTCTAAAAATCAATTTAATATGTAGTCCTCATATAGAGGACGTATCAGATATTAAACTGATAAGAACAGATACTACACTTGATCTTAGCCAAAAGGCCGAGAAGCGATAACCTGAAAGAGGCGCCTACCCCAGGACCAGCCCGTCGCAAGTCCAAAGCTACTGAACGGTCAACGCCAAGGGTCAGTCATTAACCCCGACGCCCCCCAGTGTCCATAGGTGGCCCCACTCCATACGAAACAAGCGACTTGACCTGTTTCCTCACGTACACGTACACGGACACGTACACAGACACGGACACAGACACAGACACAGACACAGACACAGACACAGACACAGACACAGACACAGACACAGACAAAGACAAAGACATTTTTTACCAAGCTTCCGTTTTGATTTTTAAAGACCCCTCATATCAACACCACCTGATTTTAGACCTGTTGTAAACCTCTAGCTCTGCAAAAGCAGAGCCTGCAAAAATAAGTAGAACTCGTCAACGTTCCCCTCCACGGAAATCTTTAGTAAAAGGCGAAAGATTTATACGTGAATGAAGAGAAACCCGAGCTATACCTGGATGGGGCCGAGCCTCGGGACACCTACCCGCGGCCTAGGACGCTGGCAGAGGGTAGGAGGCGCTGGCAGGATCAGAGTTGGCCCTTCCTTCACCTCCAGGGCTGAGTGCCGGGGAACCTCCCTTGCCGAATATCCACCACGGGCTGAGGTCAGGTCAGATCAGGATGGGACAGCTGATGCCTAAGGTCAAACGGAAAGCGGAAAGAGAGCATTCAATAGACATACTAAACATAAGCAGAATTTTTTTTTTTTTTTTTATTTTTTTTTTTTAACAAAAACGGAGGGAAAACGAGAAACGCACGAAAGAGGGCGGGAGCACTCAAATATTTGAATTTTTTTTTTTATTTTTTTTTAACAAAATCGGAGGGAAAACGAGAAACGCACGAAAGAGGGCGGGAGCACCCAAATATTTGAATTTTTTTTTTTTTTTTTTTTTTTTAACAAAAACGGAGGGAAAACGAGCAACGGGCGGGGTCCCAGGCCGAACAAGGTGACGCAGCCGACGCCTTCCCCCGTAACACTCGAAACACGCAAGACCTACGGGCACAAGACTCATAGCACAAGAACACGCAACTCACCCGAGCAACAAGCGCTGTTTCGACTCTTTCCTTCACACAGTCTAAGGAGGTGCACCGTTCCTGGAGGTACTGCAATACCAAGTCGATGCGTGGAGCGGACGGAGCAAGCTCCTGTTCCGTCTCCCTGCTCTAAAAATCAATTTAATATGTAGTCCTCATATAGAGGACGTATCAGATATTAAACTGATAAGAACAGATTTTTTTTTTTTTTTTATTCGGATCAGAATATGATTCTCAGCTTAATGTAACACTGATCATACATCTTCATCATTTCCGCTTTAAAATACTAATTTAATATTAAAACATGCATTAAAAAACTCCCCTAATTAAAATTCGCCAAACACGCTTCTCTTAAAATGCCCTGTTACTGGCTTTTTTAAAACCAAGCATAGCTCTTAAAATGAAATGAATTGGTTAAAAATCAATAAAAAATAAAACAAACAAACAAAAAACCAAACAAACAAATAAACAAACACATAAAAACATAAAACAAACATAAAACCAATTCATATTCCAAATACGCTGTGCCTGGGCTAAATTAAAAGGTTTAAAACCCCTTAAGTAAAACAGACAGTCTCTACCAGATAAAACCACAGAAAAGGGTTCTCAGAACCCCGGATGGAACCGCGTCAAAAAAAAACCTGTCCAGGGGGTCTTACAGCTCCAGAAGGTCCCTCCACCTTTCCTTCGCTGCATGATACCCCCATCGGATGACGTCATGTTCCATCCGAAAACGCAAGTCTGCACAGATCTTTCTGTAGATTCCCACCGTATCCAGGTTTGTCCCCTTTTGGATGAGGCTGGTCCTAGCGTTCCAAAGCTCACGCTTTGTCACGCTGACCAGCAACCACATCCGGGACAAGAAGGGAGACCTGGAGTCGTGGGACCACCCCCACATGACCTTTTCTCTGGTCATTTTGAACTGCGGGTCTAAGGCCCTGAACAGGCCGGCCATCTTGTCCCAAGTCGCCCTCGCGTACCCGCATTCCCAAAACACGTGCCAAAGGCTCTCGTCTTTAGCACATGTGGGTCTGGGGCAGCGAGGGTGCCTGGTGAGCCCATGCCTGTACAGGACCTCCCTGACTGGCAGCTTGCCATGAACGCATTGCCAGTTCAGGTCCTCCAATCCTTTAGGCTGTACTCTTGACCAAGTGTCTTCCTCTAGGCCCACCGCAGCTCGAACGCCCCGTCCTTCAAGAACAGATTTTTTTTTTTTTTTGTACGGATCAGAACATGATTCTCAGCCTCAGTAAAACACTGATCATTCACCTTCATCATTTCCGCCTTTAAAAAACAAACAATTTAATGTTAAAACATGCATTTAAAAAACACTCCACAAATTAAAACACAACAAACAAACATGCTTCTTGTAAAATGAATATTAATGACTTATTAAAAACCAAGAGTAGCTATTAAATAAATAGAATTGGTATAAAATCTAAAAAAGAAATAAAAACCAATTGAAGAGGTGGACGCCAGATCCTGAAACACAGCTGTCCTTTTTGTAGCCTTCTGCAACCCTCTGACATTCATAGTTAAAATGGTAAGACCTGTCATGAGATAAAAAAGGGGATTAAAACCATAAAACCATTATTATAAATCAATTAAAAGGGGGGAGCCCCTTTCCCTTCTACCCTGGTCTCCCCCGACGATCTCGAACCCGTCCAGATATGCTGCCTCGTTGGGGGAGACCTCCCTGCCCCCATACACCAACAGCGGTGGCAGGGTACTTTCCCCCCACCACCACAATTTTCTTCCATCTTGAGGGGCAGGGAAGGGGAGGGTGGGGCTCCCTCAGGCGCCGCCTCAGGGGGGCCCGCCCTCTGTCTCCTCACAGCCTCTTGCTCCTGGACCCTTCTTTTTTTTTGCCTTTCTGTTCAGCCTGGAGACTAGGGGGGCCTCCTTGTCGGCCAGCGGGCGCAAGCTTGGGGCAGGGCCTCAGAGGTGGCGGAGAAGGTGGCTCCTGCCTCAATTGGCCCCTCTGTCCTCTCCAGAACGCGTTCCTCCTCCCCAGGCATCGCAGTCTCTGTGGGCCAAATGTCCCTCCCCGCGGCAGTTCCTACAACGGCGGTGGTTCTTGCAGTCCTTGGCCAGATGCCCTTGCCCCAAGCAGTTTAGGCATTTTAAGTCCTTGCACCCGCTGACCTGATGTCCGTGCTGGAGGCACCCCCTGCAAAAGGTGGGCTGCCCCCTATAAAAAAAAGGTAACCCTTATTCCCGTTCAGGGAGAAATATGCAGGGGGGTGGGTTAAACCCCCTTCCCGTCCTCCCTGAACTGGACCATGAACTGCTGGCGCCCGTTCCAGATCCCCAGCTCGTCCCGGTCCAACCGTCTCCCGGCTGGACCTCCCCGTACCGCTGAAGGAATTGCTGGATAGCCTCAGCGGTAACAAAGGGATTGAAGAGGTGGATGGTGACCATCCGCCTGCCGTTGTGCCCCAAGGAATGTAATTCAAAGCACTTACCTAGCGGATGGTCCACCAAATCCAACCCTCGCCCGAGGACCTGCCAGTAGGCCTCCTCCGAGGCCATGGTGACATCGAAGAACCTCAGGGCGTTGTTGCGCTGGGCGCAAACGAGGTCCTGAGTTCCCAAGCCCAGCGCAACAAAGACAACCTCCCGGATGAAGGGGACCCTCTCGGGAAAGAGGTCCCCTGGTTCCGTCGTTTTCCACTGGAAGCGCACCGTTCGAGGCACGCTTCCAGTGGCTCCAGGTCCGCCCCAAGGTTCCGGGCTCCATGGTCCTTTCCAGAGGAGGAGGTAGTTCCAGTCCTTCCAGTCCTTCAGGTCCTCGAGCTCTTTGGTCCGTCCGCCGAGAATCCTTTCTTCTTGGTCCAGGAGAGCCGAGGATACTAAAACTAATTAAAAAAAGAATAAAAACAATAAAACAAAATAAAACCCCAAAAAAGGAGTCCAAGGGATCCCATGCGGCAGCGGCGGTCAGGCCACCTACTACTGCACATAAGGTTCACCCTTGGAGCTCCTTTCTAAAACTAAGCCATATAAAACCATTAAAACCCTCTGATGTTCATAGTTAAAATGGTGAAATCTGTCATGATAAAAAAAGGGAATTAAAACCACTAAGAACAATTAATACAAGTCAATTAAAAGAGGGGAGCCCCTTTCTCTTCCGCCTTGGTCTCCCCCAACGATTTCCAACCCATCTAAATATGCTGCCTCATTGGGGGAGACCTCCCTGCCCCAATACACCGATGGCGGTGGTGGGATACCATCCCCAACCACCACGCTGTTATCCTCTATCTTAGGGGGCAGGGAAGGGGAGGGTGGGGCTCCCTCGGACGGCGCCTCAAGGGGACTCAACACCTTCTCCTGGACACGTCTTCTTTTCCTTGCTTTCCTCGACGACCTGGGGACGTGGGGTGTCTCCTTGTCAGCCAGCGGGTGCAAGCCCGGGGCTGGGATTCTGGCCTCCAGAGGGGAGGAGGTGGCGGAGGCTCCTCAGTACTTTCTGAAATTCCTTCCTCCTCCCCAAACATCACCGTCCCTGTAGGCCCACTCCCTGCCCCTGCCAACACTGTGGCATAGGTAAATACTCGTCCTGGGCAGTCCTTGACCAGATGCCCCTGCCCCAGGCAATTGTTGCCTTTCAAGTCCCTGCACCCGCTGACCTGATGTCCATGCTGGAGGCACCCCCCACAGAAGACAGGCTGCCTCCTATAAAAGAGATAGCCCTTGTTCCAGTTCAGGGAGAAATAGGCCAGATATAGGGGTAAATAGGGGTACGCAAATGAGGTCCTGAGGTCCGAGGCCCAGCGCACCAAAGATGACCTCCCGAATAAAGGGGACGCGTTCTGGAAACAGGTCCCCAGGCTCCGCGCTCCTCCACTGGAAGCGTACCGTTTGAGGTACGCTTCCATGGAATTCGGGACCGCCCCGAGGCTCTGGCTCCATGGCCCGTTCCGGAGGCAATGAATCCAAATTCGCCAGGTCCTCGAGCCTTTTAGTCTGTCCACCTGGAATCCTTCCTTCTTGGTCCAGATGAGCCGAGGAACCTATTATAACTAAAAACAAATAAAAACGATAAAACAAATAAAACCCTAAAAAAGGAGACCAAGGGATCGCATGCAGCAGCAGCGATCAGGCCACCTGCTGCTGCACATAGGGTCACCCTTGGATCTCCTTCTAAAACTAAACCCAAGCACAGCGTCGATAAGAATAGATTTTTTTTCTGCCTGGATCAGAAAATGATTCACAGATTACCACATTTAATATTAAAACATTTACTTAAAAAACAAACCACTGAATATCACACACAATAAAACTGCTTCTCATAAAAATCAATCCAAAACTAGAGTAGATCACTACATTAAAATGAAAAGAACTGTTATAAAATCCCTATAAAAGATCTTAATAAAAACCAGTTCAAATTCATGCCCTCTGTGCTTGGGCAAAGAAATAAAAGGTTTAAAGCCCCTTAAATAAACCAGACAGAACATACCAATAAGACCATTAAACCCTAGTCAAAAAGTGCCTGTGACATTTGGGACATGTAGCTTTGACACAGAAGTGCCTTTTTGTTATCACTTTACGGGAATATATATTGCATATAGTCATTCTGCTAAAAAAAAAAATAGAGATTATTTTTCGTCCATATCACCCAGCCCGAGGCCAAATAAAAACAAATTATTAGGATAATGTGAAACATTAAATATGACAAATTTTTCAATATATGTACAACCTGTTTAGCAGTAAATACTTCCTCATAATTGTCTTCTGAGCTTGAACATTTGATTGCAAATAATTAATTAAATACATAAATGTAAATTTTCACAATTGTCTACTGCCACATTTTTGTTTATGACTAAAAATGGAAGTGCTATAACAGACTAAGCATTGACAATTGTAAAGCAATCATTATTAGCAGAATGCATGCCGATATCATGTGTGTATTTTAGGGATGTTTTAGATCACATAACGGTAGAACATTCTACAACAAAATAAGAATACTCTATAATAATCTAGACTGAGACAAGTAATGCATACGCTGAGAGTAACACATACAGAAACTTAAACATGCAATCCAAACATACCACAAATTTGGAATTCACCTACAAATTAATGGGAACTGATTAATATTATAAGCCTAAAATGAATAACTTACCTTGCGGGAAATGTTAGGCAGTTTCTTGTCAAACTGTGTAAATATTGGTTGGATCTGTTCAGGAGAAAAGTGCTATGGCATGAGAAAATTTGTGCTGGTTATAGGCCTGTCATAATCTTGGCATTTTAGCTGACTGAATTATTTACATAAATAACTGATTATCAAGATTGTCTGTTCTGTCTTTTGCAGAACGAATGAAATAAGTCTAAAGCTGCTAGACTGACTTAGTCGTCTTGCTTAGCTTGCTCTTTACACACATGAACATGCAGTGTATGATCTCTTGTCAGTTGCAAAGTCAAACAAAGCTTACATTTTTACTTTGAGACTTAAAACATGAGTACACTACAATCGCTGTTTACTATATCAGGCATCACATTAACAAATAAACGTTTCACCTGATCATGTTCTACTATACAGTTAAAAGCTCACGTTACACTTCTTGCAATACAACACGATTGTGAAACATGATGCAAGTGGAAAATAACTGTGGTTTCATTAAATAATTGTAATCAGGCAATTATGTAATGATCGTGACAGGCGTAGCTGCCTGTGACATGTCAGTATGTAACTGACATATGTAGCTGTAGTAGTGCAGTAGCCAACAAACTACTAACAAACTCACTTTACTATAACCTGACTACTACATGGCAAAGTATTACTGGTTCTTTGGGCTTTAAGCACTGGCCAGATTCATTCAGACACTTCACACAAGAACTTATTTGTGCCTGTTACTGTTACACCGATCAGCCATAACATTAAAACCTTATATCTATACAAACTGTCCATTTTTTCAGATCCACCTAGCACATAGGAGCACTGCAGTCCATCTGATTCTCTGCATACATTGTTAATCCCTTTTCACCCTGTTCTTTAATGGTCAGGGCCCACACAGAGCAGGTACTATTAGGGAGGTGGATCATTCTCAGCACTGCAGTGACACTGACACGGCGGTGGGTGGGTTGGTGTGAGAGGGTCAGACACAGCAGTGCTGCTGGAGTGTTTAAACACCTCAGTGTCACTGCTGGAGTGAGAACAGTGCACCAATCAGCAACATCCAGCCAGTGTCCTGTGGACAGCATCCTGTGGACAGCATCCTGTGACCACTGACGAAGGACTAGAGAACTTGTGCAGAATCAGTGCTGAAACATTGTGCAGAAACAGATGAACTTTTGTCTCTGACTACACAGTGGACCAGCAATGTAGGCATGTCTAACAGAGTGAACAGTGAGTGGACACAGTGTTTAAAACTCCAGCGGCACAACTGTGTCTGATTCATACACACCACCACGTCAGTGTCACTGCAGTGCAAAGAATGACCCACCACCCAAATATGGTGGTCTTAATGAGATGACTGGCGGGTGTATAAGGAAAGCATTTTACTTGCTGACAACGAACATGCCCATACATAAAAAAATAAATAAATAAAAAAAAATTTAAAAAAGAAAAAAAAAATAATAAGAAAAATAAAAAAAACATTTGAAACAATCTGAAAAACAAACATTGTTTATTTATTTACAACCTAAAACTGGAGGTCATTGTCACACCTACCTGCAATGTTGGCCTCAGCACTACTGACTGCACAGTTCTGCCACAGCTGGAAATCTGAATAACCCATGATCTCTTCAGCATACCCTATGAAGGTAAGCAAGATTTTTAAATGTGCAAGAGAAACAGTTCTTTTATCATCATGTGAGATTATGAGTCCTATACATACATACACACACACACACACACCACAAACAATGCTATTGAGCTAAAAAAAAAATCATGATATTAAAAACAAGAACACAGTCTACAAACACCGAACAAATAATCTACACATTCAAATCATTACATGACATTTCAATGTTACTTGACAACATAGTGGTAACATCATCAGTACGTTCTCATAACCTCCTAGAATCCTTGATTCGTTCCATTATATCTGTATGGAACTCCATTGAATTTTGCTAAGTTGCCAAAACGACATCATAATACTGTAAAAACAACTTTAGTAGTGACTTTGTGACAACCTTGTCCAGGCAACCTAAAAAGCACCACCTTTTGACAACGTTGTAGCAATGTTCTAAGAAGGCAGACAACGTTGTAACAGCTTTGGGTGTTTGCTGGGGAATTACACTGATGTGTCTGTGTAAACTATGTGTTGTAGTTTATCTCTCAATTACCCTTGAATTTTTTTAGTTGATGATTGGCTTTACTTATACACTTACACGACGTCGGATGAGTAGGCCGATAAACCTAATACTGTAATTAGTTGAAATAATTATCAGCACAAAATCCCTTTCAGGATAATAACACAAATCAAACAACACCTGTCCACATACGATTACATTGCACAAGCCTGCTGTCCTGCTGCGCATGCGCTGTATGGCCTGAAACATAAGAAGGGTCGAGCTCCCAGCTGGTACGGCTTCAACAGGAGTGTTTTGATGCAAGAGAATATGTTAGGAGACTTTAACAGAGAATGATGCATTTCAAATTCGATGAGTATTACAGTGAGAGCCATAGAGAGCACCCTAAGCAGCTGCATCACTGCCTGGTTTGAGACCTGCACAGCCTCTGACCGCAAGTCCCTCCAACGCATTGTGAGGACAACTGAGAGGATCATCGGAGTCTCTCTCCCCTCCGTCTTGGACATTTACTCCACCCGCTGCATCCGCAAAGCAACCAGCATTGTGGATGACCCCACCCACCCTTCACACAGACTGTTCTCCCTCCTGCCATCAGGAAGAAGGTACCGCAGCATCCGGTCCAACACGACCAGACTCTGCAACAGCTTCTTCCCCCAAGCCATCAGACTTCTCAACACAACTGTTGAGAAGTCTGCACTATAGAGATGCACTATAGAGAGCATCCTAACGGGCTGCATCACTGTCTGGTACGGCAGCTGCACTGCCTGCGACCGCAAGGCCCTAAAAGGAGTGGTGAGGACAGCAGAATACATCATAGGCAACAAACTACCAGCCTTACAGGACATCTATCAGTCCCGCTGCCTGAGGAAAATCCAGAAGATCAGGTCAGACAGCGGTCACCCAGCACACGGCCTGTTCACCATACTGCCATCAGGCAGGAGATTCCGCAGCATCCAGACCAAAACAACAAGCCTACTGAACAGCTTCTACCCACAGGCTGTCAGGCTCCTGAACAAACTGTGAGGCTGAAAGAACCCAAAACCGTTCACTCGACCACTGCACATTGTACACTCTATATTATTTATTCTGATATCACTGCTATGGACAATACCATCATATCACTAAGTCACTTTAAATAAATATAGATATATCTACTTAGAACCTGCCTATGCAAAATTTTTCACAGATGTCCCCCTGTATATCCTATGTTTATATCTTGTGTATTGTATAGTCCTTTATATATTGCAATTATAACTATATGTATATTTTTAGCTTATTTTTTACTTTAATATTGTCTATTTATTGTATGTTTGTACTGTTTTATATATATAATGCTGCCCTGCTGTAGAGTTTTATCTGAGCCTCACCCCAAGCATTTCAATGCATGTTATGACATGATGTGCAAATGACAAATAAACTTGAAACAACTCAACGTCTGAACTGATATCTTTTCTGGTACATGTACTCTCTCTCTCTCTCTCTCTCTCTCTTTCTCTCTCTGTATCTCTCTCTCTCCATTTACCCCAGATTTAAAAAAGGGAAGCATTTTTGCACAAAGCATTGCACTAATAACTTTACTACCTCACTGGACTCTATTTATTACACATTGCACAATTTGCACACTATGGTCCTGGAGGAACGTTGTTTCGTTTCACTGAGTACTCTGTATGTAGTTGAAATGACAATAAAACCCACTTGACTTGACTTTTACAGTCACATGATAAAACGATGTTTAGGCACGGCAACACAAATCTCTTCACTAGTTGCTTCACTGTAGATTACATGTGCAGACCTGCCAACCTAGGAATTTTTTTTTTGAGTAGAAACTTCTTGCGGTGGGGCGGCACAGCATGTCCTAGCATGGTGCAGCGCGAGGTCAGGTACATGTGCTGATCAGTACTGATTGAGTTCACATGCTCGCTCATCATAACTTATTACGAAGCACATATTACTTCACTACCATATCTAGTTATTCAACAAACAAGGAGACTATGAGGAAAACAAGAACTCTTTTAATGAAAGGGTATATATTTCGTACACTTCAAATTTTGGAACATGTTTCAATGTTTTTTTTACCAAGACATTTGGTGTATGGTACTAAGAATCCCTTAATGTCCCATAAACAGAAGTTAAACTTAAACATAATTGAAAATTGTATTGGCCTACGGCATATGTGTTTTAAATACACTGGACATTATAAATAACAATACAGCTCGACTTTTTAGAATATATTAACCGTTCTTTCAGGATAATACAATAATATCACTCTAAATTACAAAGCAATGCAGCATAAACAATCCTGATACCTAATCACAATGGAAATGTACATTATTTAATAAGAATAACCCTGCAGTCAATGTACAGAGAATATTTAATTGCCATATTTCAATGTAGTTATGCCCAGTCACTCTGGAACATTCTGACAACAAAAAAATGTAACAGTTTGTGATTAATATTAAATTTAACTTTTGCCTGAATAGACCCTGGACTAATCTGTTATTATTATGAACATTTCATGTCATTAAATGTGCTCAATTACAATTCTCACCAAAATACACTTGAACATGTTGGTGATATTGGATGCCATTTACCTAAAAACAGTACAGTAGAAAAACAGTAGAATAATTAATACGTACATAGCATTATAGACTCTGAAATGATGTGTGTTGATTTTATGGACTACCTGTTAGAAATTGTTGTCTTATAAAGCTGTGAATTTTACTTGTAAACTCTTTTCTAAGGTCTGCATGTGCAATGACTTTTGCCAACAAGTGTATAGCAGCTGCGCACGCACAGTTCACGTGCGGCTAGTTTAACTGCGTTTTGCTATAGGTGGGCGGCTTACCCGCAGTTTTAAGCTGATGGAGGAACAGGCAAGTGGGCAACAGGATCCAGTGAACACATGCTCATAAAAAATAAAACCACCCCAGTCCAATACTCGAGCACAAAGAAATTCACTCGAGCACAGAAAGCAGTCGAAAATGCGGTTTGAGCGTGATATGATAAATACGCAAGCAGGACTTCTTTCTGTGCTCATGAGTTTCACATTTATGCTCGTAGGAGGAATATTTACACACGTGAAATGTAAAAACTTGCAAGTTTATATTTTTGCATCTTGTGTTTTTGAACCCGCTACTTTGGACATTAACAATTCCCATATCCTGCCAGTTACCTATAAACTGTGTTGAGCACAGTCCTCCCTTTAAAACCAGTAACAGTATGAAGACTGAGAGGGATAAAAATTAATTTTGTTACTTTCGTTTTGACTGCTTTACGGCTCTCCGCTCGTAGCCTGTTTGAAGAGTTTGAAACTATTGCTATTATTAGTCGAAGTTTTCTTTTCCCTACAGCTTTTTGCATATTTTCAAGTGACAAATCGTAGCAGCGTAGTTTGATGTTTAAATGCGTATCTGCTACGCAAAATGTGTAAAGGTTGGCAGGTCAGCATGTGGGTGTGTTGTGAGCACTAGTGCCACCTACTGTTCCAGAAACTATATAACATACATCACATTTACATTGTTTTATAATTCAACAATTCTACAATCACAGGTAACGTGAAATCACCAAATCGAATATAAACCTACTGGAAAGTGTCAGTCATGCCGCTTATGACTAACTTTGGAAATAAATTAAAACTTAAATCAGCACTACGGTTTGTTTTTGTAACTAATGAGTTAGTGATGGATGAAAGTGACGGAATGAACTGTGTATTTATTCATTTGGCCATATCTGAACGTCTCCTATCTATCTGGACGAGGGGGGCGGGCTGGCGTGCGAAATAGTGGCGCTCATTACCCATTTCTAAAACAGCATCAACTGAGTGACAAAAGCAGTACAAATTATACAGTTTGGTTGCATTAAAAACGGCTTATTTTAATTCTTTAACTTTTCCCCATTTGCTCTACTGTGTAACTTTTGTGTAACTACAGTTTTGTGCAGGAATCTACAGAAACCGGCAGGTGGCGCTCATTACCCATTTCTAAAAAGGCATCAACCGAGTGACACAAAAGCAGTACAAATTATAGTTTGGTTGCATTAAAAGCGGCTTATTTTAATTCTTTAACTTTATCATTTGCTCTACTTTATACTTCCTCTTGCACAAAAAATGTGTTCTGTGTAACTTAAATTTCACCCAAAAGAAAAACACGATTTTTAGCCAACGCCCGATATAAAAAAAAATGCCGCAAAGCTTACTGCTCTGCAAATTATAACTAAAATAAATAAATTAAATAAAAGTCTAGCGGTCACATAGATTCCCACTAAATGTCTGCCCCAGTGAAAATTATTCTAAAATGTAGGCACAGCACGACATCACATTTATGCTTTGACTTAGTTAGCAAACTTAGCTTAGCATCTAGCTAGTCAATATTCACATGCCCGTACAAACTTAACGACAAATTAAGCGACATAGTGATGTACTGATAATGATTCGTGTATTTATGTATTTTAAATGCCTTCCATTACGTATATTTTTTAGAAAATAGGCCTGTTATTTGTTCATATATCCAACGAATGTGACATGCTAAACTACAAAACAACATTAACCAAGAGCTAACTTACCAGTCACTGCCCAGCAACTGAAGAAAAAGAGCAATTTTTTACTCAATTTGCTTCAAAAAGCGGTGTGGAGTATATATACTACTACACTCAAAAATCACTCTTTTAAATTATTACTTTGGGTTTGCTACATTACGATAACGAGACAGCAACGCCAGAACGGAGAAGCTTGACTATTTGAAAATCAGACAAAGCAACCGCCAGATTGACTTTAACGGACAAGCGTTGCCAGCGCAGGGTGGGAGGGGCAGCTGATAACCTAATTAGAAATAGAAATGCTCCAAAATAGCTTGGAAAATATTCACTTTCATTACAAGCAAAAAACTTTTTTGGCCTCTTCTCTCTATTTTAAAGATATGCATATACAACGTAATATAAACAAAGCCATTGTTAAAAAAACATATACATGAACTTTTATATGTGAAACCAGAAATGTAAAAAAAATTCTTTTGTACTGGTTTGTTTTTTTTTATTGAGTCAATAGGGTGACATGGTGGCATTAATCCGGTACAGAGTTTTCTGGCCTCAGTATATTAATTTGTGCTCACGTCTTGTTAAAAAGGGGGCTCTGTAGTATTTGTCAACAGTTTTACAAGTAGAGTTTTTTTTCTTTTTGTGCATGTTCCTTACAAATGCAAAAAAAAAGAATAAATGATACAATGGTCCAGCAACTGGTTTAAGCTTGAACTAAGATAGAAAGACAGCAAAACATTGCTTTGCTTTTGGTTTAGTAATTCAAATGTATTTTCTGGACAGACTGGCCATGTAAACATAACTTAGTCCCACATGCCTTTCTGGAGCCATCTTGGGGACTGGGCCATTGAACCATTCTGACCATCCACTCCACAGCATGATATTTAGGAACATTTTTAGCCACCAGTTTACTCAACTACCTACTGTAGGGGGCACTACTGAGGGTATTTTCTGCTAACTGCTATCAGCTTCACAGTAATCTCCTTGATCTATGCTGGAAACCCACAGATGGATATTCTGAGAGTAACTGGACTCACTCTGGGCTTTTATTGCTCTCTGTTTGATTAAAAGTGACACTACATCCATTTGTTCAGAATAAAAAAAAGAATCAAATATGCATGCTTGTGTCACACTATATATATATATATATATATATATATATATATATATATATATATATATATATATATATATATATATATATATATATATATATATAAGATTTTTTTTTACAGAAGAGACCAAAAACCTTCTTTACTTTAAATGCAAGTCAGAGGAACAAAAATTTTATATGGGGCATTTCTATTGGTCCATTTCCACACAATGTAAACAGCGTGTTCAAATTAAAGAAAATTGACAAAAATGGAGATGCATGTTTCTTTGGACAGCGACAATATAGATAGATAGATAGATAGATAGATAGATAGATAGATAGATAGATAGATAGATAGATAGATAGATAGATAGATAGATAGATAACAGCAACATAAAATAGTAACATAATTAGTATACTAAATAATATATATATATTAATATGCACAAATATACAAAACAAAAATTGACAGAAGTGTGCAGATGAACATTGTTGAGTGAAATGCAGAGTGCAAAATGTGCAAAAGTGAAAAGTGCAACATCGTGCTGTGCTGTTCACCCCTCCTCATTCTCTCTGTGATTGCCTTCAGGGAGTAAAAGTGCCTCCCTGGCCTCAATAGAGAGAGGAGTTTATTGTTGGGATGGCTGGGGTCTCTCACCGTCTTCCTGGCCTTGGTCTAGCACTGCTTGCATAGATGGTCAGCAGGCTGAATGATGCGCTCCACTGAACGCAGCACCCTCTGGAGAGCCTGTCTATCCTGCTTGGTGCTCCCAAACCGGGCTGTGATGTTCCTCATGAGGGTGCTTTCGATTATGGTGCAGGTGTAGAAGTTCTGCAGCAACTTGAAAGGTAGTCTAAAGTCCCTTACTTGTATGAGGTGGTAGTGATGCTGACGGGCCTTCTTCTCCTGGGAGTTGACGTGGTAAGACCATGACACGTCCTGCGAGATGTGAACTTCAAGGTACTTAAAACTATCTACTCTTTCCACTGCAGCTCCATTGATCCAGACAGGGGGGTAGCTCTTCTGGCTACAGTCCACTATCAGCTTATTTGTCTTGCTGACATTAAGGAGGAGATTATTACCCTGGCACCAATTCACCAGGTGTTTAATCTCCTCCATGAAATTATAAAGTAATAATGTAGAGTTACGTAGTAGTAGATACAAAATTAGTGAAGGTAGTAAACAGTCTCCTGTCTTCTAATGTCATCTGGCCTCCACTATATTTCACTTCATTGTACTTGATCTGTTGTCTTCCTTATAATAATCTAATTTTAGTCAAATTACTGGTATTAGTTTCTGATGATATATATTGATATAAGGAGGTACTATTTTAACTCTTGCACTAAAAATAAGTTTCAATCTGGGATTATCTTGAGCTTCCTTTGTTTATAGAAAATTTACTTCATATAAAGAGTCCTGCACTTAGAACATTCTGAATAATTAGATTAACAAGTTGTAAACAAAGACATTCATACATCCAAGCCCTAACCAACAGGACAGCTTACTTAGATATGTCTGCTTAAATACCACAGAGAAACATTTTTCACTGGATGTTTCAAGAATGTAACTCTTTGTTTCGAATCAAAAGCTAACAATTAAAGGAGAACAGTCCTGTATTATTTGCAGAATCTAACATGCTTCTACTAAATACCTAAAAATTACATGCATTTTGTGCAAGACATTTGCTCATAACATATTTTCATTAATGACACATTGATTGCATTGCATTACTTTCTCTTCCTTGCTTCAGTTTTTGTAAGCTACCTCATACATACTTACTTCTACAACACAGTTCCAGTGTAGCATTACATGATATTAGTCTAATGTGAATTGTGTGTCATTAAGAATATTCCTTTAAAGTGTAGATTAGATTGGGACTGAACCTTTATGTTTCAACAAGTGACTGGAAACTGGCCTTTACTTCTACGTTTGGGGTCTCTGTCCATTCCTTTAGTCTCTGATCTGTCCCATTTCCTTTGTAACCATATCATCTTTGATCTACTCTTAAATAGAAGTAACAGGGATTTTTAGCTGCTTCATAGTTAAATGATTAAGATGTAAGCAAAATCATATGCATAGTTTGATGGGCCACTGCCACAAATGGGGAGAAGGACGCAGCGCACTACTATTATTATTACTATTAATAATAATTAATTCTTGTCTGATTTGAGAAGGGCAGAATTTTTAAGAGCTGAATAGCAAAGATCCACATGAAATTGAATTTGGATTCAAGATAAATTTGTTAACGGTTTCAATGAAATCTGAAAATCTGTCTCTGAATATTACTGGTACAGCCTATAACTTGTTATCCGCCTGGTGACCAGATTAATCTAAAGCAGGGGTATTTAATTAGAAATCAGTAAGATCCAGTCAGAGGGAATCTCCCCAGGCCAAGGTCCGGACCGTGTTTGTGTTATGACCGTAACTTGTGTTATGATTCAGTGCCGTATCTGGTATACTTAAGTAGCCTAGTAGTTCTAGTAGAATTTTATGTCATCAGCAACTGAAAGATAAACCAAATTACAAATACCGTTCAGTATGTTTCAACTATATTTATTGTTTTAAATGAGGAGCTGAATTATTTATTTATAGAATTTCAAATAAAAAGGTATACATTAAAAAAAGAGAATGCTTTTTAAAAAATGTGCACCTTAAAGTGTTTATTTATAGAAAATATAAATAAAGCGTGCAGCTTCTTGAACATATGTTTCTCCATTACTGGTTGAAAAGCGGTTTTCGCCATCAACTTTTCTTTTTTCTCCCTTTATTCTCCGGCTGCTGCTTCTCGCTTCGTACATTGTAAGTTCACCAAAGGCGCGCCTCAGCCAATCAGAATCTGCCCAGATTACTTACAATGTACGTGATTGGTCTGTGAGGTTACTGCATCGCAAAGCCTGTATACCGTAAAGACAAGAAAAACTCTAAAAATAAACACTGTCAACATTAAGCCTCAATTAAGTAAGACGTCTGGGTCCGGACCCGTGACCGCTGATCTAGAGTAATATCACCTTATATTTATGTTGCCGTTAATATAAAGTGGAATGCTCGTAAAGTGTTGGGTGATCAGCATTTGCATGCATGACTCATTATGGACAAGCAAATATGACTACACAGTACTATCAGATTGCACTTGTAATTTGAAATCTAGTAGTAAAGTAAACAGTTGGTTTAAAAAGTTACATACAAGAAACAGCTGCAATTTGCCCTGCAGTTTGAACAACTTGTAATGAAAAGAAAAAGAATTAAGAAATTAAATTTTCATTTCAAAAGGGTCACGCTTAGTTTTCTACATCCATTTTATTACTTATGCTTGAATTCCAAAAGTATGTACTATAGAGCATGCTTGGAAAGTAGATAATTAAAACAATATTTGGTTTTAAGATGCTATAATTCTTCTTTGGCTGCTGCTTTCTGTGCATCCAGATATTTCTTCCGCTCTATCTCTTCCTACAACACAAACAAGGGCACTGTGAACTCACATATTTGAATAAAATGCATGGTGAAAACAAAACAGATCAAATCTAAAAAAAAAAAAAGTTGAGAAATAGCTGACCTTGGCTTTGTCCGCCTTGGCACGCTCTCTTTCTGCATTCACAAACTCAGCTATTGGATCAAGCTTCCTTTCACCAGAGTATGCCACCACCTAAGACACGTTACCACAAGATAATAAAGTAAAGATTCAAACCGACTACAACTATCATACAATAGGAATTCAATTTTTTTATTAATTATTGATAATTTATTGGTAAATGAAATCTTTTCACCCTTTCAGAGTAGACCGCAGGACACATTTTAATGGTTGGATATCTGTCCACCATGCGAAGGTTTATGTCATTTGATGTTATATCAATTCTAGCAACAACTACATCTTCACTGTCACTGAAGTGTTCTGCAAGCTCCTCCCACAAAGGAAAAAGTGCTCGGCACTCTGGGCTCCATGGGGCATCTGTACAAAAACAGTTGTTGTGTTTTTAAATACAGAGAATCTCAATACAATATATTGTGTGCAAACTTAATCTTACAAAGCCAATTCCACAAAATGCTATAAATTCACTATTCTATAAACCCAACTCCAAAGCCTGTAGTGAAAACGCATGATGTTCCCACTGAAAACATACAACAATGAAGAACGCATACAGTTGCATAACGAAAGAAGGCCAGGAATGCCAGTCTAGTACCCCGACTCTGATTGTGACTGTGCAGCCATACTGTTGTTCAACAGTTGTGCAGAGTTTTATAAGAGTTGTATAAAAGAAAAATGGCAAAAATCCTTTTTAAAAACTGGATCAATTGGTGTCTCATGCCATGATTATTAGGTGCTGTTGAAAGGAAAGATGATTGATGTAACACAGTGGTGAACATACTTCTGTCCCAACTTTTTTGGAATGTGTTGCAGGTATTAAAACTGAAAATATGATGTTTCTGTCTTGTTTTCAGTTGAATACAGGCCAAACATAATTGACATAACACTGTACACTTATAAAATAAAGGTGTTAAAAAGTTATTGAAGTGAAGTCAACCACTTTAGGTTCTCTAAAGAACAAATCACAAGAACCATTTTGCCAAGTTTTTCATCGAACTATTTGTCCAAGCCAAGAAAGGCTTAGTAACATTTATTTTGAAGACTCATATTACACATCTTGGATACTATAGGTTGGTGTTTTTAGAACTGTCCACCCCAGAATCCAGACCTCAACATCAGTCAATGTGTGGAACTATTTGGATCATGAAAAGAAGATAATGCCACCAACTTCTAAGACTGAACTATAAAGGTGCGGAAAAATATCCCAGAACATTATTTTAAAAAAAACTGAAAGTGAGACTCCTGAGAAGAATCAAAGCTGCAAAAAAGCCAAAACACAGACACTAATGGATATCATATTTAAGTGCCAAGTGCTTCTGGGTAACAGATTAAGTTAAAATCCATCCATTATTTGCCGCTTAATCCCGCTAGTTGGGGTCACGGGGGGGCTGGAGCCAATCTCAGCGTCATCGGGCGAAGGCGGGTTACACCATGGACAGTTCGCCAGTCCATCGCATGGCCAACACTTACTCGCGTTTACATCTACGGGCAATACTGAGTGAGTGATCAACCTAACATGCATGTGTTTGGACTGTGGGAGGAAACTGAAGCACCCAGAGGAACCCACTCAAGCACGGGGAGAACATACACACTCCCCAGAGAACGACCCGGACCGAGAATCCAACCCAGATCATCTTACTGTGAGGAGACAGTGCTGAACACTACACCACCATACTAACCACTACACCACCGTACTAACCACTACACCACCATACTGACCACTACACCACCGTACTAACCATTACACCACCGTACTAACCACTATACCACCGTACTAACCACTACACCACCGTACTAACCATTACACCACCGTACTAACCACTACACCACCGTACTGACCACTACATCACCATACTAACCACTACACCACCATACTAACCACTACACCACCATACTAACCACTACACCACCGTACTGACCACTACACCACCATACTAACCCCCTACACCACCATACTAACCACTACACCACCGTACTAACCACTACACCACCATACTAACCACTACACCACCGTACTAACCACTACACCACCCTACTAACCACTACACCACCGTACTAACCACTACACCACCATACTAACAACTACACCACCGTACTAACCATTACCCCACCGTACTAACCACTACACCACCGTACTAACCACTACACCACCCTACTAACCACTACACCACCGCACTAACCACTACACCACCGCACTAACCACTACACCACCCTACTAACCACTACACCACCATACTAACCACTACACCACCGTGCTAACCACTACACCACCGTGCTAACCACTACACCACCGTGCTAACCACTACACCACCTTACTAACCACTACACCACCATACTAACCACTACACCACCGTACTAACCACTACACCACCGTGCTAACCACTACACCACCGCACTAACCACTACACCACCGCACTAACCACTACACCACCGCACTAACCACTACACCACCCTACTAACCACTACACCACCCTACTAACCACTAAACCACCCTACTAACCACTAAACCACCCTACTAACCACTAAACCACCTACTAACCACTACACCACCGTACTAACCACTACACCACCATACTAACCACTACACCACCATACTAACCACTACACTACCATACTAACCACTGCACCACCGTACTAACCTCTACACCACCGTACTAACCATTACACCACCGTACTAACCATTACACCACCGTACTAACCACTCCACCACCATACTAACCACTCCACCACCGCACTAACCACTACACCACCGCACTAACCACTACACCACCGCACTAACCACTACACCACCGTACTAACCACTACCGCCATGCTGTGTTATAGGAACACAAAATGAAAAAAATTAAGTGTTCTTTGACTTTTCCATAGTTCTGTACTGAGATATCCTCTTAATGAACTGAACATACAGCATAGCCTGCACCGAGAAACAAGCACTTACAGAACAGGATTAAAACATTCTTGTTGTGGTTGAAGGCGACCTTCTCAAAGTTCATTCCCACCAGCTCCTTTACTGGCTGCTTGTCCCAACCATCAGGAATTGGCTCGCTTTGTAGCTTCACCTACATAACATGCAGATATACATATAGACACACACACACACATCAATATGTATACAATCCTGATTGGAACAGCATGAAAAAACTTTACCAAACCTCAACTCACCTTAGCGTTTCCTTGTAGATAACTTTCACAAAAGTCAGTGAAGGTCTGTATATCCAGGACGTCTGATGGTAACTGATATTTAAAGTTGTCTGTCAAGTTAACTATGAGCACCAGCGGTGCATCTTCCTTGTTCACACGCAAATATTCCATAATTCTTCCATTTCGGTGCTCTCCCGTGTCAATCAGCACAAACAGAACCTACGTTAGATACCTCATTAACATCCTTCCATAAGAAATAAACATGTAAACGCCTACTGTAATTTACAGGTGCATGCAAAAGTTAGAGTAAATGTTATGTGTAATGGCTAATACTGCTTAAAAATAAAAAAAAAACATTATCGATCAGTCTGTTGAACACTGTACTCATACCGTTCCTCTGAACTTTTTGGCTGTGCTTTTAAAGGCACGGAGTATTTGTCTAAATCCTTTCTCAGCTTTGTCAATAAAGAGGATCAAGTGATTCTGCACCACCGAGTTCAGGATCTTAGATGATGTCTGAAAGCAAAGACATATGTGAAGCATGATTAAAAAAGCCATACATTTGTTTGTAAATACTGGATCTGTTTAGAGGGAAAACTAGGAATAGCATACGTATAAATACCTTGCCATTGTATTCTGTCACTAGAGGCATCTCATGGACTCTTATGAAATGTATGATATCTTCTTTCACTGTTGTGCTTGTTATCTCAAACTTTTCTGCCATTTTTGACTAGAATAACAACACATGTTCAGGGTACATGCAGCACAGAATTCTAGTGTCACTGCATTTATACAGCAGACCAATCACTTTTTAAGCATACAAATAGTTATTTGGTTTATTATGGGCTATTTAACAAAAGTAGTCATTCTGTTAGGAACCATGAACATTAAAAAAGGTTCCTCACATTCTCACATTTGTAAAGACGGGTCTGCAAAAAAACATTCTTTATCCTTTAGCAAACCAAAATTATTTTTTCTATGGAATGACTTTTTCTGGCATCTTTATTTAAGAACGTAAGTGGAAACTGGTTACTTATAAGCCAACAGGGCTTTACCTTTCTGAGAAGCAGTACTGAGTCCTCATTTATATCATATTTGCTGAAGATCTGTTTGCTTCCTGTTACACCAAAGGGCAGGTCAGCAACATCAGCAGCGACATTGTAAAATACTTTTACCACACCTTCCTCAACATCCTATTAAGAAAAGAAATCAACACACAGACCAAAAAAAGATAGACATGTCTAAAGTTACATTTCAAAGCTATTAGGAACTACTACAAAGTTTATACATGCTTGATCAGCCTGTGTCGGAGTTTGTGCCAGTTTTGTTCTAGTAACAGGTTCCACTTCTCTGGGAACTCTAGGTGTTGAAAGACCATTGGAGGGATGTCATTGCAATCATCCATAAGAACTTTACTGAACTTAGGAACTCATGGAAGATTAAGTGATGGGGCTTGGTGACATTCGCCAATGGTCACTGTCGGCTGAATTACCATATGGTGGCTGGATTCTCTGTTTGGATGAGGAGTCTAGATTCCTTTGCACGCATAGTGTACTTTCAGCATGCACAAAAGATCTTACCTTAAATAATCCAAGAACAACCACATCATCTTCTGCAATTAAGGTCTCTAACTGACGGAGATCACTGATGAGGTCAGCACTAGCACCCGTTCTTCTCTTAAGCCATGTTATGATGGAAGTGGAGCTCTTCAGATCTAAAACAACATTTGTATTGAGCAAGTGTTTGTTAGAATCGTTGGGTTAACACCAGTGGAGTTGAGGAACAACACAATGGGGGAGAGAAGACTCCCCTCCTCCTTCCAGTGCAATGTTCACATGTTAAAGGCATGCTCCAAACTCACATAACACATTAATGTGTGGTACATTTATTATAGAATTAATTGGACAGATTTGGAATTATTTATCTCTTGTAGTCTCTCTTTGCCAAGCTAATAGGCCTGAGCCCCCAAAAAAGTTTCTACCTATTCTATATATTATATGTTTCCAGGTAAGAGCGAGGTTGCAAGTGTGACATTACGGTTGCATCATAGCTTTAAAGACTTGGTGACCCAAGAAGTTATCAACGTTGAGATATTTGGAGAAACACAGATGTTTATTGGAGTTTTTACAGAATTACGAAGATTTAAATATATTTCCATGCTTCCGTAAGTAAGGTAGTGTGTCGTGTTCACTTCATAATATAATTTATAATGTTTATGAAACAGAAAAGCTTATGACAGACATAGATTCCCTAAAGAATGGAAAATAGATTTGTGCATGCTAATAACACTTCAAAATATATTTCAAAGCACCTTCACATAATAAAAAGGTTCTATAGTGATTTAACAGTTCTTTCTAGAACCGTTACATTATTTAGATGTTAAGAAGTTACTTTACATACAAACATAGATCTCGAAGATCTCATAAATAACAAAATCGGGATCTGGATTTATTAAGAACACTCACTGTCCACTCTATTAGACACTCCTATCATATTGGTCCACCTTGTAGATGTTAAGTCAGAGATGATAACTTATCTGTTTGTGTTAGCCAGCCTCTAGTCCTTCTAGTCAGTGGTCACAGGACACTGTTGCTTGGACAGATTTGGTTTGTAGACTAATTTTAGTCCAGCAGAGACACTGGGGTGATGATGTTAATGAAAAAACTATGATTTGTGAGCTTTGTAGTTTAAAGGGAGATGGTATACAGAGGAGTCATAGCATCATTTTTTTTTTTTGGCCATTTACATATTTTATAGTTGTGTTTATACATGTCAGTAATTATGGTCAGTTGAGAAATGTTCAAAAAAAAAGATCAGAGAGCCTTCTTTCAAAATTTTGGCAGCACCACTAGACGTCTCACCACATCCACTTTGGGAGAGACTGCCCTATAAGGCACGTTATAGGCAAGACAGTAGAGCCCTTCGTTGTGTTCTCCCAATTAAAAGGGCATCCCAGAGAGCACTTCATGAGTGTCTTTAAAAAAGGCACCTGTAGGTGTGGGGCATCCATCAGAAACAAGAACATCCATAGGAACGTGTTTCACAGCACTGCATCATATTATATCCACTTATCTGTAGGAGCCATATATACAGGACTGCTTCAAATACATTACAAATAAAGGCACCTCTTAGGACACTGTCATGTAGGAACAGCATAGAGTGTAGTTTTCCAGTGGACGGGACATCAAGTGTAGACTAGGGCATCTTATAGGGCACTGCATCAAATGATCTCCACTAGAAGGGCACTTAATGAGACACATAATCAAACTTTCTTGTTCTATAGGGCACATAAGTATTATTATTTTTTGAATAAAGGGACACAGCCATTTGTTTTCCCATATGAAAGGCAGCCAATAGGGGGCGTCCCCTTCTTTTCACCACTTTAGAGGGCACTTGAGAGATTACATGAGTAAAAGTATTACCTGGACAGTAAACAGGGTTATACTTGTCTGCAGACAGGTACAGTCTTAGTGATGGTACGGCAGTAACATTTAGGGTCTTGGCGAGGTCCTTCTGTTTAGTCACATCCACTCCCCCCAGTTTCACATCGGACTCAGCTTCCTTCAGCTCACTGGCTGCCTCCGCAAATTCTAAGATTGAGCCAAGAGACTCGCCAGAGAGCGGAGCAACTGAAAAATGAACCAAAATACAATTTGCACATTATGAACATTATGAAAAGAGCCAAGGCACCACATTAACAGATTTAGGTTTTTTTTAGGCTAAACAGAATATTTTGTGTAGGTCTCCTGGACAGGGATTAAGTGTGTCCTTAAGTAAGGATATGTGCTCCAAGGCCAGGCTTAATCCTTGTTAAGAAAGTCAACTAATAAAGGTAAAATACATTGGCATTGCATGTTAGTCCAATACTAGGTTTAAATATACTCATTTGGAATCATCTGTATTTCCACAATGGTTACTCTAGAAATGAGGTATGATCATTACCCAAAGTTCAATTATAGACATACACAATCTAACTAAACTATTAACACACAAACAGGTTTATGTGTTTTATTGAGCACAAATTGAATAACATTCACAGCACAGGCTAGTAAAAGTAAGTGAAAGTCCGTAAATGACCTGAGATGAAAAAATAAATAAATAATGACCCAAAGCACACAAGAAAATAAATTAAAAAAGTAGCTGAAAAAAAAGTCCTGACCTCAACCCTATTGAGATTTTCTTGTATGACCTGAAGAGGGCTGTTCAAGCAAGTTATCCCAGAAATACTGATGAGCTAAAACACATATGCAGATAGGAATAGTCCAAAAGTCCTGCTCAACTACGTGCCAATCTTATTTGTAGCGACATATTAAACTCAAGAGTTCACTTACTTTTTCTAGCCTGCTCTCATCTGTTAGTGTGTTAATAGTTTAGTTTAACTGGGTGTGTGTACTACTGATTGACCAAAGGTCTGTTTCTTGGAGAGGGATTTAGCCAAGCGTTGGACTTTACGGTGTTCCAAATTGAGATTCCCTTTTAAAGGAAAATGTAATCCAGGATGGGGACTAAACCCTGCCCAAAAAACACAGCCCCAACAAAGCATCCAATCCTGCCATCAAAGTCAACATTAATCTTATTATTGGATTAACAGGATACTCAACAAAGAGTCTTCACATCTAGCCAAAGCACAAACATGCCTGTTTAGTTGGAATACAACACTGCTGGTCAATCTGAGCAAGCTGAGGTCATTTTGTTTGAATAGTCTCTTAATTCTGCAGCACCAACTACACATATATATCAAAGCATATTGCAGAAAAAAACACTGTATACTCACAGAAGTGCACCAGTAACTGACTATATTGTTGAATAGCTCGGTCAAAGTTGCTTCCGGTCAGCACCAGCACATCTTTATCCTCTGGAATTGGCTCATCTTCTTTGTCAGACAATATTCCACATATGCATGCACTTAGCAGGACGTACACGAGACACACCTGCACCGGCTTCATGCTGTCTGAACTCAGGGGCCTGGTGACCTTTAGAGTGTAGAAGTACTGCGTGTGAAGGCGTGCATGTTTAATGACTCTGTAGTACTGATATCTGTGTGTACTTTGGTAATGGACTGCTTGCAACCAATAGCAGGGGAGAGAATGAAGTAGATGGAAGTCGTGGCACTAGCACAGAGGAGTGTGAGGGTGACCTTATGAAGAGAAATGGCTCACTGTTATCTTTTGACCTAGTATGATTTTGCTTATATGAGATAAAGACTATTGTGGACATTAAAGAAGTCCATGTCTGACATTTTTCTTGAATTTTATATTGTTCCGACTTCTCTTAACCTCTTATAATTAACAAAGCTGCACCTTCTGATACATGCAAATGACCTCCATTCTGATTGGCTGTCTGGGATCGGGACGCGTTCCAAGCAGGCTGGCCTGAAACCCTCCTTTTAGAGTGAATGGGTGAAGCTAAAGTGCTGTAAGCTGCAGGGTGGATAGATCTAACATTGTAAAAATGAACTATTTAAAGCATACCTTTCATATCGTGATATCTTCCTTTACTTTTAGATTTTTAGTTTTGCACATAATCTAAACTCTACTTTTTCCATGATAATTGGACCAATATGCAAAATGCTCTAAAACTGGTTTGACAAAAAACTTTCCATTAATCTACAAGTTTTTGTCCTCTGCTGTTAACCTTTTGGACATACTTGTTTTTCATCGGACCAGATGAGTCCAGGTGTAAGTGTTAGCAGGGGCGATTTTATGCTTAGAGGTTTAGTGGTGCCAAGTGCCCAAATGAGAACAGCTCATAAAAAAACCCAAAAACTAACTATATATATATATATATATATATATATATATATATATATATATATATATACACACACACACACTGATAGTTGATCCTTTACATTTTAGCTGTGGGCTATGGTGACCAGATGATAAGAGAAATTCAGGGCATGAATTCAGGGCTTGATTAAGATCATGTTGGCCTTACTCAAATATCCACAGCTACTTGCTGACCACACACACAGAGTTATGTTATAGTATCATCTCTTTATATCTTATCGTTCTGTAACATTAATTAGCTAATACACAAACAGACTGTACTACTCTACCACCTTACCTTTTAGCTTTAATAACACACAGACTAACCAGCAGCACAGCAGCTACAGCTTCTCTCACTCCTTTATAAACAGTAAACAGACCTGCTGTATATTCGTTGTTAAACGAATAATTGGTTTAAACATATACTCTTTATGATTTTATCATTTCAAGCTTGTCAGAGATAAATTAATGTATATATATATATATATATATATATATATATATATATATATATATATATATATATATATATATATATATATATATATATTTTTTTTTTTTTTTTTTTTTTTTTTTTTTTTTTTTTTTACTATGATCTTTAGGGGTGCTCGGGGAAGAAGCTGTTGCAGAGTCTTGTACTTACTAATGAACGCCAAAGATAATGTTTAAGGTAAACCAAGACAACGCATGCCACCAAGTGAAAGGGTCCAAAGTGGTTCTTGCATCAGCCGTTCTCTCCACCATAGTCTCCCAGGGCAACAGCAGCAGCCTGTGGTGAAAGACTGGCAACGGGCCGAACAAACTCAAAATAAAGCTGCTTTTATTTAAAATCAAATTGCTAGAATATGTGTGTAATCTCAAAACATTTACAAAACCCTTATATTTAGAAAAATGGCAACAGCTTTACCGTAAATTTCGCTGAGTAGGCAAATAATCGCCAAAGTTTAGTGAAATGGACAGAATTTCCCACTGGTGTAAGTGGGGGGTCTAGTCTCTAGTACCCATCTCACTCGTCAAAACTACATGACCATGTTCCCAGAAATATTTTAGCATGGAGGCTCTGGGTTTCAGGTATACTCTTTGATAACACATATCTGTGAGAAATGATAGCTTATCTGCAAACCAGACTTGCAATGTTTATTTTTGCGTTTATTTTTTTATGCTGGTACAGACAAACTGTGGCGTACTGAAGTAATTCCTTATTTTGTTAAAGTTGGGTTATATTGCTAAAACCTTCTGTGGATCATGCTGACTCTGTGGTGCTTTAAGTGCGAGTAAAGCGGAGGTGGTGGTATCAGACCCTCTAGTGAATAAACCAGTCTCGTCTGTATAAGTGCTGAAGCAGTATTGTGGTACCGTGCTCTGTTGACAGTAGAAGTTTCCCACATACTTTCTCTGAAGATTACGGTATAGCTAAATATAAAAGTCCACTAATAGAAGGGTTGAGGGACATTCTTGTCTCCCTGACCAGCTGCTTTGTGAAATATCTCCCAGTTTTGTTAAATAGCTTTATATAAAACACTCTGACTGGGTTTAAGATGGTGCTCTGAAGCATCAGGTATGACTCTTGTTAACATCATAATTGGTTTCAGCAGAGATATTTTAAAGAATTAACTTAGGAGGTAGAAATACGTGTTTCAAACCATATTCGCATGTAAAAAATGAGGCTATATGGATTTTACATATTAAATAAAGACCACAAGCCTCAAACCAAATGTATGAACTTTTTTCAATTTTGTGGTTTCTCTTAACTTTTAGGGTAAGTAAAAAGAGACACCTCACAGTCTGTCATTGTGTTACACTGATGAGAAAAAATACTGTATTTTATAAAACAACTTTACCTTATGTGGACAACAATATGCAGATCATAAAGCTTGGGAAATACAGGATTTACTAATTTAATTTAGTTTCATTCACACAGTGTGTGAGAAAAGTAATGACTTACCACTCTAAAAATGTCCAATCTACATTAAAATATATATTTCATTTTAATGTATTATTATTTAATTTTGTTTGATCGTAATTATTCACCTTTTATTTTATTTTAAATTATTAATTTTATTATTATTTGTTTTATTTCCTTTTACTTTATATTTTCTTCAATCACCTGGGAAGTACCTTGAGTTTCAATCCTATTTGTGCTATATAAATAAAGTTTCGATTGATTGATTAATTTGATTGATTGTAAACGTAGATCTAACAATTTGTTCTACCTGACTTTCAGGATTAGACTCTGGCTCAAACTGATACAGCAGAACCAACAGCATTAAAAGAATACGCACAGCAGTGTGGAGGGCTCAGCAGAGTGAGTAAGCAAACCAATTAGAGCACACTGGGCTGATCATAAGGAACTCCAACGGAGAGTAGAGAGTAAACAGAGTACAGTATGAGGAAAAGTATGGTGCTTTGAGAAAATTGAAGCATGTAAATCTGTCCTAATAGACCCCCAAAAATAATAACATGAACATTCAAAACAATAGGTCTCCTTTAAATGGTGGCATTTACTTAGTTTCGTTTAATGTAGTGGTTTAAACATTTGTGGTATTGAAACAACATTCTGGTTTAACATGTGTATCATTCAAAGCATTGGAGTTGGATAAAACCAGTTCAAATGCTTGTTGCCAAAGGAAACAATCTAGGTTACAACATTTTACAGAATTGTAAAGGAATTATTATTAATATGTATGTGTATGCATGACCTGTGCCTCAGCTGTCTGCAAAAGAGCTTTGGACTTATGAAACTTCTAACCGAACTTTGCACAATCATTGGTGAATGATGAAGTATTAGCGATGCTGGTCAGATGTCAGGCCAAGATAAGGGGGTACACTACAATATAGGGGAGAATTCAACTCCAAACCCATAGGAACCAGCTCCTATCTCACCAAACAGCCCCAAGGAGCACAGGTCTGCATGAAAGCTTGGATTTCAGAAGCACAAGACAGAGTTCACTCTTAACTGTATGGTACCGAGTGACTCTCATTTAAGCTGTTACGTTGTGTGACCACTCCATAGCTTTATTTCTACATAGTTTGGTAGATAATTACTCAGAATAGGCTTAAATTGGAGATCAATGTGGTACAGGTGACATCAAAGATTTGCCAGCACTTGAAAAGATGCATACAAAGAAGCTATACAGCTGTTATCTAGTTGGACAAGCAGCAGCACACTTCCTGGCACACCAGAGCAGACTTTAAATATATACTGTGCAAAAGTTTGTCATTCTGGGACAATATTATATTTAAAAAGCTATTTTTCAAGATCGGAAGCTTTTATTGGCTCAACAAAACACTTTTTAAATATTCATATAGCATTAATACAGTAAGCAGAGCTTTTACATACAAACCGGATTCCAAAAAAGTTGGGACACTAAACAAATTGTGAATAAAAACTGAATGCAATGATTTGGAGGTGCCAACATCTAATATTTTATTCACACAAATCACAGATCAAAAGTTTCAACTGAGAGAATGTATCATTTTAAGGGTTAGGGTTAGAAAAATATGTTCAAAAAACTTTTTTGGGCTTTGTTGATGCCATGAAATTTTGAAACAACATATTTTCCCTTTAAAATGATACATTATCTCAGTTGAAACTTTTGATCTGTGATTTGTATTCTATTCTGAATAAAATATTAAATGTTGGCACATCCACATCATTGCATTCAGTTTTTATTCACAATTTCCCAAAAAAGTCCCAACTTTTTTGGAAATCGGTTTGTACATCAGTGTGTACATCAATTTAACCCTTTCCAAGCTTCTCCTTGTGAAAACAACCCAGTATTATTCACAGTTCTCATCCAATACCTGCTTTGACTGCTCAGTACTTCATTAAGCTAAATCAAGATTGCTGCTGAAGGAGTTGAATACATTCATACAATGTCTTCACTTTGTTCTTCAAACTGGAGCTCAAGATCTGATCTACTTCTTTTAAAACAAGATATTCATGTTACTTTGTACTGTATTTATGCTTATACATCTGTTCTAATGATATCTGGTGGTTGTACAGGTGAAAATAAATATTGCACAGATAAAGGCTGAGAGTTTTGCACGGTAGAGTATATCGCTGCCTTATGTGTGGCTTTGAAAAGAACAACATGTTGGACCAGCTTACAAAGTTCAACATTCAACTAACATTAACTGTGCAAAATGCAGGGAGAGTTTCTAATAGCTGGGCTCTCCTAACTGAGTATGCCGAGATGCAGCACAAGACCAAAGTAGTAGTTCTATTAAAATATGGAGATACACTGGACTGGAGGATCTTTGTAAACACATGGAGCATCACAAAATCGTCAGGGCAATTCCCAATAGAAAAAAATGACCCAAACAGTTTAAATATTTGTGGACTATGTTTTACAGGTTGGTTTTATGCAATAAGATACATATGTCTGCTGCCTACAGTTCCCATTACTATTCTATCTGGAGTATACAGTATATATCGGGTTGTATTTGTCACTTGTAACGCATCTATAATATATTTTTTATAAGCTTATTGACTAGAAAAGTACCTAAATGTGAACCAATAAATCATTTGTCTCTGTTCGGAATTCCGGCTGGTTCCCTAACCTCCAGCCCACAGCTGCCCCATGTAAACTGGTTTTAACGATTAAAAAAGTTACCTTAAATGTAATTTTTTTTCTGAAAGAGATTTTGCCTAAAAGGACAGTGGGAGCCCTTGGGTGTTAAGTGTTAATGGAAAAAAGGAAATGCAAACAGGATTGCCTGGTCATGTGATGTCATCAAAAAAATAAATATAAAACAAAAATTTCAATAAAAAGGTAAAAGTGCCCTTTTTCACAAATAAACAATACAGCATGGGTTTTATATTACCACATTTGAGTAAAACAGACTAAAAGATCACACTGTTTATGAAGTTTGCATATTTTATTTATAAACATTACCATCATATCGGTTTAGCTCAGTCACATTTTGACATACAAAACTACATGCAGTACTATTACTCCCAAGTTTGTGCTTAATGCAACACCCCCCTCCTTAAGAATCCCTGAGACAATAATAATTATAATAATAATAATAATAATAATAATAATAATCTTTGTTATTTCAGAAAAAAAAAAAACCATATTCTTCACATAAATCTTCGGACCACAATGAAATAGGCTGTCACTTGTGGGCTGTTTGTAATTTTTGTAATGATCTTTACGGGAGATCACATAGTAAAGTAATTCAGTGCCAACAGATCAAAAATATTACTCAGAATTAATTAATTAATGACTACAGCTGAACAGGTCAGAATCTTTCCACATACTCATATACAAGGTCTTTGGAAAGTATGTGAAATGCTGTTTAAAGCATAATCATCTTGGTGAGTCAGCAAGTGCTGCTATAAAAGAGAGACATAATACATTGGAAATCTCAGGCAGTAGATGAGAGGGGGGGAAATACCTCAGCCTCAAAGTTCTAAGTGCAGATTTTAAAGTAAGGACAAAAAAAAAGGGAAAAAAAAACCATTTCAGAGATCTCAGGTGAGAGAAAGGGAGGAAAAACGCCTCAGCCTCAAAAGTTGATAAGTGCAGATTTTACAATAAAGACCAAAAACAAATGTCTTCCACTTAAAGGTAATCATTATTAAACATTAGTATTATTAAAAAGGCACCACTACCACATTCTTGATGCACTGGTGGTCACATGGCTCAACCCAATTAGTAGTAACGAAATAGGTTATTTTTCACTTCTGGAGCTTTTCTAAGCCACCACAGCATAGCAATTTGTTACATGTTGGTTGTTAATGTATTTTAAATGGATAGGATGAAACATATTTACCTTTAAGGTGGACTCTTAGTCTAATAGTCTCATTGTGGTCTTACCACTGTAATATTCAGTTCTGGCATGAGAATAGCTCTTGTAAGCATACTCGTTATCCTTCCCAGCTTGGGTCGACTCAGTGCAGTTTTCTCTGGGCATTGGCACCTTCTGCATGGATCTGACTTCCATCTGTAGACATGAACAAGAAAAACTTACACATAACGAACTGAAAGGCCACCAAAAAAACCCCAAAACAACCAAAAAAAACCCAAAACACCAATGACACCAACAATTTAGCCACTTCCATGCAAAACACAGAGACAGACAATCTTGTTTGTGACACAAACAAGTGAATCTTGAGCTAAATTTGGTTCACAGCCTAAAACTGGCGCATATATATATATATATATATATATATAAATATATATTATTTGTCATGTTATATTACAATGCAAGATTCTTTATTGTGTAGCACAGCAGTGAACTGGTTTGACCAATTTAAAAGTGTCTACCAGAGCTTTCTCACTACAATACCCAGCATACATTGTGCAATTGGGGAGCAGTAACATCAGCTGTTCCAGTTTACTCCCGCATAAGCCAGCTAGCTAGTCCCCTTTAGGATCACCTGCAGTGTGTTTGATTAGTCTTTAAACCCGAAGACCTCCCTCTTTCTAACTCCGTCCAGAGCACGACCGGTGCTCACTTATTGGGACGAGTGTAAATCTGTGACCTCACAAAGATCTGATTAGGATTTTGTAGGAGGCAATTAAAGGCATAGTGAAATCTTCTCCCAGGATTCCATTTCATTAACCTGGTAATACAATAAAAATAAAACAATGATATTGGAGGAACTACACCATATGGCCAAAAGCATGTGGACATCCCTCCTAATGATTGATTTCCTATTTATTGGTTTCAGCCACACCAATGACCAACAGGCCCATTGCCTTGCATTCTCCATAGACCAACACTGGCAGTAGAAGAGCTCCATGACCCACTACACAGCATGGCTGAGCAGCTGCACACAAGCCCAAGATCAGCATGCACAATGCCAAGCGTTGACTGGAGTGGCATATAGAAGGCCGCCGTGGGACTCTGAAGCGCTACCTCTGGCAGTCTGATTAACAAATCTGGGATTGGCCGGCCTCACTAGACTCTTTTGAGTAAAGTGTATAAATTCCTAAAAATATATTCTGGGAAAACCTTGTACAGACTGTTACAGCCACAAAGAGCATTTGAACAGCACCAGAATGTAGACAATTCACAAAGCTTTGTTCATTTTCACTGTAACAATGCCACGGATAAAAAGAAAGTACTTAATGTGGTTACAACTGAACTAGTTTTACTCGACCTAAAAAAGGTACTGTGAATGATCGACACTTTCAATCAAAGTAATCTTTTAAGGAAATCTAGTTCAATTGCTTGTTACCACATGAAGTTTTTTTTTTTTAGGTTGTACCAACAAAGCACAAAGCTTTTCCAGTGTTGAAAATACACTGTGCAACCATTTTCTGGCTAAAATATTAGTGATAAGCGGATAATCTGCACGCTGAGCCATGACAAGGCATTTTTGAACCACTGCTAATTGCACGATTCAGAATGTCTATGGAGGAGTTCATCTCTTAAGTAGGCTAATAAGATTCTTTTTTTGTCTCTCTCTCTCTCTTTCTCACACACACACCATATATTTATATTTATATGAACACACATCTGATCTCAGTACAGAACAAAATCATATTTGCTCGGCTGAGATCGGATTGCAACAGTACATTAAAGTGGACACAAACAACAAATGATATCAGTAGCTGAAAAAAAAAAAATCTAATAAAATATTTCATTCTACTATCCAAATACAGACTACCAAGAAGCTGCCCCTGCTGGGATTCCACCATGTAGCACTCATAAATCTAACTGATGGCTGATGAAAAAGCACACAGTGATAAGCTCATCACGACACACACAGGTGAAGATTCTACCACAATTGTGTAAGGTCACCTAAAGGACAGGGCCTAGTAGACAAAGCATGGAGAGAAGACGGAGAAGAGGAGACAGGACCAGAGAGAGGATAGAGAACACTAGAACACAGTGCAGAGTAAATACCTGAGAGAGGGAGAGAGAGAGAGAGGAGAGAGAAAAAAAAACAGGATGAGAAATGGACAGTAACATCAGAGATGGGAACTAACCAAGTCATGAAAACTGCAAGATACTAACAGTTATTCTGGGAAAATGACCCATAAACTATTAAAGACTACTTCCTACTTTTAATCACACTGGGCAAAAGTCAGAGACCACCATTTGCTTAGCTAATTTCCAGTCAAAAATGAGAAAGTTATACATTTTTAGGAGATATTTGTGTAGATTAGATATAAGAAATATATAGAGGCGCACACAAAATCAGATTTAACACAACCTAGTGGACCATTAAGACTGTACCTGTCAAATAGAGTTTAAGGCTTTCTTGCATCTTTGAGAGAAAAACAAACCACAGCCATCTATGACAAGTCAATGTATATGAAAGGATGTCAGAATCAGAATCAGAATCAGAAATATATGTGTAGCTGTCAAGAAGCGCTCACTGAGAAAAGGAGACGGATAAAAGAAAGACCATTTGCCCTAAAACACCAAAATTGGACAGTGCTGAGTAACGATTTATGGACTGACTAATTTAAAATGTAGGAAATAACAAATAACTATGTCTACAACTGTATATCAAACATGAAGGAGGATCAAGGCAAGTTTGGGGATGTATCCGGAGTACTAAAACTTTTTACTGCATCATGCAATACCTTCTAGGAAAAACTCACTCGTACTACAAGTCCAGCCCCAAGCAGACTGCACTTAAAGCTTCTGGTGCTCTTAGGACAATGGAATGGCCAATCCAAAGTCCAGACCAGAAAAATCACTGAATGTACTTTGGATTATTCTTATTTTTGAGAAACAGAAAAAAAATCCTTACACATAAAAAACCTCCACAGACCTGCAATAGAGGTACTGAATGGATACACAAAACACAGAACATACTGATATTATATTGTGTATAATTTTCTGTTTCATATACAGTATCTGTTTATTCCCTGATGACTGGAAATTAAAGGAACAAAGCGTGAGCTCTGGGTTTCGCATAGTGCCGTATTTACAAAATAGATTTCAGTTTAGAGGGTGTTAAGTGCTTTTTCTTGTTTTAGGTTTTCTCTACTCACCATGTGTGAGACCATACTGGAAGCTTCCAGGTCCAGGGCTAGCTAGTATAGTGTCTTTGCAGATTTGAGCGTGTCCAGATGTTTTGCTGGCGTAAGCCAGCCCAGGGAAGGGTAAAGCATGCAGAGGGACCAAGTTTGTTAAAGCCCCCGACTGAGATACAGTAGGATAAGATGATGCCTGGAGGGAGAGGGATGGAGTGGGCAGAGCTGGATCCCCACAAGAGCTTTCCACAGCTGCCTGTATAGACGTAGGAGACGCATCAGAATGCAAAGAACTTTATTTCAATGCAAAACTATAGTCATACAAAACAATATTTATTATAGCACTGTTGGTTGTGGGATTCTTGCATAAGTGAGCATTTTTTCTGTTCTGACACCCAAACAGCTAATCATTCATACATTTCAAAACATCTGAGGACTTCAGACGTAATATCCGTTCCCCTTGATTTCTCAAAGTTTTCCCGTTACAAATATAATCCTTTAAAACAATATTCCTCAAAAATCTATTTATCAGATATATAATCTCATTTTAGGTTTTTGTAGTATTTGTAGGATTATGTAATGCCATTACCAAAATCAAACTTTACCCTCTGGAACTGCATTTATCCAGCAAAGTAAGCAAGTTACATAACTAAGAAACTCTGAAATCAGGTTAATTTTCATTATGTTTCATAAGCAAATATATAAGCTATAAACTAAGAATTAGGGAGAATACTACAAATGAAACAATGACCAAATACTAATCACACGATACATAAAAGTGTAACTGTAATGAGGACTATAAGTGTCCTCATACCAAGGGTGTAGATTTGCTCTTGACATTGGTGGGGACCTATGAATCTAACCCTCCCTCCATAATTGCCAGTGTTTTCTTTGTTGTTTTCTCGGTGCTCCGTGATAAAACAATACAGGACTGATATACTACATAAACTACTCTACGTGCTTTTAAACCATTCTAGTCAACAACTCAATTTAATTCATACATTTTATAATGTTAAATTAATGTTCAACTAATTATTATAATTATTCAAGATTATGGCACTGCATAAGACATATCTTCATCTTACATCTAAAGACTTATCAACTTTACTGCAGCCATAGTTCAAATGAAACAGGTTTCATACATTAGGGTTAATACATGAAGCACTGCACGACCTGGCGCTGCTGTCCACCAAACCAAAGTAACAATCTAAGAAAAATATTATTAAAAATATTAGCGACTTTGAGTGTCTTCAACGTTTCTTTGAAAAATAGCTCATGTCAACCACCTTCTTTTTTTACTGTCATCCTCACTCGCTTTTGACACCCATGTGTCACCCACATTGCACCTGAGTCTTGAACAGTGAGTCTTACATGACGTTTTCCTTCCAGTTTTGGCGCTGCTAACAACCAAACATAGCCTTACGTGACAGCAAGGAAAGGCACAGCCAATCACACTGGCCTTGTGTGTTACGGGAAGGTAGGACTTGAATAGAGAACATGATTTAACCCTTTCTGCACCTCAGAGTAATGAGACATTGACAGATTCAATGTCCCATTCAATTATCGCTGGATATTGGTGG
The DNA here is from genome assembly GCA_021613375.1 of Megaleporinus macrocephalus. Lineage (NCBI taxonomy): Eukaryota > Metazoa > Chordata > Actinopteri > Characiformes > Anostomidae > Megaleporinus > Megaleporinus macrocephalus. The sequence goes on from CM038722.1 coordinate 10,598,432, forward strand.
GGACACGTCCCTTCCGTCCATGCTAATTCTACACCCTTGCCTCATACATATTTACAGGGTTGGGGTGTAACCGAATACAAGTAATAAGAATAATATACATTCTTAAAATGGCCTTCTTTGGAGAAAGCCTTGTTTTAGTGTTTTCTTGCTCAATCACATGTACTTCAACACAAAAATGAGTTGTTAATTAGCTGGGCTGGGTTTTCCCAGTGCATCTCGATTGAATGGTACAGCAAGCAAACACTAAACACCAGTTAAGATGTTCCTTGCCTAGAGATGCTTCTGGTTAGTTTAATTCCTTCGCCACAGGAGAACTTTCAACAAATGGTTCTTGAAGGAATCACCATTAGAAACCATTTTTGAGATATTCAAGGGTGAAGAACAAAGTAAACACACTCACCACTGCCACAGAAACAGGTGCTTTGCAAAATGATGTGGTTGTAAGCAGTCTGGCCACGCCCTGCACCGCCGCAGAGTCTCCTTCAGCAGCAGCAGGCGGCGCTACCAGCATCAACTTCTGAGGTTTCTTCTCCCCCACAGAAAGTCGCTTGAGAGTTGCAGCCCCTCCAGAATTGGGGGACATCTTCTGAGATGTATCCGTGGGCAGCGGACCACCTGGGTTGCCAGTCTGGGCACTGGACAGAGCTTTTCCGGCTATTTCAAGCTTTCCATCAGTGGCTTCACTGGGTACTTGAGGCCTGCCTAGCGAAGACCTTCCCACTTCTCTTATCTGCTGAAGCTCGGGCAATGGAGGAGAAAAATAAGCAGATGTTTGTTGATCTAATGAAGGTTTGCTCACAGTGTTCTGGGGGGCTTGCTGGGTGCTCAACGGCAGACTGAGGCGCTTGCGCTGAGCTGCAGCGCCTCCTGGTGCCCCCTTTATGGCTGGGACTGGTTGGACCTCCCCAGCATTCTCAGAAAGAAAGCAGACCTGTTGATTAGATGATGAAGATGAATGAAGAGCAGGGGTCAGAATAATATACAGCAAGGGTCATCGATTCCAGCATAGTTTGATCATTTCCAATCTCAGCTACACCAAATACATCAAACTGCTGAGTTTCTGCCCTTCAGGACTGAAATACCCAGGACTTAATGACCCCTGCTATACAGTCTGACCTACAATCTTTCCGCCAAGAGGATTCAGGTTGAGAATACAAGCTAAAGAGTTAAAGAACTTATTCATGATGGCATTTAGACCCACCCATAGACCACACTCACACAACGCACCAATGCAATGATTAGATCTCATTTGAAACATACCTTTTTGGATTTTGCCGAGGTCAGCGATTTCTTCCTTGCACTGTACAATGAAATAATTTATTGCCCTTATCATAATTTATATAAGATTTAAGAAAGCAACATTTAAAATTCATGCAAAAATTATGATCATACTTACACCACACCGGTAATATGGCCATGTACTCTCCGGCTCTCAATAAGCAGGATTCTATGGTGATAGACAAACGTGTTAATCAGGTCTCTCTCTTACATACAGGGCATCATGCTTTGGTGCTGTCAGCATTATAGTCACCCACAAAGGCCTTTCAGACATTTATATGTAAAGTACAACATTCCTAAATAAAAGCAAAAGGAACTAAAATAACCTTAAAAAACCTTTCATTGGTTTAATTACTGTAAATGGCAGCGGCTCTCAATCCAGCCATCAAAGCCCCCTAGAATATCCCCAGTTTTGCTCTGACCCAACTCACAATGCACAGGGAATAAGCAAAAATGTATACGGTCTGGGGGTCCGTAGTACTACTGCTTTAGGAAACCAAAATTGGCTGTTTGCAGAGTCACTACAAACAAATCACTATAGTTCCTACCACGAAGCCAATGTTTATAATTTCAGAAATCCAATTTAAATGCCATCCTGATCTAATAAATGTATATGGTTGTCTTGTTTAGCTGAATCTGACCACATCACTTAATAGCCTAATGCACATGACATCAAAAAATAAAGCAAAAATCACGATTCAACCCCTCAATGAGCAAGACAGCGGCAGCGGTGGCAGGAAAAACTCCCTCAAATCAAGAGAAAAAACCCTCGAGAGGAACCAGACTCTTTTTCTGGTCAACACTGGATAGCAAAACAAGTACAAACAAGATGAATTGACTACTTTATGCATACATTAATATACACACAAAAAGGAAACCGTTGTAGTCCCGTTGCATCATACAGTTAGTCACTACTGGTGAATTAATAATGATGTCTATGTACCCTGTATATAAATATTTCTGTTTATTCCACATCACTGTCTTTGTAGCTATCAGCTCAATACATGTGAACTTGTACAGCTTTGCAGAAGACGAGTATACATTTGGTTTAACATTGTTTTTATTCATCTGATATCTTATTAATAAAAACAAATAAAATGTGATAATTCTAGGAATTCAGACTAAACTATTGTTTTAGTGTTCATACTCTAATATGACCTTCGAAATCAAGTAAGGGATCCAGTTGCTAGAGGTGATCTTGCAAAACTTCAACCAAGCCTTTACCAATTAACTGAGAAGATTAATCAAAATGTGTTGAGGATAGAATATTAACATATTCCATTAGCTTTAGTGTACAGGAATGCCAACCCTCTGAGGACTGTGCCTTTCAATGTCCCATTCAGGGGTTTACTTTTTTTGTTTTTATGATGGAAAAGTCAAACACATGAAATAAAACAACCATGTACCAAGAGGTACAAACTGCAGAAATCTCAAATGGCTAGAGACGAAGTGCCCACAATTCAAGTCATTAAAAGAAGCAGAGCATTACCTGGACTGCATCCATCCTTTAGGCCACATTGGTTTCACATAATCCTCCAAAAAAGTTCTCAAGTATTCTTCCAAGCCTTGACTGCCAGGAGCTTCAAGCTCGTAGCAGCTCATCTTCAGCTTCACAAGCTCTGATAGCAACTCTCTGAAGGCACACACAAAAGTACAGAACACTAATTTGGCACCGCCTGGTTTAGCACGATTTTCATACAGAGCTGCTGAAAACTTCCCTTCATCCTTTTGTGAATTTCTACAGAAATGAAACCTAAAATGACACCAGATTTTCATTTAAGTACTAATACTAGATAAAGAGATCTCAATATAAACAAATGACACCAACAATCATATAGTTTCTTACCCAATTATTGAAGTGATACAACCTTAAATGACTTTGTTAGCATTGTTTGTGTCTCTAGAATTATCCATTTCGTATATATGTGATAATTAGGGTTATAAGGTTCAATTAACTGAAGACTATCAGGTGTGAGTGTGGCCGAACCTACTCTGTTTATAAAAACAACAGTAAATACGTTTTCACTGGCTGATCCTTTGTAACCCCTCTTCCGAGTGGTCATCCAATAAAATGAGCAAGAGTAAAACGTGTAATATTCAGGGAGGTCCCAAAAGAATCCCACCATAACATCTAGGGATCTGCAAGTCTCTCTCTCTCACACCGTCAGGCAAACTTTAAACAAGAACAGTACGCATGTGATGAAAGCATGGAGAGCATTTCTGCAAGTTTCCTAAAGACCACTATTAAAATAACGTTATGTGGACAAATAAGGCAAATATAGGTCTTTACGACGTAAACGGGAGATGAGTATAAGAATAACAAAAGAAAGGTTTGGGGGAAAACTACCATCCATCCATTATCTGCCGCTTAATCCCGCTAGTTGGGGTCACTGGGGGGCTGGAGCCAATCCCAGCGTCATGGGCTGAAGGCAGGGTAAACCATGGACAGTTTGCCAGTCCATCGCATGGCCAACCTAAACTCACACACTCACACCTACGGGCAATCTAGAGTGAGTGATCAACCTATCATGCATGTGTTTGGACTGTGGGAGGAAACCAGAGTACTCGGAGGAAACCCACTCAAGCACGGAGAGAACATACACACTCCACACAGAACAACCCCGACCGGGAATCAAACCTGGGTTGTCTTGCTGTAAGGAGACGAACAAAAACTAATATTACATTCCAAAAAAAAAGCAGCCTCGTCCAAACTGTTAAACACAGTGGTGGTGGTATTACGGTTTGAGGCTCAAAAGGGGCACACCAAATCCTGAAAGCAGAGATTTTGCTTTTTCAAAAAAGACTTTTAAAATGACTTTGTTCAATAAATTACTGAAAAACTAATTTCTTTGTCACTTATTTAATTAGACTTTTCTTTTTATTGGTATATTTTACATCAAATTCATGTAGAAATTCACAAAAACATAAAGCAGCTCTGTATATAAAACCTAAAGGGGCGTTCTGACCCTGTAATATAACAATATTTGTTAAAAAGTATTCGTATTCTTTAGCCTTAGCAGCCTAACTGATAAACTCAAACTGTCTGTCCATCAACGTTCGTTTAGTACAACGTATTTATAGAAATACATTTTACAGCAATTGGGAATCCCTGTATTGCTTATCTAAACCTATCTGCTTGCACAGCCGTTGAGCTACAGGCTTATAACATGACCAAGCTAACATTAGTGTAACTTCTAATGCCTAAGGTTAAAATAATAAAGCAAGAATAAAACAATCTGTCAGCACAAAACTGACACCAAAAGCAAGTCGTTTACACTTTTAGCCAGAGAGGAGGAGCTAAACACAGCAATACATGGCAAGCTGCCTGCTGTAGCTTTTAGCTAGTTGTCCTTTTCTTCTAATATGTCCTTCCTGTTGTTTGCGTGATCCATTCTTTCCACTGTAAAGATGATTGGAAAACAATAGTCAGCTTCTGACCTAGAACATTATCCCTCCACCTTCTTCTTCTAGTCCAAAAAAAATGTAATATCCACCTCAGAGCAGACTAGAAGGTTTTCAGAATCATTAACTACAGCATCAGTGCAGTAAGATGTGCGAGGGTATGTTTACAACACATGTAGTGACGGGTAACCTGATCTCCTCAGTCCACTTGAATCTCTTGCGAGGTCCAAAGACTCGTTTTCCACCTTTATCTTCCTCTTCTTCATCAGACCCATCTATTGCTTTCTGTTCTTTCTCAGCTTCCAGTCTGAAAAAAAGAAAAAAAGAAACAGACAAAACCATATGCTCTCAAGTCACAACGTATTAAGGCTATTTATTTTGGACTGGCACATAGAGACTAGCATGCTTCTTCACAATTGGATGATACACTGTCCAACAAAAACAATATACGTTTTACACCATCGTAATATAAAACAGACAGCCTACTTGGCAGCTCGGGCTTCGGAATGAGCTAGGCAGCTGTCGTTGAATCGGTCAATCTGCTCTGGCATGGTTCTGGTGACTGCCTCTTCCAGCCTCTGTAGCAGATCCCGTAGCTCATCACCCTGACAATGGATGGACCATAAACTGATTCATGCCATGAAATCTGATTTACTAACCATAACAATTCAACAAATATATATGAAACCATAAACACCATAAAAGCAACATGTACAGTGTCACAAATACTTCAGATGAGCTTCTGAAACAATTAGGGATCAGTCTAGTTAGCTATAGTTCAGTTTATTATAACTGATAAGTCATAAAGGGTTTGGAATCAATGGGAACCAGGATGTTTATACTCAGCAAGGCCTTTGCAACAAATAGTAACTTCTATAAAGTATCTTCTGTTTACAGTGCATGGAACTAAATACTTGAGCATGGTTTTGGTTCAATACTTCCACTTTTAACACTCATACTTTCAGTCAAACTCCACTGTCCCAGTACTTTGAGGGCGTATCGATCACGGAGTTAAGTTTTGAATCTGACCTAAATGCCTTTGGTAGCTTTTTTTGGTTTGTTTTTTTACTGACCAGGTGAAGAAGGTGGATTTTCTTGGCCCGCTTAAGCAGAGTGCCTTTCTTGCAGGAAAGCTGCGATGCCAGGTAGGAAAAGATTCTGGAACGTACTTTTTCAGACAACTCTTTAGATTTCACCGCCACACTGAAAAGCCAAAATGCTAAGATGAGGAAAAGGACCTTTTAAAAAATATATATATAAAATATTGTTGCTTAAAATTTACTGCACAGTAAAAAAAAATAAAAAAATATTGAAACTAAGTTCTTCATGAAAACAGTTCCCCACAACAAATATCTCCTTTAATGGTTAGACTTACTGTAGCAAAACACTATTTATTTCTGGAGCAAAGAGCTCCATCTTGTTCTCTCCTTCCATGTCTTTGATTGCCTAAAAAGAGAGAGAAACAGGAAATAAATCAAACACTAGAGGGCAGAGTTACACCAGGTAGAAGAAAATCACTGTTAAAAAGGAAATCATATTTCAAAATGTAACCATAATTTAAAAAGGTTAGGATGTAAACAAAGTCAGGCTCACTGGTACTTTAGATAGTAAATATAGTGGCTGTATTTGTGTTGTAGATACAATTCCCATCACCACCACTGTAAAAAAAATCAATATTGATCTCAACAACTAAACGCAACAGTGTGAAAACAGTCAGTGGAGCCTTCTGACTTTGTGGGAAAGCAATACCTGAGTAAGTTCTTGGATGTATAGCTCTAACATCGGAGGTAATCCATCAGGGAGTGAAGTAGGAGACTTCGTTGGCTGGCACACAACCGTGGCTTCTTGGTCCTCCTGCACGTCTGGAGAGCCAGTGTCCTGGTCCTCAGTCAGGAGCCCATCGAGGTCAAAGTCCTGATCTGCAGCCTTCACTGCTTGGAGGAGGTCGTCAGCACTCGCTGAACCGATAAGGGTCAAGAGTGGATCGGCTGAGGCGGATTCCTCAGGAACCTCTGCTTGGCTGGTGGAGCCGTTTTCAGCTATAGTTACTGCCTCCTTGCCCTTCTCGTTAAACACGTGCAGCTGCTGGAGCTTCTCTTTATGGAATTTTCTGAGCATGCCGTCGATGCTCAGTGGCTTGCCACTTTTCTTTTTCTTTTTCTTCTCTCCTGGGGGCATGGTAGGCAGTGCACTGTACAAGAGAGGATGCATCAGATATAGATCATGGCATGCTTCATTCAAAAATAGCTCCTAATAGGTCTTGCTGAACACAGGCAAAGAGGCACTTCTGTCATACTTATATAAACCTTTGATATAACAGCTCGAGTTACTCGTTTATATTGAGACATATCAATTCGTCAGACCACTCTTTCAGAACATGCAGAAACAAATACAGCCAGTGTCAGAACACCAGAAAACCTGTGTTTTGCATCATCCTTATAAGGCAGCACAGTCTCTTGTCTCTTCTTCTTGTTGTCGTTCATCCTGTCCTCCATTCCTTCCTTGAATTTTCGTTTCTGCAAGATGGAAAAAAGCAAAAAACACCCATACAGGACCTTTCAGACGTCAATCAGTGAAATCAAACAAGTCAAATACATAAACGTGAGCACCTAATGCAAGTCAAAAGAAAAGCAACACTAGGAACGCACTGGTGAAGAGCTTATTGTGGGTGCCTGAAAAGAAGTTCAGGGTCTTCAAGCACACGTAGGCAGTTGCATCATCAGTGACTTGAAGATTTAAGGGAGGCTGGTATCCAGTGAGAGCTACCAGAACAGGAAACTATTTCACATTACATTTATGATGCTTATAATATCCACTGGATTATAGGAAATGATCATTCATTTTCAAGCAAAGCAACTTAGGACAAAGCTGAACTTGAATTCTTAAAACCACATCTGATAAAACAAGCACAGGAACATTTGGAAATTAATATTTAAACTGGTGAATTGAGGAAACATCTACAAAAAGAATGCAGGTTAATAAGTACACCTAGTTATTAAATCAAGACTATGATTATTAGCCAGCTCAATCCATAATTCCATAGCATCAGAGTTTAAAACATGGAAAGGGTGTGCAGACTTGGACGGTAACAGTATTCGGTGTTGATCATTCATTAAAACGGCTATATTTTATAAGTTTGGTCTAATGTTTGACTGTTTAGGTCACATAACATTTGTAAAAAATAGATTAATTTAAGGACAAAACTTGAAAGCACTCAAAAGCTGAAAACAACAATGAACATTTACGAACCTTGGGCTTAATGTTTTCCTCAAAATCATCGGCCTCGTTTTCTTCCCCTTCATCTGAAGCGTGGCGGAACTGCAGAGTCCCAGAGTTTATGTAAAATCCACCATGTTTGGTGGTAAGACAGGCTGGAACCAGCTCATCATACTTTGAAAAGAAATTAAAAGAAGAATAAAAAAATAAAACAAGAGCATTCAAAAATGACCAAAGGGTTCTGTAAACCTGTTCTCAACACGATACAGCTTTTACCTCAACCATGCATCATAGCTACTTTTTAGGTCTTAGTAAGAATATGTCAGAACATAATTTCAGGGAAGAGTCATTTAATGACTTAGCATTTCGCCTTTGTCTGAACAAAACACTGAATCTCTGGAAACTGTGCAGAAAGTTCAATAGAAGTTGATGTAATGAGATATCTGGACCACTTGATTTGTTCCATTCATCTTGACGTTTTGGCACAAGGTCAGCAAGAGCCATGTAAAGCAGTAACACAACAGAAATTGAGGTTTTGTTCCACCAGAGATACTCACAGCCTCGGAGTTGTCAATAAAGGAGTCGGTTTCATCATATCCAAAGCCCATGTCCACCAAATCTTGCAATCGGTCTTTCCGCCGTTTGGGAGCTCCACCCTGAAAAAAAACGAGTGGCCTATTATTGGCCTTCAGGACGACCGACCACAGCCCTTACAAGCTTGGGTTTGGGAAGAAGTGAAAGGCCCTATTGCTGAGAGGGAACCTTGACTCACATATTTCTCTTCAAACTTTCTTGCCAAGGCCTCCAGCTCATCCCTCTCCTTGTCCTCAATCACCTCCTCCAAAGTCCTGAGATTGCTTTCGGCTGTGACCTTATAAAGACACAGAAAGCAGAGCGTTTGAACTTCTCACCGTGGCTTTACACCAATTGTATTTTTGTAATCTGAAGGCAAACAAACAAACAATCCATAGTATGTTTCTGGTGGTTTGTAATGTGTTTCTAATCTTCTCCTGATGGGCTCATATCTTAATATGGATCTTAATTTGTACAACATATTATCTCAATATCATGGGTGGCAATATCATTCGCAGCCAAGAAAAGGAATTAATTCAATACATATATTATATACGGTGGGGTCCTCAGTGATTGCCACCCCTACCTGTAACGGATGCCGCGTTTGATGGTTTCCTAGTGGAATGTAAAGGCGTCCTACAGGAATCTGGTGCTCTCTAATGGTAACCGTACAGTGAATTCTCATTAGGAAGCAAAACCAGTGATCTTTTACCTTCACTTTGATTAATTCAGGGTAGTAGAACTCCGGGCAGCGTCGATCATCAGGCTCGAAGAGAAGCAGCTCGAGTCTAGCTGAGGCCGTGGTGGTCTCGGAGGCCGGTGCTTCATCAGAGGGGCAAGCTGCGACCAAACCCTGTTTGGTGGGCAACTCTTGGGCGGCATTGCTATTAGAGATCGGAGCGTGAGCGACCTCGCTTGAGAGAGTAGTGAGTTGGATTCTTCGCGGCGCGGCCATTGCACACAGTTGCACCAGTCTTCTTCTTCTTCTTCGTCGTCGTCCTCCTCCTCCTCCCTGCTCCTTCCTCCAGGCGCAGGTGCGCCCACTTAAGTTATTGGGAAGCCAATAGAAAGCGGCCAAGGTGTCACTTTATCCGAGGAGTAGAGGAAGTTGGACAGAGGCATTGTTTTCTCATGTTGTCCGAGGCCTGCACACAGCAAACCTAACAAATAAAGACGGAGCCCCTCGCGCTCAGTGCCTGCCTCGCGGTTTGTCTTCCTCCGGAGCTCGAACGCATCTGCAGGCTAGCTCATCAGATCGCTGCTTTATCGGCCATCTCATGCACCGCATCGCTAGATAAGCCCTTGATGCCGTGTCGGTACGTCCGGCCGTGCGCTTTAAGGCCTTGTTTTGTAACAGGACATCGCTGCAGCCGCTCGATGAATCTGAGAAACGGCCATCGCTACGTCTTTTGGCGAATCGTAGGCATCAGCGTGCGGGATTTTTCAGCTCCATGCACAAAGACAGCCGGCTATCAAGCAGAGAGCATCGACTCGTTCACATAGTAGCGATCGCATCATCGCACACTCGGGATTGGAAACGAGCAGCTGAGAGCAGCATCAGAATTCCACAACAGCAGCAGTAGCGGCAGAGCACGCATCATTTCCCAAACCTTGATTGGACGGGGTCTCGCCAGCCCCCCACGTCGTCATCAGCCTGCGCCCTGTACACATTTCTTAAAAACCAGGGTACAGCCATGCTAAAAAAGACCCATAAAACCTGATGCTAATGGATTAATAGCTGCCTTTAGGCTCCACCGGGTTGCTGTGGAACACCCTGAACCTGGAATCAGTCCCAGAACACCTGTTAAAGCATTAGAACCCTTTACACTGGGATATATCAGATATCAGACCATCAAAAACAAAACAAAAGAAATAAAAAATCCAAACACATAAAACCAACAACAGTTAATACCATTTCTGACTACTGAAGACCACCAGAAACCAACAGAGTGTTTAATATTTTCTGTGATTCTTTTTTTTAATGTTTATGCTGGTTGTTTGCTGGTTAAGATGGTCACCCAGTACCCAGTCATGCTGGTTTTCCATCAACCCAACCCAGCATCCAAAATACTATGTATGCTGGTGACCAGGCATGCTGGTCTATGCCGATTATGCCAATGTTGCAGTCTGCTAAATGGCTTGCAATCAATAGGAAGTTCATCAAGTAGCCATCAATACAGCAATGCTTTAAAAATTTGCTGACTGTAACATTTTTTTCTGGATTATTTTTGGCATTCTTTGAATAATGGAGGGTTCGATAGTGTTCAAAGCCAGGCTCTTTGTAGCCGCTGTCCATGGTTCTGAAAGTACACTGTACGCCCAAAAGTAAAAAGTAAACAACCCTTCACGATTCAGCCACTTTAAAGTGCACCCATCTCGGAGACAGACGTTCAGTTGTGCATACAGTTGTATAACCATCGTAGAAAAGTTTTGCCAATAGACTGGCACACTCTGGGCAGCCTGAGATCAGCAAACACTGCCAGGAAAAAAAAGTCCAGGTATAGGTTTTGTTCATGTACCCTCAAAGTTTCAGCTGGGTACCTTAAATAAGGTATTCCTGGGAAAACATATACACCTGTTGCATAATGTTTTATAACAACAACATTTTAAAAAGCCTGAAAATATGGAATATTGTGCAAATATGTTCCCAAACTAAAGATGCTGAAGATATGCCCCTAACAGTACAACCCCAGTGACAGTTCAGTGCTCTTGGGGCTGAATGCTAACAAAGCCTCACAGCAAATCTAGTGGAACGCATTTTCAGAAAAGTAGAGTCTGTAGCCAAAGAGGGTCAATCTACCTATCATTTAATGTTTGGGACACATGGTGTACATTTCACTGCAGATTATCAGCAGAACGCCAGTTTGTTCATGATATTTACATAAATAGTGCAGTTTTTTTTGCACGCATTCATGTCTAGATATTTTGTGAATCCATCAATTGCATCTGTTTTTCTATTAATGAACTAAAAACAGTAATTATGAAATGGGCAGCATGGTGGTGTAGTGGTTCACATGGTGGTGTAGTGGCTAGCACTATCGCCTCACAGTAAGATGATCTGGGTTGGAATCCCTGTCCAGGCCGTTCTGTGTGGAGTGTGTATGTTCTCTCCGTGCTGGAGTGGGTTTCCTCTGGGTACTCTGGTTTCCTCCCACTGTCCAAACACATGCATCTTAGGGTGACTAGTCACTCTATCCTGAGTGTGTGTTGGCCATGTGATGGACTGGCGACCTATCCATGGCTTTCCAGGCAACTTGTGGGATACATGGATGGATGGATGGATTATGAAATAAGAGGAACCTGAAACGCTCCTCCTGACAATCTCAATTCTGCCTCCCTTTTAAATCCAGGTCCAAATGGAGATGGACCAAAAACATATAACTGCAACAGAATTCTGTGCTACTTATGTTCCCTGACTAAAGAAGACAGAACCTTGAGGGTACCACCCCAGTGACAGTGTTAATATTCAGATATAGAGTTTTTCCATTTCCTGGTAGTTTTCTTACAATGTAGCTTAAAGATCTCGACTCAGAAGTTCTTAGAACTTCTTCAAGTTTTCTGCTCAGAACGTTTTTGGAGCTTCTCAAAGCTCTTTGCTTAGTACATCTCTGAAGTTGTTGAAGTTCTCAGATGTCCCCCTCAACCACTACACTGTATGCACATTAGATTTTTACAATTCTCATATCATATCAAAATAATTATATGTAGTGGAAATTGTAATAGACCATTTGATTGCCTATCTTCTGGTTGAGTGTGATGATGATGATGTGGGGGAGGCAGAAACCTTGTGTGGCATAGTAACCAAATGCAACTTAAAGATATTACATTTAAAGCTGTCCAACTGGACAATGTTTGAACCTCGTCTTCCACTCCCTCTTTTTCATCTTCCTCACCATCACCTTCCACCCACATGTAGATAGGATCAGAACAATGTAATGACAACTTCTTAGCAACTGTGTGTAACTTCTGCAAATAGAAATGTTAAGCTAGATGTTCAAGGTTTTATCCTCGGCATCCTCATCACCCACCCACATGGAGAAAAGATCAAAACATTGTAAGGACAACAGCGGCTGTATATCTATTTTAATATATTAATTAAATGCCGGACGAGCTGTCCAAAGTTTTATCATCATCATCATCATCATCATCAACTGCCAACATGGAAACAAGATCAGAACACTGACAAGACATCATCTTAGCAACCATGTGTAACTTTTAGAATATGACATGTTAAGCTGTTCAAGGTTCATCATCGCCATCATCCTCATCACTTACCCACATGGAGAAAAGATCAAAACATTGTAGGGACAACTTCTCAGTAGGTATTTATTTATAAGCTAGTGGTTCAGGGTATATCATCACTGCATCATCACCCAGCCACATCGGGACGAGACCAAAACTATGAAGTGACAATTTCTTATCAATTGTATGTAACTTTTTAAAAATATGAAATGTTAAGCTAGTTGTTCAAGGTTTCATCATCACCATCATCATCACCACCCACCTACATGGAGAAAAGATCAAAACAATGGAAGGACAAATCCTCAGTGACGGTATGTCTATTTAAAAATAAGAAATTAAAAACTGGACATGCAGCCGAAAGTTTTATCAGCATCGCTATCATCATCCTAATCCGCCAACATAGAAATACGATCAAAGCAATAGAGGGACAACCTCTATTACAGATAATGACTTTAATAAAAGCTACAGCTAATGTAATATAATGCATTCATTAACACTAATTAAAACATCCATTACACCATGACAGGCTGATTCAGGTGTTACAACAGAGGACAGTTTAATTGCTTGCTCAACTCAACTCCAATGCATCCTGTGTTGCAGCAGAGGGCAGCAGACTCCATAGAACCAGAGAGAATTTGAACAGCTCTGATGAGTCTAGCAGCTTGTTCCCAGCACACGCCTGCAACTGAACAGAAGTACGACAGGATGAATGATCAGATGATACAAAAACCGAGTTAATACTAATTTACATGCATTAGTACATGCAAATCTCCATGTGTCCTGTGACTGGAGGCACAGTCAACTGAAAAAGTACAGCCCCCCACTTTTAAGATGGTTCTCCAGAAGTTGAGGAACCATCTTTATGTTCCATGCTGCAACTGTACGAGAATGTAAGCAGCCTGTGCCCTTAACCGGAGCAGCAATGTTAGTTCTGCTGAATAACTGGAAGGTGCTAAACTCCAGGTGAAACGTTCATTGCTGTTTAATGAATGAAATATACTATAGACAAGCCAATCTGGGTAATGAAATGTTAGGAATTACATAAAAGAAAAGTGATTCATAAAAATTTAGCCTCAGTGAATTTGAAGGGGATCATTGGACGGGAGAATTAACGCAGCAGTTCTCGGACGGCGGTTGGGAATTGGAGTAACAATATGAGAGCCGTTCAGTATAATAGGTTTTATGTGTGCAGGTGGACGGTGTCAGACTTTATCTCGTTTCTGTTATAATGAGTTACATATGGAATGTGCTTAGAGACATTAAAGTCAATGCCTGCTTGTTAATCTGCCAGATGGCAGCACCTGATTCACCATCACTGCCTGCCTCTTTCTATTTTGACTTCTTGGGGAGATTTGCTAACACACACACATATATAGATGCATGGTTATGCCTGTAAACGTCCATCATCAGTTATTCTTTTTTCTTGGATTTCGACTGTAAATGTAAGTAATTTCCAGTTATTTTGCTGACTGTGCCTCAACCATAGTTATAGCACCATTAACAGTCGGTGATCTATTGGTATCTGTTGCATGGTTAAATGGTTCTTCTCCATGATAAACCTATTGTATACGCTTTTAAAAGTAGAGTTATTTGGTAAAGACAATGGTTATATTTAGAGTTCTAAAGATAAGAGCAATACTTAACCGTGACCAACCATGACTATAACCATAACCATGATCAAAGAAACGTATAAATGGTTCTCTGCATGGTTAAATGATTCTCTGTAGTAAGCTGGTTGAGAACGTTCTTATAATAAGCACCAAAAAGGCTTCTTCTATTGTTAGAAGCTAATACTTTTTCATAAATACTTTCTCAAGAAGAAATTTAAGCTGAAGATATTGGTAGACCCAGTGTTTATATATAGCTGGAACACTCTAGTGGAATATAGTCTCTTTAAAAATAATGGTTGCTTGGTTCTAGAATTGATCTAGAATTTGTTTTTTTTTTTCATAGACAAAAATATTACTTCAACGAAGCTACAATGATAAGAAATATTAAATAAATAAAAAAAATAATAATAAAAAAAAAATATTAAGGGTTCTCTAGTGAAGACAGTGGTTATATATAGTGCAATGAATATTTGCACTTTGCCATTAAACGTTCTTGGCTTAGTTAAATGCTTCTTCTCTGTGGTTTAAAACTTGCAGCTTTAACTCAGCATTTTAATAATAGTGTTAAAAATCATTTTAAAATATGTTTTTATGAATAAAGCCCAATACGTATATGTAGCTAGAACTGTGAGCACTCTAGTAGGGTTTAAACTCTAAAGTTAAAGGCCCTTTATAGTTGTTCTTAGCTTGAAAACGTGTTTCTAGGTTTGAAAGAAAAGAGTGATTAGAAATTGATAAAAGAATTGAAGAATAAAGTTTAATAAGCAAATACATTTGAATTAAACATTTACGTTAAAAAGGACCTTTTAAAGTTGAAACCCCACACACGTTTATACAAGCAGTAATAGTAATAATAATAATAATAATAATAATAATAGAGTTGTTATTGTTATTGGGGTATGTGGTGGTGAATTAGGCGTCTAAGAAATCTTATTTATTTTTCAAAAATCTCTCTTTTTTCATTGTGTCTCTGGGGTTTCGGCCTTTTGTGAGCTATTTTAACAATCTGGACACATTAGGATTCACTTCGCTGCTCCGCATTTTATGAGCTGCAGTTGTAGAATTGAGTTTGACAATTACAAAGGCCGCGTAATTAAAGTCTGTCGCTATTCATTCCGTGTTATTCAGCGGAACGTGCCTCTCTCTCTCTCTCCTTCTGTCTCTCCCTCTATCCTTCTCTCTCTCTCTGTGTGTGTGTGTGTGTGTGTGTGTGTGTGTACTGTAGGCCTTTATTGCTAATAAGATCCATCTCTCTTGTACCTGCTGGCCAGACGCAGCGCGTAAAAGCGCAAAAAAAGTTGTGCGCAAAAAGGAAGCGCGCGTCTCTTTGTGTGTGTGTGTGTGTGTGTGTGTGTGTTAGAGAGAGAGAGAGAGAGAGAGAGAGACGCGTGCGCGAGAGAATAGAGGGAGGATCAGATTGCAGCTCTTTTGTTTAAGCAGCCTCCCGTTCCAACGCGCTAATGGAGCGGAAGAGATTGGCGCCCCGCGGCTCGAGGAGAGGCCGACAGAAGCGCCGACTCTTTAAAAAAGAAAAAAGAAAAAAGGTGTCAATAAATGTGCGAAGGACAATGAAGTAAAACACACACGCGGCCTGTAAGGAACACAAAGGAGGGCCAGATGGGAGAGAGCGGCGAGGGGAGGTCCGAGAAGTGACAGGACCCCTCAGTGTTTCATTATAGCAGACAGAGAGTCAGAATGTGGCCCCCGGAGACCCCGGCCCCCAAAGTGAATAATTCAGTCCTTTATTAACTTCTGCAAACATGAGCGCTTTTTAATTAAAGCAGTCAGATCCGGGCGAGACGACTAAATTCGCTAATTAGAGGCTTGTTTAAGAGCACAACTGAGCCTAAAGGATACATACACACACACAACAAACAGCCCTCGGCCTTTCACGACACATCCCCAGCTATTCCATACGAGATATATTTCCATCTGTCTCAAATAAGAACGTTTATCCACGACGACGCACAGATGCGCGTGCTCAGACACATTTTTAAAGGGGGGGGGGGTCCAAATTCAGATCCCTTTTTATTTCTCTTTTAGTTCTCTTTACAATGGTGATAATAGAAACCGGGCACAAATATAATTATTTTATTTACCATTCAAAACAGCAAGTGAACCTACACGTGTCTTCTGAGTTATAGATTTAATATTGATGATGATGAAATTGATATAAATCTGGAAAAAAAATCTTCTTTGCCTTTTATCCACCATGAAATAGATTAAAACATGTCTTTTAAAAAACTATCACATAAGGTGCCAGGCCGTCATGAAGCATGTCTAACTGGTTCATGCAATAACTTATCTGTCTGGTTCCCACTCTTTCTTTTGCTATCCGACCCAACTTTCTCTCACAATGATTGTAAAAGCAATGTCTTAGATCTCAAGCAACATATTCCAAACCATTATATATAATAATGCTCTGTGGGTGAGGCCTTCAGAGGCATGAAGACGTCTGGTTACCATCATCACCACTGTGAAATATTCTGACTCAGCAAGTTTATCTAGAACTGTTTTTTTTTTTTACACTGTAAATGACTTTGTTTACATCTCAACAGTTTTATTCTCCAGTGTTTTGGGGGCGTGGAGTGGGGAGCAGCGGGACTCCCCTTTAAATGCCTCAGACGTCTGGTTCCCATCACCACCACTGTAATTAAATCTGACTGAGAATTTCTCAATTTCTAAGTAAAAATAAAAAAATCAATAAAACGTATTAAATAAAAACTTATATATATATATATATATATATATATATATATATATATATATATGCACCGATTTAAATGCACCGATTCTGGAAAACCCTACTGTTTACAAGCCAACAACTCTTAGTCCACTGTTTACATTTCGTTAATTAGCATTTCGGGGCACGTGCAGCCATTAACACACTCCTACGTGGCGACTTTCCAGACTATGTTGTTGGCGCAGGTGAATAAGGCATGGGTGGGACACGAGCCCCTCTGCCTCTGGTAATGAAAGCGACCTGAGAGGCGGCTGGCCGCTGGTCTGACAGGTAGCGGACTGCTGGGTGGTTTTAGAGGAAATAGAGGTGCGAGGCTGAATAAGGGCGCCAAAGACAATTCATTAAGAGGAGCGCGCGCTTTAATTAAAACATCTTCGCTCGTTTAGGACGCGGACGGGCCGGAGTCTCTGGGGTTTTGGGTTTCCTGCAGATGGCAGATGGTCGAAAATAATAGTTGACGCCCCCCCCCCCCCCCCCCCTCTCCCCCCTTCTTTTTCTTCTTCTTCTCCTCCTCGCACTCCATTGTGCTTATATTCGAGCGACGTGAGCTCGCGAACCATCGGGGGATTAAAAGAGCGCGGATAACAAAGAGATATTAACTATTCAAGGCCTGCGCGTGATTGATATCTGGGCGAAATTACGCAATGACACGAGTCACATGCTTCTGGTTTGAAGGGGGTGGGTGGGTGTGGGGGGGGTTATACACCTCTATCCATGTTTAAAGGGGAACTCCAACGACTTTTCAAAAAATGTAATTAAATGATTAACCTGTGATTCAAAGCGGTTTGGTGTGAAATGCTTTGTTCTGGTAAAACGTACTGAGTCAAAATTGTTTACAGTGGTGGTGATAGCAACCAGACATGACCCCGGCTAAAGCTCCCAGCTAAAAAGTTATTACATGAATTGGTTGATACATTTTTGGTATAAAAGAATAAAATCAATTGTCATGCAGCGCAATGCAGGCAAATGGTATAGCTCACGCTATTGTGTGTTGGGAAGTGGGGCTGGTTAAAAGGGTAGTGGTGCAGTGTGGGCACCAGAGTTGTGTGTCAGTGGGTGACATGCCTGCTATCTGGGCTGTTCAGTAGAGCTGGGTTCAAAAAAAAAAAAAAAAAAAAAAAAAAATTGCTCAGGTCGTCTTACTCTGCATTGATGCACTGGTGTCAGAAGTGGGGGATCTGAACACTTATAAGGCGCATGGGTTTTTGATTATGCTTTTGGTTCTTTCAGTTTTAAATTTGAAGGCAGCGGCATCGATATTTGTGAAGTTATTACATTTTAAAACTGAATTGGAAACAAAACCTGATGCCAATTAAAGGAAAGTCATTTGAAAGCACTTGTGAGACCTGTGCACAAATATCATCAAGAAGAATCATGGTGGCAATCAAATAGACATTTTTGAGACACTTTCCAGACATTTCTGTAGGTCAGCTACATCCTTATAAACAGTTATTCAAGCTTCTTTTTCCCAATTAAATGCTTTGATATAGATTTGAATGCATGGCTGGTTAATTGGTTCTTCTCTGTCACTGGAAACCTGTTAAAAAAGGGTTAAAAAAAACCTTTCTCTGTGAAGTACACTACTGCTCAAAAGTTTAGAATTTCTTTTATGCAATTTTCATGCAATTCACAAACAATATTGTCCATTTCACAATTAATGTAAGTGTATCAGATGTGTTTAAAGAATATGTTTGTATTAAAGTCTATTTTTGTATAGAAGCTTATTTTGCATATAGTCCTATTATCAGCAATTCTCAGTCCTCTGCCTAAATCTCCTGGTACGGCCACCAATCCAAGTTAAGGATATTATTGGACTAATTGGTTGTTAAAAAACATTCTACTAATAAGTGAGCATAGAAGGGAGCACAACATTCTAGGTTAGTTTAGTATCTGAAGCATCAGCGGTTGATGGCTTGTTGACAAAAACAACTTTCTTAGACCCATCAATCCATCGTCGTGTTAAAGAAGGAAGATACTCCATTGAAAACAAGAACATTTCACTGTGATCCCAAACTTTTGAGCGGTAGAGTACATAGGATCATTTTTACTAACAGTACATATTTAAGCCTGTAAATGAAAAGTAGCTTGACGATTAATGAAGAATCACCTTCCTCTTTCATACTTTGCAGAAATAAAGGGGAATTAATATCTCATAATCTCACTGTTTCAACAAGGGATATAACTAATATGGAGTCATTAAGGTGTGCCAAAATTTAGCAAAGGCTGTTTTCTTGGTGGTTTTGGAACATAATAAGAAAACTGTGGCATTTTAGGATTACTGGATTACTCTTCTCATTTAACTGTGTGAGTGATAATAAACCCAAGTGGATTGCATATCCTCACTGCCAGATTCAACAAAGTGAAAAAAGTGGAGACTACTTGCTTGTTGAGAGTTCATAAGAAAGTAGTGTGCAAGCTCTTTTTATGTTTTATGATGTGTTCTTATGTTGTTGTCTAAATCAGTCTATGTATGAAGTTATAGATACCATTTATTAGCATAACAACCCCCCCACCCCTCCGCAGTCAACACTTTTGTTCAGTGCCAGCTCCACACACATAAATATTGACCGTAGAACGCTAATTGACAGCTACAGATATTTTCAGAGCTCGTACTAAACAGAAATATGAACTGCTTGAGGACGAGTTTGACAATGTATGGACAAAGTCTTTAGTCCTTAATTAATTTTAGTTGAAGTACATTTATCCATCTCTTCTTGGAGCATGATGAGTTCTGTGGTCTAGGTGATCCATGACTTTTATCCTTGTCTTCTCAAAATGTACAAAGTCACTGTGCAATAGTAGGTGAGGAAAACAATAGTAATCAATAATGTTTGGCTTCACTTTTCCCTCCCAGTTCACATATTTTCAGAAGACATTGAGGTAGTTCATACCGTATTAGTTTTATAACTCTGTCAAAGAAAAAAGCATGACTTCTGTTAACTTATGGCAGTAACCTAGTCTATTTGATAAGTTACTTTCAAGGTTTAGTGGGGGATCAGCACCAGGTTTATGTGGTAGTGACCCACAAATGTCTTACATGGTCTCCCAGGGGTCCAGAGGCTTGGCCACTAAACACTCTAAGGTTGCATGGTGGCTCCTACCAACAATTGCATGCAGGGTTCCTCGGGGATTTGTCCCAGATGTTGCGTTCTTATGCAGTCATTTATATAGCCAGACCTTCAAAGATGCTTTGCTCTGAGTTATTACATCTAAATGAACTGGGAATCTGTATATACAACAAAACGTTCCTATGATGGAACTAAAATTTGTAGGGTAGTAGATCTCCATCATAAGGACTGGGCATTCCTGACATGAAAGCTCTTTTCAAGAAAGTAATTTGCAGACACAGTTTTGTTGTTATACCAATATTGTTCAGGTTTGGCAAACCAGTGCTTTCAGTTTCTGATATTGCAGTTGGCTTAGTTCTTAATAGAACATCTAAGCACAGCAACTAAAGTACCAATAAATGTTAATACCAGTGCTTGACTGGCAAGATATTAAGGATACTGAAGGCCATGTTATACATAAGATGTAAGATGTTTTGCAATAGAGGATGTGTTAATCAATCAATGATAGCATGTAGTTTGACTAGTGGTGTTCAGTACCATGCAAGTATAAAAAATCTGTTCATATCAAGAGACTCTTATTACCTTTACTTTTAGCTTTATTAGAAAACTAGGCCCTGTATTTAACTTTGGTTAAGAATAGCTTAAAGAGTAGGAATCTTCTTTGGCCAAAACAGTCCAAATATATCTTTGGTGGCTTTACTTGTCTTTGGAGTCCCTCAGACAAAAGACGAGAATAAATCACTAAAGTTGAATAAAACAGAATAAAAAATGAAATACGTCTCACTCTCAGATGCTCAGCTGACTAATATCTCTGCAGCTCATTAAGGCAAGGCAGCTGTTGCGCTCTTGCTGATAAACTGCCATCCGTCAGCTGAGCTACACTGAGCTGGACTCTTAATATTCCAAAAAATGCTGTTTAAAGTTAGTTCCTCAAGAACAATAGATAATGATGCTTAAGCTAATAGCAACTACACGGATCATTTATAGTAAAAGGTCCTTGTCAATCTACATGACAATGTAGTCATGACCATATTAAATATTATCTATTTACTGGGACCAAAAATTCTTCAGCGGTCTCAGACAATAAAAGGAAATGCTAAATATGACCAGAAGCTTCATTAACAATTACTGTATATCTTGACGAGAGTTCCTGAAACATTTTATGAAACATCCAGTTCACTGTAGTTGAATCATTCTCGAGTGCATGTTTAATTAAATGTTTAGTTTTATACATCTAATATACAACACAGTTACAGTTTATAGGTTAGACTCAGTATGTATTTCCACGCCTACAATATCTGTCAATAGCATTGCCTCTAAATAAAGAATGACATCAAGTAGATCATTGGAGAAATATAGGCCTAATTTACCAACTTTGAAATGAAGTTTATCATTTTAATTAATTGTATAACAGCTTTTGTAGCGCTACTGCAGCAATGTGAAGTAGTACTTTATTCAAAAATAGCAGCACATAATTACTGCTCCTTTCATTAATGTCAATTCATTAAGTCAAAAGCAAAGGAGAATAGAGTCTTTTAAAAATAAATACATCATAACAATAGAGGAAATGTATTCTATGTTAAACGAGCACTGTGGCTCTTATGACTGCAGTTTTTTTTTTATAGGTTAACCAGAAACAGGTGACGATTCTTTTGGTTTCCTGAAAAACTCTGGATGGCCCTTCGAAGCATATTTTATTAAATCGGATAGAAATCTTTTTTAAAACCATATACTGTAAACATAACCAGTAAACCTGCACAAGGTTTTCTACGTAATTCCGATAGTAGGAAATCTGAAAAAGTAAATTTTTAGAATTCTCTTAATGCATATCTTTACAATTAATGGAGTTAAAATATATTTTAGGCTTAAAAGTTTATAAAACAAAGTCAGTGGTGTATTCATAACTACTTAGTGTAATATCATACTGCTTTTAGAGATATTAAACTCATAAAATTCATTCCGATGTCTGAATTTTATGACCACCACTGTCAACATTATTCATGTTAATTATAGTTTAAAAAATATACTTTTATTGTTTTTACTATCCCTGGCAAGTTTAACCACTGCCCCCCATCCCCCCAACAAAGCCATCACCGTAAATGTCTTTTTTTGCATGTTGACAACATAATTATATTTGTAGTTTTACACTATAGTTTTATCATTTTTACTATCTCTGACAGGTTTGACCTCCCCCTGGCCACAATCCCACTCCTGCTTCCAATTCAGGTCAGCAGTGCATCCTCAGCTAGAGTGTATTCAAAACGAAACACTTTTTCAAACATAAGAACAGCCCAGTAAAACCACTCACCCACAACTCAAGCATCATCACTGTTATTCCAACTAAGGCTTATCTATAATTATATGCTGTAATGTTATCATATTTGTTTTCCCACTAAGTGTTACATCTACTTATCGAGGATCTGTCAACCCTTGTCTCTTACAGATGACTTTCATCTGCGGAGAAGTTGGAGAGATAAAGTGAAACTCTCCTTCCATATTTGCATAAATGTATTATCTGTAGCACATTATCAAACGCTGATAAAATATTAGACTATAATGTTTTAATCAGGGAATGACATATAATTACAGCTTCAAAGGGGAATCGCCCATGTTAAAAATCTAGTTTTTAATCTGTTGACTTATAAGTTTTTTTGCCACCTGAAAAAACAATGTAAAAAATATTAAAATGTCAATTGTTGTCCAACACAATCCGCCTTAGTACTAAAAACACATGTAATACTCAGTTGCCTGGCAGAATGTCATTAGTGTCAGACCTAAAATGATCTGAACATCATATAACAAGTTAACAAATCAACAATCGGTGTCATTAATTCCATTATATAAACTTATCAACTGATATTTGTTGAGCCTTTTAAGAGATTGTTGGTTCAGGGAACCACGGCCAAAAAATGACCAGTGGCAAGAAAAGGGTCCTGCATGCTAGGAAAACTAAATGGAAATTGTTTTCCTGTTAGCTGCTGATTGTGATAACTTGACAACTTAGTAATCCAGTAATAACATAAACCTACTTTTTTCTTAAATTGGTTAAAAACAGCCATGTTAACTTAAATGTGCTAATGCATAAAAATGACTAGAGCAGTTCATTTGTGCTTAACACACTTGTGTATCATTTACTTTACTGCATATGTATTATCAGCTGAGCATCTTCAAAGCTATTAAACACAGTTGTATGAAACAACAACGAATGGGCAGTTCAAATCTGGGCATAGATAAATGGTTATGAAGCTAAATAGGTCAATTAGGTGGGTTTATTGTGGAATGGTCCACACTACTATGGTCAGAATGTCTAAAACACAGTTTTCATTTATGCATTCACATCAGAGAGTCATTGTAAACCAAAGAATGACCATACTTTTTCATCATCAATATTAAATATCAACCAGGTCAGGTAGATCTGGCTAACAGCTCCACTGTGGACAATTCAGACCAACTAAGTTTCTCTAATTTATATAATTTCACATAAAAACCAACATTTCTGCATAATTAAATGGTCAACATGTCAATAAAGCCTCTTCGAGTGGTCTGGTATTAATTGCTCGGCTCTAGAGAAACCTATCGAGTCAGAATTGTTTACAGTAGTGGTGATGACATTGACCTCTAAAACCTTCCCCCATGGTAAGATATGCCATGAAATGGTTATGACTAGTGGTTTAAATAGTAAATTATATTTGTGCTGTGGATATGCTGACCCCTGCTGCCCATCACCACCACTGTAAAGAAAGGTTTTCTGTAAGTCACGCCGCAAGAAACCATTTCACTTGAAACCACACTGTATGAAACTACTTACATATAAAAAAACTCCATTAAACTCAGAAGACTCCATGTAATATGTTGACACATCATTATAAGTTAAGTTGATTTTTACAGCGCACTATTGTTTTCTAATTTCAGAGATCAGGCTGTAACGTTGGGTATGATATGGATCATTATAAACTAGATTTCTTTACATTGGTGGTGATGGAACCAGGGGGGTCGCCATGTCCACAGTACCACTGAACTTACATGCATCTTTTGCAATGATAAGAGTGGAACAAGTAGTAAACTGCCTTAGTACGCCATGCATTTACCTCCCAACCATGACCAAACTCCATGTTACTCTTGAATCTCATCTCAAACATATCAAAGCAAAGACTCAAACATCAGGCAGCGTACTTGTAACAATCTCATGTAAGAATTTATGTGAGGGTGTTTTGGAGGTGAACATCTGCTTCCTATCACCACCACCGGGGCTGCATTAGGATCTTCTGGTGCTCCGTCCCCATGAAGCCCACAAAGATAACAAACACTCTATAAAATATGCATTGGTAATAACCTATCAACAGTTTTGCTGGAGGACTGTCCTGTTCTGTCGCCTCAGTTAAGGTCTTGTAAAGGTTACGCAAGGGCTTCAGCTCAAGGTCACTAATCGCTAATTTACACTGAGCATTAAACAAGAAGCCAGAAAGAATATTTATGCTATCATAGTATTATTTGTGTCAGCAGATTTATTTCAACACCTATAAATAGAGCAGCTCAATTGTTTTTAATACGGAGTCCCTGGACATTGGGTGTGCCTGGTCAGTGGCTTGCATGGTACCATAGAGATGAGCTCAATTAAATTGAATTACTAAATAGTCAACGTAATGTCAACAACATCATTCAGAGTGGTTTTAGTGTACAGTGCTCAGTTCTTCAGGAACTGTTTATAGTGTTGATGATAGAACCAGACGTCCACCTCTAAAAGCCCCCTCAAAGAAAGGCAGTACATGAAAAGGTTATGAATACTTAGACAAATATCCGACACATTGTTTTGTATTAAAACTTTGGCTTAAACAGTATTTTATCAATTTCTTTGATCCGTTGACAGGGATCCATGGAAAGGCAAAAATAGTCTCCACGGTTTTCTCTTGTTATCAGAGATCAAATAAAAATATAATAAGACCTGTGTGGGTTCACTCCTGGTTTTGTTAGTGAATGAAATGTCTATATTTGTGTTGTACACTCTGTGAGCCCTGGTTCCCATCAACACCGTTTCACATCAAACTCCACTCATCTTAAGAATTATAAAAAAGGCCAGTGGAATTCCCCTTTAGCTGCATCTTCAGCACTAGGTCAGTTCGGCCCCCTGTACAGGTACGTCTCTTTCAGGTGGGGGTCCAATCTGTGCTTAGCCACACAAGCACGCGCTCTCACACACCCTCTCATCAGTCGGCGCGTGATTAAAGGGGGGGGAAATTGACGACGGCGAACAAAAAAAAAAAACAAAAAGGAAAAGAAAAGGAAATATATGCAAATGACTCCGGCACAAAGGGCCCTGCGCAAATTGGCGTCACCGTTTCTCCAATGATATCATTACTATATTTTTGAAAATGTTAATCTGTCGCGCGGATTTCCCGCGGGAGGCGAGGAAATTAGTTCCATTTCCGAGGCGCCACGAAGCGCCGAAGCACCTTCGATTCGCTGATTGCGGCGCGCGGGCTCCGCCAAGCATTGATAATTCCGGGCATATTAAGCGCGTTTTAGCGAAAGGTGATAAGTCACTTTTAATTGAAATGAAATTATGAGTCTAATGGAAGTTTTGGGGGGGGTTTATTATTATTAAAAGGTTTCCCTCTCATTTAGGATTCCACACACACACACCCCCACCAAGCCCAAACCCACTCCAGCCCACCTTACCTCATCCCAACCCTGCTTCATGTCTGAAGGGCGCTGTAAACTGTCAGGGCTGAATAAGGTCACTTTCTCCAGATCAGAAATGAGGAAACAGAATCTTTTCTTCTTCTTCCTCCTCTTCTTCTCTCTCTCTCTCTCTCTGCTGACAGCCGAGCAGCTGTGTATAATTAACGCAGGGGGGAAAAGTTTTAATTGCGCGGATTAGCCGAGTGGGATCAGAGGGAATTTTTTCCCCCCCTAAAAACATCAAAACTCTGTGTCTGTGATGAGGGGGGAAAAAAACGCAGTCCCTCCTTTCATTGCTCCCTCGTTCAGTTCGAAATCACCTCCAACAATTAATTTACGTTTCACACTCTAATTATCTGGCAATCGACTAACGTGGCAGCTCAATTTAGATAGTTCCTAATTAACTCGCGTGAAGTTAATTAAGTCATTAAGACCCTCAATAGTCGCGTATCAATTTGTTAATTAAAAGTAAATGTGATTTCTGTGTGTCGCTGGCATTATTGGAGAGTTTCTTGCGCCTGCCGGGTATGTGTGTGTGTGCGCGCGTGTGTGTGTGTGTTTACCAGGAACACCTGCCGCGTGTCTTTGGTGAAATTTAATAACGGGAAAGCACGCGAGATTTCGCCGCGTTCGATATTGACCCCCATTGGTGCGGGACCCCCCATGGGGTCTGCATATATATGACTGGTTTTCACCATCTGCTTAAACGATTGTTTTAATTGGACGGCACTCCAATGGCCCGAACCTCGGGCTGCTGCTTCAGGCTGGAAGGTCGGTGGCAGGTGAGAGAGAGAGAGAGAGAGAGAGAGAGAGAGAGAGAGAGAGAGAGAGAGGGGAAACACTTCAGTCTCATCAGGAACATAATAATAATGACTAATCTCTGGATGCTGCAGCATTAGATGATCTGATGTCTATATGGATCAATCTGCTGAACTGGTTCAATGTTAAAGCTCATTGAAGAAACATTCCAGACTATTCTGTTCACTATATTCAAATAAATAACTAAACTTTTTCATTTGTCACTACCACAACAATCATAACTTTACCCAACGTGCACTGTTTACCGAAACAGTGGCTGTTTCTGTAGTGACTCTACTGATTCACAGTCAAAGTAAAGGTTTTTTCCTTCTCCTGTAAAGTTATCTTTGAGTCTTTACACCTGTAAGAATAATACTGGTGACACTATTTTGATACTACTTTTTTATTGGACAGCGACGATATATATATTATAGCTTATTAACGTAACGCCAGTGATATAGGAATGGTAGAGGTTTGGCAGAAAAAGCTTCAAAAATATTTTCAGTCCAGGATCTGATGTTTCAGAAGAGACCACTCTTTATGTTTCACTTCCAGTCCAAACAGCCATTAAGTAACAGGTCAGGGTCAGGAAAACAGGCAGCAGACATATATTTAGCAGAAAATGACACAAAAGCCTCAACATGTAAACATGTCCGTATATAGTGCGTCCACTCTCTGCCGGTAGCACAGCTTCTATTGTTTTGGGGAGGCGTATTTATTAGTTTTTTTTTAAAGCAGTCTACGGGGACACCTTTAAAGCTCAGTCTTAGAACTCAACTAATCCCAAACACATTCAGTGCTTTTGAGGTTCTGGACTCTTGGGATGGTCAGTCCATCGTTCGGAGAACAGCAGGAGCCTCTTTGTTTGATGTATCTGTATCTCCTTTTCTCAGTGAGGAGCTTCATGAATAGCTACACGTCCTTTCAGACCCATAGTGATACATGTCTTTTCACAGTGAAAGGATGAACAAAAACACCTGTTTTCAGATCTGAAGACCTCCTGAAAAAAGAAAACCTTTTACTTACTGGCTGCTTTGACCTGAAGTTAAATAAACGTAGGGTGGTCTTTGACTTTGCACACTTCAGTTTGTACATGTCCATAATTAATATTATTAACATTATTGTTTATGTCTCCAAAATGATAGCATAAGAGGAGATGAAAAAACACAAACTTTACTTTTAATGTTGATGAACTAGTCATTTTGCACCATTTCTTTCAGTAATTCACACTCAATGTGTGGGGCAACAGGTATTTTCAAGATATGAGTATATATATATATATATATATATATATATATATATATATATATATATATATATATATAATATATATATATATAATAAAAACGAGTATCACCAAAATTACATTGAAGCATTGATTGATGCATATGCATTGATAAGGCCTACTGCAGACTACATATCAAGTAATACACTCCTATAAGACCTGTCACATTCTCTTTCATAAGACATAAGTCCCCTGTGTTGAATTAACGCCTGCAGTGTTGAATTAACACTGACAATGCTCATTTACATCCAGCTGGACACAAATGAAAAGTGTGGGTGTTAATTCAACACTAGGGAGTTTTGCTCTGAGCCTCTATGAGGCTCTGACTGGAGGGTGTTTTACAATAGCAATGATGTTAGAAGCCCTCTAGCTCCAATGTATACACATTTTTGTTGGCAGTGCTTGCAGGGCAGCCTGTTGGCTGTTTTACTTTTATGTAACTTTTAGGTTAATACAGACACCTGATCAGCCTATAAAGCCTATAAAATCCAAAAGATAAAAATAAAATAAAGGTTTATAATGTAGTGCTAATGCTGTAAATCAAGGAAGCGATTCAGCTTCCACGTTCAGTAAAAGTAATATGATATGTACATGTGTGTGCATTCATTTGCTTTCCAGTAAGTGTGTTGCATTTCTTAAACACGTCGCCACATCCTTTCCTAAATACAAAGTCAGTGCTGTGTTGAACTAATATCCACTGTTTGACACATTAAAACACTTTTAAAAGTTTAAAAAAAAACTGGGGAAAATGTTGATGTTAGCATTAATATGCTTCCAGGTGCATCACTTTGATTTGCATTGCATTATACATGAAATATACGTGAAATATAATTCATTTCTATACTAAGACTTAGGTCCCCCTAGTGTATGTCACAGTTAGTTTAGTACTAGAGGTCACAGCCACTGTTTTTCAATGGTATCCTGACTATTAAGACTTGTGTGTGTACATGTCCAATACTATTAAGTGTTACATATAAACCAAGTCTTTATAATACATGACAAATAGGCTAATTCCTCTACTAGAAGTCCACCACTGGCACTCTGTGATGATGCCACGTTTTGCTTATGGAAAATAAGACAATCTAAAAGGTTCTAGCTAAAGCTGTAAAGGCTGAATGATATATTAGTGTTATCTAAGACATTTAGCTCGCTGTTCCTCACTCAGTGGACAAGGAGTTATTCTATTTTTTAGGAAAAAAAAACATATTTTATTTATTCCAACATATTTGAATTGGACATGTAACCGTCAGGGTTCTCTTTAAATAAGAACATGCAACAAAGCCTACAAATTTTCAAATTCATGTGCGCATTGAAAGGTTGTGAAATATGACCCATAGTTACATAAGAAACCAACAAAGATCACATAGAAGCGCAGAGGGTATGATTTTTTTCACATTTTTGTTTCTTACCATCAGAAAAGCACCAACAAGAACAAGAATTTTCAGTTTTAGAATTAAATAATTTTCAGAATTATTAGTTCCTTAAACTGAGATTACAGAACCAGAAAAGAGCTTTCAACCAAACATTCTGTCTTCACTGTGGCAAATGAGTTAACAGCCAGCCAACATGTGACTCCCTGAACTCCATTGGGTATTTTACACGCCACTCAAAGGTACCTCAAATAAGGGTTTCCCAGGAGAACACTTTTCATAACCTACTGTTTTAAACAGAACAGTAAAATATAAAGCCTGGAGGACAGACAGACGGGGCGCGTGGAGTTGTCAGTGCAACTTGGAATCTACTATCATTACGTTTCTCAACTAAAGGTGATGAAGAGACGCCCTTGAGGGTAGCAGAGGAGACATATATCTTTAGTGAGAGCACCTTTTTTTTCTGAGAGTGCACTTATAAAACACAAAAAGCTACTTATAGCAGTAACAGTGCCACCTAGTGGGTAATCCCCAGCCTGCTAAATGTGAGCGAGTGAGTGAATTCAGGCCAAGTCCATGTTGCTCTTTACCTGTGATTACAACAACAAAGGAGTATCAAGCCTTGCATTCTTGTTCACAACTGGGCACTCCTACCGCACTTATTAAAGTCTACGGAAATCACATTTTCCTTATGCACTGATAGAACGGGGTCTCTAGGAGGGTCTCTAGGAGGGTTTCTCTGAAAAGCTCTGGGCGCTGAAAGTGAGAAATTATATTACTGCTTATTGGTTATTGATTAATAGTTATTTTTCCCACCCGTTGGTGCAGGGTGATGCAGTCCAAACTCAAAACTTGTCCAGGTGGCCCAGATGTATTGCTTTTTTATAGAGAAGACTTTCATCTTTTACAGGAGGAGATGCTGAATATGACCAGGAACACAAACTAAGGAGGTAAAAATGTGAAAAGGTAAAAGTGATTTCAGGCAGTGTCCTGTGGCTGTAGGAGGAGGGAAAGAGCTCGATCGGGCCGCGTGCTCGAGAGGCGCCTTCCTGGAAAGAAGCGCGCGCTGCGTCCAGCCGTGCGCGCTCCAAACCGGTGAGTCTTTTCACTGTTGGAGGAGAAAATAAATAAATAAAAAATAAAGCAAACGACAAGGAGGCAATTATTGGATTTTGATGTTGAAGAGAGGGTAAAAAAAAGAAGAAGAAGAAAACGATTTCCATAATTCGCGCATGCAGAGAGTGATGAAATGTTTTTTTGGGGTTTAAAGTGTGCTGGATGGGGAGGAGGAGGGGGTACAAAGCGGGCGGCATCAAACGAGCTCTCAGCGCGCGACGAGGAGGCTTTCTATGTCGCGCGCTTTGAAAACGAGAGGAGGGGGGGGGGGCTTTTTTTTTGAAAGCCCCGATTGGAAAATGAACGCATTGAAATGCGAGAGAGAGAGAGCGAGAGAGAGAGGGAGGGAAAGAGGGAGAGAGGGAGACCGCGGGGGTCAAGTGACGGACGGATTATACGCTTCTTCATAATAATATTAATTAAACCATTTGCATGCTAATAAGGTAACAATTATCGCGCCTTTCTGGCGGAAAAGCTGCGGGGTTATTACAACACGCCAGGCCGGGTGGCGCCGAGGGTCAGCGCGAGGGAGAGCGCGCGGACGGGCGAGCGGGGAGCAAATTTCAACTCGAATTAACATTCTGGCAGCTGGAGAAATTGGATAAATAAAGTCGAATTAATTCCCGGTAATGGAGGAGGAGGACGGGAGGGAAAGCCTTTACTTTATACGCGGCGAGGATTGATTACCATTCTGTATTCAGGAGCATGGCAGCCTCCCTCCCTCCCTCTCTCTCTCTCCCTCTCTCTCTCTCATAATGCGAAATGAGGCTGTTATCGCCCACCGGACACCCTTTACATTTAGGCCAGTAGCCCACTTAGACAGAGGAAACAGAAATCAGCCCACAGCCTGGCGGCCCTTTCCTAATGACTCTCCAGACACCTCACAATTTCAGTTATAATAATAATAATAATAATAATAATAATAATAATAATAATTTCGATTTCACACAACCGGCCTATCTTTGTCCGGTACGTCTGACAAATTGTACAAAAGGCACTATATTTGTACACCTACAGATTATAGCTATTCTGCATCCTTATAGTCGTTTCAGCAAGAGCTTATAGTCAAACCCCACAAATCCAATCAAGGGGCGGAGTGAAGGGGTGGGGGTCTTGGTTGCTTGGCAAGTTACTGGGGAAACTGTTATTGTGAAGCACATGCTGTTTAAGCGAGTTTGCCCTTCGAATTGTGTGTATATATATATATAACATGTATAAAATGTATATATATATATATATATATATATATATATATATATATATATATATATATATATATATAGCACATATGTGTGTGTAAAGTAATTTAGTAAGTATACATACAGTATATATATATATATATGCGTTTATATATTTATTATATATTTATTTTATATCTATATACAGCAAATTGGTTATTATAGTTTTTTACTAATTTGAAGAAAAGCTTATTTGTATGTTTTATTTAACCTGCTAAACGATGTAGCACTTGCACCTGAGGTCTTTCTGTTTACCGGAAGAAATGACAATTAAAAATAATAAATACGTAAAAATAAAAACAACTGCAAAAAAGCTCCACACGTGCGGGCTGCTGCTGTTGGCGAAAAACGTGTAACTGCAAATTGGTCCTGACAGCTACAATAGAGTGTTATGATGGAAGGAGTGTATTACGGATCAGGGGGCCTCTCTGTAATTGGAGAACACTCTAAAGACTTCCAGTTAAACGTGCCCCCCATCGAAAAAGGAAAGACAAAACAAAACTCTGTTGTGATTTTCGACAAGCGAATGAAACGCTGGGTTTGGGAATAAATGGAGAAAAAAAAAATCGTCACCCGTTTTAATATTTAAATAGGAATCAATCAATAACCCGCCGCGTATCCTCCCCCCGCCTCCCACCTCAAGACGTCCCGTGCCGTGTTGTGACAGCAGCGCCGTTGTTTACCGGGATGGACGTCACGTGTAATTAGCGATCCGTACGAAAAAAAAAACGGATTTTAACCCCGCGTCTCTGACGTCACCGACCATTAGCTTTCCCGATTGGGTCCCAAATTCCCAGACGGAGCGGAGGTCGGCGTTGACAAAGTAGAGGGGAGGGGAAAAAAACAGAGGAGGAAAAAAAAAACCACAGGCGCACATACACACTCACGCGCGGAAGGCGCGCTCCTCTTCATTCCTCGCTCGAGAGCGCAGAGCATGCGCACGTTCCCCCGTTCGCCGTCGCCGCCGCCGCCGCCGCCGCTGCCGCGTGCGCTTTCCACGGAGGGTTTGGAGGGTTCGGAGGGTTGCTAGGGTTGGTGGAGGTGGGTGCGCGAGAATGATGGACAGCAGGGCGCTCGAGCACCCGCCGCACGCCGCGTTCGGAGGCTCGCTGGGCGGCGGCGTGGTCGGCCTGGGCTTCCCCTACCACCACCATCACCACCTCGGCCACCGCCACGTGTACGAGCTGCCCGGCCACGGGCTGCCCTCCGCCGCCGCCGTGCCCTTCTCCATAGACGGATTACTCAACGGCTCGTGCTCGGTGGGCTCCGGTCCGCTGCTCGCGTCCGCCTGCGGGGTCAGCGGGGACGGACAGCAGTACAAACTCTCCGGTGAGCGCAAAATATCGATTTATGTATTTGTGTACATTTATATGTAGCGAGGAGGTAAAAGTGTATATGCGATAAAGCCTTATATAGTTTTGTATGCTGTACTGTAATGTTCTGGATTCTGAAATCAGCTTTGAGGAAACGATTCTTTTTCTTGTTGTGTTTTTTAGCGAATGTTTACCAATTTATTATGTCTACATAAGTAAAAAAAAATTAAAAGAATGCAGCAAATCGACTTATTAAATGGTAATAATAATATGAGGTGGCAAACAATAATAAAAACCATGCCACCTGCACTCCTGAATCCACACTACTATGGACACGCAACCTTAATACACAATCAATCTATTTTTAACCTTTGATGGCTGGTTTCCAAAACCCTGATTAAGCCTAAACCTAGACTAAATAACTGGCCATTTAGTCCAAGATGACTTTTAATTCATGTGGAAGAAGCTAACCAGCTAACCAACAGGCTAATTCAGATGTAAACGTTTTCAGTTAGTGACCAAAACGCATATTAAAATTACAGAAAACAATGTGGGCATAAGATTCAATTGCAAGGACTTTTATTGGCACCTTTGAGGAACCAATGGCCTAAAAAGCGCCTTCAAGCAATACAGATTGTAACATACTATAATAAAATCAAATTAAATAATCTATGCTCCTATTTCTTGTCATACATATTTCTTTTTCATACATTTTTATACATTAAGCAGTGATATATATATATATATATATATATATATATATATATATATATATATATATATATATATATATATATATATATATATATATATCACTGCTGATCACTGCTGATCATTGAGGCTGAGTGACTTTGATATCCACCACTTAGTGGAAATGTGAATTAAGGTTGGCGCGAGCTTCGCCCACTTAAACAGCTCTCCCCGTGCGTTCGTTAGACGCCGGCGACCCGGATAAGGAGAGTCCCGGCTGTAAGCGGAGACGAACGCGCACGAACTTCACGGGCTGGCAGCTGGAGGAGCTGGAGAAGGCGTTCAGCGAGAGCCACTACCCGGACGTGTTCATGCGCGAGGCGCTGGCGCTGCGCCTCGACCTGGTCGAGTCACGTGTGCAGGTAACACCTTATTCCCTCTCCGAAAGTTATCGTCCAACATTCGTTCCTTTTGCTTGCTAGTGACAAGAGCTGAAAAAGGTTAACTCATTCATGATCAACCATAACAGTGAACCGCGAACTTATTTTAATTCACCGATTATTTTTTATTCACAATCAAATCCGAGTTTTCTAATATTTATGATTATTTATGACATGATATTTATTCATTTGTCAGTTGAATGTTTTTGGTCATATGGGTGACAGATCAGTGCTCAGGGAAATTAAAAGAGTTTAAAGCAAATATGGACAGTTAAAACTGGTTAAATCTGGTGAGTCTGTTCATTATTTAATGTGCAGGTTTCCACTGCTTAAGATACAAATGCATCCCAGACGGTGTTTATTTTATTACTATTGTTAGTAACGTTTGTACATACAGTTTATTTAAAATTAAAGAAAAGAAATTTACGGGGGTTAATCTTTGATCTGTTCTTAGAACAGTGTTCAAATGACCAAAGTAGTAGCATTGAAGCTAATAAAAAGGACCCCCCCCCATCCACCCCCCATTAATACAGGCCTATCAGTCAATGTAACGACAGACCCTCTTCAGCAGAAAGGCACGTGTAACGCTTAAAAGTCTTGGATGTGTTTATTGTGCGCGCGATGCGGGATCAGACAAGAGCTCTTGTGTGTGTTTTTATTTTTTCCCCCTCTCTTATTCGTATTCCTCCAGGAAGATTAGCGCGCTTTTCTAGTCGAGATGTAAACTCCGTTATCGTGTCGCGTGCGGTCTTGGTGTCAGTCTGCGCCTTCATCCCGCTGCTGGATGCCTTATCAGCGCTGAACAGAAGGGCGCGAGCGCGGGAGGCTTGGTGTGTGTGTGTGTGAGAGAGAGAGAGAGAGAGAGAGAGAGGCCTGCTGCCCAGCTCGTGTGCGCCAAATGTGCGCTCGCGCTCCTAAGTGCGCACAAATGAGCGCGGGTGCAAAACTCAAAAGCAGCAAGGCTACAGAGCTGTAATGAATGAGCTGCCAGCGCGGCAGTCTCGAAGAACCCGTATGCAGGCGCCACCAGGCCGCTCTCAGTTTATGCGTTGTGCTTATTTTGCGCCGATACAAAAAGAAAAAATATGTTTTTGTATAACCAATAATATTTGTAATATGTATTCAGTGGGATGAAATTATTGCTGAATATAAATATCAACATTGTATCATTTCATAAAATGTGACAGTCCAGATAATGCCAGTTACATAGACATTGTTTTTTTTTTTTAAATATTCAGATATTTCATAGTGAAACATGCTTTTAAATTTGCGACGATTTACTTTTTTACCGCAGGCCACTTTATTAGCTTCCAAAAAGTTGAGAGATGCAATCAGCATAATTCCACTGGAAACCTGATAAATAAGTCTATATTAAAATATATTAACTCTAATCTGAACATGTTTTATTTTTACTTTGGTCCATAAATTCTTGAAGTAAAAATATTTAAAAAATCAAACTGATCCAACCATGTGACCAAAAAGCTGTCACGTGGACTAGAGTTTAACAAAACAAACAAACAAATACAAATTCAGTAAATAAAAGTATGAATTGTATTATATTATATGTTATTGTATATTATTTTTAACTGAAATATATGAAAACACGTATTGTTGTTTATTGTTATTGTTGGATGTTTATGCTTATATTTCATGTTAAATTGAACTGAATGATGTGGATATGATGTTATGATCTGACCAGGTGATGTAATTTGGTCAGGTAGCCTTAATTAAGCCAGCTCTCCTTGTTGGCCGTAGGTGTGGTTTCAGAACCGGCGGGCAAAGTGGCGGAAGAAAGAGAACACCAAGAAAGGGCCGGGGCGACCGGCGCACAACTCCCACCCGACCACGTGTAGCGGCGAGCCCATGGACCCCGAGGAGATCGCGCGCCGGGAGCTGCAGCGCCTGGAGAAGAAGAAGAGGAAGCAGGAGCGCAAGCTGCTGCGCTCGCAAGGCAAGCTCTCGGCCGGGGAGCTCCTCCACACGCCCGGCTCGGACAGCGACAGCGGCGTGTCGCAGAGCACCGACAGCGAGGCAGCGGCGGCGGCGGCGGCGGTGGCGGCTCAGCACCCCGCGGCCGCGGCCCCATCTCACCCGCACCACAGCCACCAAAGAGCCGAGAACCGGAGGCCAGAGGCGGGGAGCTCTCCGGGGAACTCGGCTCTGTGCGCCGACGGCGACGTCATGCGGCCTTCAGCCTTCCACAAGCTCAGCCCGTTCAGCGTGGAGAGCCTGCTGGCCGACTCTAGTCCCAGGAGGAGACCCGCGCTGGACTTCCCTCAGCCGCCGCCGCCTCAGAGAGCTGTGGTGGGCAAAGGCCATTTCCTTCTGTACCCTATCACGCAGCCCCTTGGCTTCATAGTACCGCAGACCACCGCCAAAGCTGGCGACAGGTGGTCCTGCTCAGAAGACTCAAACTCTGCTCAACCCGTCTTCCCGCGCTCGGAGCCGGAAAACGCGCCAAAACATAAACTTCACGCGAGCGACGGCGAAGAGAAAGCGCGGGAAAGCGGTTCAAATCAAAACGTAACGGTCCAAACTCAAACGGTCAGCTCAGACGAAACCTCGGGGGAGGCGAAACTAGCGCAAAGCAGGGTTTCAAACGGAGGAGAGTCGGACGTGAGACAGCAGGACGACAAAGACTCGAGAACACCCGCCGTGTCGGACACAAACGGAGAAGAGGTAGACATGATGGACTGAAGCAGACATGGCGGACCTGTTCACATCCCAAAGCTTATCAACACACGTTTTTTCTACACCAGACTGTTTGAACTACTTTTTTAAAACCATTCTCTTTCTCTCACTCTGAAAAAAAGGATATTCTTCCTTCAGGTGGATTATAGTTTTTTGTTTTGACTCGATTAATCAGGCCTAGTTATGTCTACACCAACCAGACTGTTCCTGAGGGGGAACAAAAAACCGTGTAGTCGGGACGTTTAACAACGTGAAATCCTCAAACATTGTACAAACGATGAAGTATCAAAGATATTTATATATGTAACGTTTTCATAAATAATAAAAAAAAAGTATTGTAAAAGAAACACAAGAGAAATCGTGTTCTCGCAACCAAGCGCTCTCGCTCTCTCTCTCTCTCTCCCTTTTGTTTATCGCTTTTTTTAAAGGCTGCTCGCGCCTTATTGCTCCGGCAACATTCACCCGTTCAAAAAAAATAAAAGGAATGGAGGTCTCGCGCCGCAGGCGGTAGGACCCGGTCAGCTCGTGCCGAGTTTTTCATATGAAAGTAATTATTTTCCCCGGTGGCGGCTAGGACGATGCGTTTTTTTTTCTTTTTTTCTTTTTTTTTCTTTTAGCCTGAAGGGTTATTATACATTACCGATTCCAGCGATATGAAATCACATAAACTTCCAACAATAATAGAATTAGCATGAAAGGCTGGCGAGTCAGATTGAAATGGGGAAATAATAGCCTCAGCAGCTGTGTGTGTGTGTGAGTGTGTGTGTGAGGAAACGCCCGGGTGATTCGTGGGGCGGAATTTTCATGAGGCGGTCCTGTCAGGGGCGCGTGTAGGCGGCAATATTAAGATAGATGCTCGATGATATCCCTCATTGTTCTCGCGCGCGCATTGATGTTCCCGCCTTATCGGCCTATTGATCATGTGTCACCGTGTAATGGGACAGTCTCTCTCTCTCTCCCTCGTTCTCTCTCACACACACTCTCTCTCCCTCTCTGACTGTCTGTCTAACACACACTCACACAAGTGTATTCCTGTCTTTGTGGAGTCTTTGCATTGCCTCCAGAATGACTAGAGATAAATACTGCTCCACCTAACCCAACACTAACCTTAATGTCTGCATAATCAAATCCTGAGGATGTAAACACAGCCATTCGTGCAATGTAGGGAGACCAAACGACTGAGATTTTTTTCAGATCCTGATAGAAAAACCAGCACTAACCAGCATTGATGGTTTCCAGCAAACCCAGCATATGGTCACTGTAGGAACAAAACATTGTGTCTCCAAAAAACGACCTTACATATGAATAAAAAGGGATATACTTTACAAGGGAAACAAATTTTGGTCAATTCAGCATTTAATGTAGAAACAATGTAAAGGGCAACAGTCAAAAACTGAACTGACAAACCTGAACATATGAGGTTTTGTTTCAAAAGCAGCAATATGTCATGTTTGGGATGATGGTTTGCTGGTCAACCAGCATGATCGTGTTGAGGTGACCAGCACCAGACCAGCATATACCAGAATGAAATGCATGCTAGTCTGTGCTGGGGGTTTTCCCCCCAAAAAATATAGGAGTAAAGATAACTGTGATGTCCACAGCAATTGTATTCATTATCTAAAACGATCAGTCAACCTGCATCTGTCGACTGAGGTGTTGAAAATGGTTAAATAGTGTTCTAAAAAAAGTGTTCTCGCAAAACTATCATAAAACTGGGTATCAAAAGACATACTCATAACAGTTATTAACATTAGGTGAGGAGGCTTTTAGGACATTAAACACTGCTATAACTTTAAACTCACTATGTTTTAAGCCCAAACCCTCTGTCAATATGATCAAAAACAATATATTGAGTATCAGGCATTGTATTCATAATAATATCATGTAATCATGTTCTGTGACTTGGCTTTTAGGGGGATTAGGCATTTCAGACGTCTGGTTCCTATCACCACCACTGTAAACTGTTTAGACTTGGTGAGTTGGCTGATTTAAGTAGCAGTTTACATCTTAGCCATTTAATTCTGCGGAAATGTTTTAAAATTTGTACAGTTCCTCTTACATTTACATTATGGCATTTAGCAGACGCTCTTATTCAGAGGGACTTATATAAGTGCTGTGTTCAGTCAGAGTATGTATCTCTATCTAGTACAAACAGGTCAAGTTCAAACTCCTCTTGAGCTCAAACACTGCCATAAACAAGTGCCAGTGCTGATACCTAGAAAGAAGACAACAAAACCATACTCTTTAACCACAAAGAAATTTTATGGCTGTTTTACAGAAAAAAAGTGCTGCAAAAGTCCAGCCACGACAATAAATATGCTCCTGTTTTCCATCATCCTGGGAACATTTGGTCCCCACAAAGAGCTAAATACATGGCCACTCATACACACATACAGTCAAATTTGCTCTAATAGTGGCTTCGAGGGTCCAGAAGGAAAAGCTCCCGCGGGGCGCACGGGCACATCTGCACCAGGAAAGTATTAAGCGAGCCTGGCCGGGGCGGACGTGGATGGAAAAATATGATTGTGATGGAAGAGAGATGTCTGTGTCTAGAGGGATCTCAGCCAGCTCCGTGTAGCAAGGCCTACAGATGCGTCGGGCAGGCGTGTTTCATTTAAGGCACATCAGTAGCTGCAGAATTTCCAGAATTTTCCAATCTGTTCATGCTTTTTGGGGACCCACGCTCACTTTGCAAGAGCGAAATTCTATCCAGAGGGCTGATGTGATGATATCAGCGCTCCCACAAACCCCCTCCACCCACCGCACCATTCCCCCCTACCCCATCAAACACATCCCCCATCCCCTCTGGTCATCGTAGCCCCTTTATTTGCAAATAAATTGAAAATAAACGGAGGGTCTCGAGCCTTACCTCATGAATCCCAGATAGCGAGCCCGCTTAAATAATATTTACATAATTTCTCCATCCGGGCTAGTGCTGTTTGCACTGCATGAGAGCGGGATTATGGGGTAAAATAATTAGAGAGCGAGAGAGAGAAGGAGGGAGGGAGGGAGGGAAGGAGAGAGCTACGGGTGTCGGAAGGACAAAATCTTCATGAGGTCCAACACCAGACCTAACTGTGTTGTTTGCATTAGAAAACAAAAAGGTCATTGTTATCGGTGCAATGACTACTTGTAAAATCTACTGATAGCAGAAAATGTGTGTGATCTCATATAATTTGGAGAAAATGAGAAGGAAGCTCCAGTTCTGATAGCAAATGAGGCCTCTATGTGCAGTGGCTGCTATGTTCTGACTCTTCTGAGAGAGGCTGGAGGAGAAAAAAAGCAAAATCATCAAACTGCAGCATTAGAAACTGACCATTTAAACAATATTTCAGTGTTGCAGGCACCTTCGTTTGGCCTAACTGCAGAAACTAATGACACAGTAAAAACGGTTCGTGATCGTATGTCATTCAAAATTCCTTTTAAAACTAAACAACTTTTAATGGTTCTTGATTTTGACTCACAGTTCATATATTTAGAGACACGTTATATGAATACCATGTCCATAAAAATCTATAAAAAATCAAGAAATTAGAATACTTTCAGTCACTATAGACATCTGTAAAAATGCATTACAGATGATGTTTGCTATGCCAAATGAATTCTTAATATCTTACATTAAAACTAATGCTTAGAAGTGTTTTTTGTCAGTGTCAAAGAAGCTCTTTGCACTGCCTAGTCATCAGCACACTGATGTATACTATACAATAGTATATATACAGATTTTTTAAATATTAAGAATTTTAAAAATGCTATAGAACTTTTTTATTATGTAGATCGGGGTGGTCCTGGAGATCTGCAGAGTTTATCTCCACCCCATCACAATCCAAGTTCAGAAGGCTTCTAGGTTAATCTGAAAGTTAGAACCAGAGGTGTTGGATCTAAACTCTCTGGTGTAGTAGATCTCCAGGAACACCAATCGTTAAAGTCCCTTTCAAGAACCATCAAGTTCTGCAATTGTGCTTTCTTTTGCGCCACTGCTCCATCTTCTATTTTTTAAAAAGTTTGGTGCTAAGAAGCAGGGATTTTTATGATGTTCCTGTAGTGCAGGATGTCTTTGCATCTGGATGTAGCACTCACCACTCTAAGAACAGTGATCTCAATTAGAGAGAACAATAAAAAAGGAATGCTAATTTGGTCATGTGCACGTACTTGCTGGTGGGATATCTGCACGCATGCATGCTCACACTGCCATTTCCCATAGTTAATATCTCACATAGAATAACATGCCCAGCTTACGAATCCTTTTGAGCCTCTGAACCTAGAGGAAGAATCATTTCCACCTAGACTCCAAGGGCCTCCTTACAAGCATGCAGGTCTCAGGATTGTAACGATCATTTGGTGCATTTGTTTAAAGAGAAATACATGGGACATCCATGCCTGGGCTGCAGGGAGAGGAAAGTGGGGGGTCGGCGTTGGGGAGGGGAGGCCTGTCGAAGCTGGCTAATGGGGGAAGTGCATGCGCCAATAAGTGCGGATCAGACTGCTAATTTAGCACCTCCTGTAGCCCTCTTTCCCCGTCCGTATGTAATTTCCCCTCCCTCTCCCAAGAGGGATTGCACGCACACACACACACGCACACCCATCCATCCACCCTCCACCCTGCACCCCCATCCCGAAGCTGCAATGACCACCTTTTTTTGTCTTAAAGGAAAAAAAAATACTGAGTAAACGCCAACAAGCCCTGCTTCTATTACACAATTTTCAAATGAGGATATCAGGCTTAATTAACGCTAATTGAGCTCCTCAGCACGCGTTATTTTTATTTAATAGAAACAAATGCGCGCAATTAATTATCAACGTGGTTTAAAGAGCCCCATTTGCATCTCTCTCTCTCTGTCTCACTCTCTCTCACTCTCAGCATATGGTGCACTGATTTAAACTCTTTTGTAATCTGTTGTGGTCTAACACCAGAATCCAGCACAGCCTGACGACTTCCCTGCTTCAGCCCATAACCTGGTTCAGCTCGTCTGATAATTGCCTGGTTTAGTGGGAATACTTCAGCAGGGAATTCAGCAAATTGAGCTGGATGCCGGTCCTTCAGGACTGGAAATGAAAGACCGGATCATGTCTTAAGCGTGAACTGAAATTAAATAGTCTACCGTTATATGTTTTCAGTGCTTGTGAACCCTAAACAGAATGCCTTTTAATATACAGCTCTGTGCAAATCACAGAACAACCTATGTAATTTCAAATATGTAATTTCTAGCAATTTCAATTTACACTGAAGCTTGAAAGACTAAACATAAGATACATTCATTAGTATTTAGTGTGTTCCCATTTTATCCGTATTACA
Organism: Megaleporinus macrocephalus; assembly: GCA_021613375.1. NCBI lineage: Eukaryota > Metazoa > Chordata > Actinopteri > Characiformes > Anostomidae > Megaleporinus > Megaleporinus macrocephalus. Next base: position 10,640,480 of record CM038722.1, read on the forward strand.
GCTTCAATTTTTGCCAGGAAACTCGTTTTCAGGGATATTTTTCCACAGTCTTAGAAGTTGCTTGCCATTTTCTGCTTCTCACTGTCCAAATAATTCCATCCCACAGTCAAAAAACTGATAGACAGACACTATTTTTTTCAGATCTGAAGCTAGAGTGAAGCTTCATGCTTTCCTGTCCCTCAAAGAGGAAGGCTTTGCTGTTTATTTGATGGAGACAGTTCAGGTGTTGCAGGTGGCTGTTAGGAGGCCCATTCTTGTCTGAATGTTTTTAAAACCCAGTTTTGAAAACACATATTTACCTCTGATATTCCCCAAACTTACGTAAGCAGATTATCTTATATATAACCTCCACTGGAATCATTTTGACTAAATTTTGCATACTACTCTGCACTGTAATAGGTTTTCAGTATTTTCCTGTGGGAATCCAAAATGACATCCACTTGAAAGCAAACTAAACAAACCGCAAGCTGGATATTGTGCACAACATCAAAGGATCCACAGTCTTACTTCATTGCAAAACACGTAAATCGACTTGCTTCTTCATGCACTCGGCCACAAACATGGTAGAACGTGGCACAAGGGAAGTTTTCGGGGGCCTAATTTGGCAGGCGAATCAGCCATGTTTTGGGCTCAGGTTGGGCTCCTGAGCACGGTGATTGATTCGGGACCTGAGGTGCTACAAGCCGCTGACGGCCTGGATAAATTAGACCGGCCCGGCGGCTGTCTAATGAGACCCGATTTATTTAAGCAGGCTGAAACAAGCGTGAAAAATAAGCTACCTCATCCTGAGGTGTCAAATCGATTCAACATCACGGTGCAATCAAACACTCTGACACGCACACGCCGTCCGCGCATGCACACTTGAGGGTCCCGATTGTTTAATTGGATCAGAATAATGGAAATCATATAATAGCCCCCACATTCTTACTGCATCATTCCAGCAGATAATAATGAAAAATGCTTGCGGTACGTTTGTAGGTATAGTCTATAGCTCTGAACGATGAGCAAATCTGCAAATGAGCTGGGCTCACACCACTTAAGGACCTGAAGGTCTGCTAAATTATATATATATGTTTTATTTCACATGCGAGAAGCCACATTTAACACTGTACAGAAGACCATAATTCCTCCGAACTTACGACTTATCCTAGTGAGTTTAAATGGGCTATTTATAAAGGTCTTGGCTTGAAAGTGCAGAACTATGAAAAAGTCCAAGAGCATCCTTTATTCATTTATTTAACTTCAAGTCAAGTACAAGTTATCTATACATCAATACATGTTAAACAAAAAACGTACACATAGAAGTCTCAGCAACTACATGTAATAATAATAATTTTTGACAGTCTTGTTGTGTCCACACTATCACAATTTCCATTGTTTTTTCAGGAGATTCACTTTCAATTGCAATTTTTTTAGTTTTAGGAATCACCACTTTTTTTCTGGTTCCACAAGTCCTAGTATTTCGATTGGAAATTAAACAGATGACGGCTGATCTCTGAATTTTACTTACAAAATGTTCACAATTGGTTCTACCCTATAAAAAATCTTAAAATAAGCATCAATTGAAAGTTTCTTTTTTAAATAAAAACTAAATAGGTTGTTCGACTGTCTACTATGTAAATGTATATTGTACATATATCTAATATGTATTTTAAGAGGGGTTGTAGTTTTTATTGTTCTTGTGTTTGTTTATTTGTGTATATTTATAAAGCCACAATATCCCAAACCTGTTTGTCTTTTTTAGCATTAAATAGGCTGTTACTGTGACTAAGACTGATATATGTAAATGAGCTTTGTTATAACTGGCTGCTCTGTGTTGCATCAGCTCAATAAGAAGGTTAAAACGCTCCTTATAACTTCAATTTGAAGGGGCGGAAATAAACTGCTGCAGGCTAAATAGGTGGATAATTAAATAGACTGTTTCTTTGTAATATTATCAAAAAATCTAAATGAGCATAATATGAAGCAGCCACATTAGGTTGGAAAGTGTAGTAACAAGGTGTAGTAAGCTTTTCCAAAGAGAGATGTCTAAAAAATGTCATAATGTAAATATGTAATCATGACTGCATTAGGAAATTAAGACAGGGACATTAAACAAAATAAAAATGCAGAATATTTATTTACAATAACGCCTCAAAAGTGGGATTCTTTGAATTAATATATGGACCACTCTCCTTAATTAGTTTAAACTGTCATATAGTTAAAAAGATTCAGACCATAGAGATTTACAAGGAGTCTAATATGATTTATTTAAATTCAAAATATTAACACAGATGGTACACGAGGTAAACATATACAAAGTCATCATTTCTAGGTTTCATTTTTTAACAAAAAATGCTGTCCCACTACAGAAACACATATTTTGTGGTATTGAAAATTTTGTGTACAACTGTTTAAATCTGAATTTGCATTGTTAAGTTCAAAGTTGAAAGTTAAAATTGTCACTACTGTAACAACTGTGTCACTGGTATGGATCAAAGTAACCGATGGTGTTATGGTTTATTATCTTATTAAGTTTTATTATGCTGTGTTTTACCAAAATAAAAGGATTTTACTCCAAGTCAGTTAAAAGGGGAAAATATGTTTTGAACTTTGAATTTGTTAGAATAACATGTATATGTAAAAAAAAGCTTTGCTCTGATTGCTTGTCTCATATTGTGCCTTATTCAAGAAAAAGTCTAGGTTTGTAACTTGTACTCCTTACAACTTCAGTGTAGCGCGCTGTTACATGTTGTTTTTTTTGATGTCCTAAAAAAAAAGTTTTAAAATAATTTTTAACATAAATATATTAATATTATAATATACTTATTATAATTGTAATATAATTATATATTTATTATATTATTATTAATAATAATAAAAAACAAGCATTCTACCAAGAAATGTAGTTCTTGTAAAGTATGGTATTGTTGCTAATCAACCATGAACTGTTGAACACGGAGATGAATAATGGATGTTCAGTCATCCATCACTTCATGAACTTCTTAACTTGATGTCTTACAACAAAGAACACGTGGTAACATGTTAACACTGTTTAATGTAAAAAACCTTCACTTAAATTACCACCACATCACATAGCAATTCAATAGCACCCCTCTTTCCATACTGGGGTTGAATCTTAAATACTTTTCTAATCCCTACATTATTTATTCAAGCCTGTGATTGTGCATGTTGACTACCTTGTAGCCTGTTAACTAGCTGACCAGCCTCGTTCTAGGTAAGAAAGTAAGTTAATCAGCCTGTCAGTTAAAACAACTAGGCAATTACTTTAGTGCACTCAGTGGTCTGGGCATTAAAAGTCAGAGAGTATTGCATTAACAGCGTATGGACTCTTCGTGGCATGGCATAGTAATACAGCATTCAGTTGTTGTGAGGCGCTCACAGGTGTGCTTATATTGTGGATTTGACAATAGCTTCAGCAGTGGCTCAGATTCAGAACTATGCATTTTATAGCAGTTGTCTTTGCAGTTTAGTTTGCAGATCTGAACAGGACGTGAACTGGGAGTGAATGTATGTTTTGAAACTTTCACCTAGTTCACATACTGGATAGCACACTATTAATTCCAAACAGTATAAGAGCAGTCTGGATGGACCATCATGGCCAGATAAGCCATGCAGGCTTGAAAATCCATGCCTAGTCCAAGAAAAGTGCCTATTGTGAAGAGTCTAAAAGCAATATAGGCAAATGTTCTTTCCTCCTCTGAATGGAATTATCAGACAAACGTGGTCTTTTTAAGAGCACCACCTTCATTTACATTTGCAATGCCCTTGCCAAAAAAGTTGAGAAAAGAAAGATAAAAAAACTTGCATTGCAGTGAAGCTAGCAAGCCAATCCTTTCTTTTAGCAGCTTCCTCTTTCTCTCTCTCTTGCACACATGCACTGAGACATTAGTATTACATATGCATTCACACTTACGTTTTAGTGCGTGCACTAATCCCACATATCTATTTAATATTTCCATCTGTTTTATTTTCATATTTATTCAATAAATGGCAGGGAAGCAAAGCCTTCCTTTTGTGTGCTGAGAATTAATGGAAAAAGGCACAACTGTTAAATCGTAAAAAATGGAATTAGGGCGTTTAAATATGATGCCTGGCAAACATTTATTAAAGCCGGGGATAAATTGAAATGTTCAGCTGGTATGGCGTGTTTTTGTTTCAAATCAATTCCATGGGTGTCTCGTTGCGATAAAAGATTATCCCAAATTCTATTACATGAGCGTGTAAGACCGTATTTCTGCACCCTGAACCGTTGTTAACCCGACCCCTCCATCCGCACCCCCGTGCAGGTTTACATAAAACACAAAAATATGATAAAAGAAGAGCACAAAACTGTATGTGGAAAGCGACTTGTTTGAACGAAACCCCCTCTATCTCTCTTTGCCAACGGCGTGTTTGGTGTGTGACGGTCTCACACCCGCGATTTTGAACCTTTGGCTTCATTCCGTTATTATCACCTGACAATGTGTTTCATTATAAGCCTCATCATTTCAGAGAATTACTTACAGGAAAATGACCACATACACACCTGTCCCTGTTACTTCATACGAAAGTTACATATTTTCCTCGAGAACCCTTTAAGGATCACACGTTTTAATTTAGTACATCTGAACAAAAAGGGGCATGATGACACATGAAAAATGAATATTTCATTATTACAAAGCGCTTAAGCTTACAGAAGAGATAGACACTGGCTGAACAGTTTTAAGGTTCTCACAACATCTGATGCAAAAACTGATTAATAAACAGTAACGCCTTACTTAAAACTAGGTTCTCCAAGTATCTGGTATAAGGCATCAGGTATTGTTGCATGGGCATATGGCTAAGCTCTGTAGCATTGCTGTCCAATGAACAACACATTTTACAGAAAAATGGCAATTTTACAGAATAGGACCACAAACTGCTTTACATTGAAGTCAATGGAATTTGATTGTTTTCCAAGATATTTTGGAGCATTACCATTCATTTAAAATTGACTAAATTACGTGTATTTATATACATGTATTTATTATTTTTAGAAAATAACCTCATTCTGCAAATTATCATGCATAATAACTTTTAATTATGTTACATAACAGATGAACAGGTGGCAAGTCCCAGAGGTAAATGAACTCACCAGGCCCTCATTGACTTGTTAGGACTGGTTAGACAGGTCAAACACATGGTAAATTCTCTGACTCTTCAAACCTTGTGCTATAGTCAGCAACCATGGGTTAAGCAGCAGACTGAGTATCTGAGCCTGGAAAATTATAAAGTCATATGGAATCCAGCTCGCACTTTTCACTAAAGTATTGTTAAGAAATAGCAGCTAAGGGCAACTGCGGAAGTCGGGTTGTGCCCGTTGCCCAACCCACAGGCATTGACAATAGCAAGACGTGCCCGAGTGTCATCCATCAACAAAAATCCGTGGGTGACAGCGAAAGAAAAAGCAGGAGAACATTAACAGGCACGATAGGCATGGGGGCCGGTGCCCATGTCCTGAACACTACCTCCCGAGCCCCACCTCCTCCACAGCGAGACCACTAGACTGTGCCTGATGTCTGACCGAGCTGCAAAGCGGGGGAGGAGATAGAGGCGGATCAGCAAACTCTCTTTCTCTCTCAGTTCAGGCGCACATAGTGAAAGTCAGTGGATCCTGGTTTGACTTTGGCACCATTAAAAAGAGTGTAGAGGGAAGTGAGAGACACAGAGGGATGTACAGCAGCAGAAGCAGAAGAAAGACTGAGAAGATGAAACGCTCATGCATACACCAGTTTGGTTTTGTGTTTTTCCATGTTGTGTTCATGTTTTGTTTTAGAATAAAATCAAAATGTTTGTTGTCACCATCTTTCACCATCTGCCTTAAGTGTGCTTCTTTATTACATGGTGTGCTACTCAGTCAAGAAAACAAAGAAAACTCTCAGATGGAACGACTCGTATACTGTCCACAAAGTCAAAACAAAAACGTCCCATATGACAGGACTGTTGTACTGTGCAGCGTTGTGTACACAAGTATGATCTGTATGTTGTTTAAATTAAATTAAAATAACCTACATTATTATAATAAATTAATTTACTTAAAATAGAACTTTTAGATTATTCTGAGGTTCTTTAACTTTAAAAAGATCCTCACACTTACACTTCTCCTACTGAAAAACGCTTCAGTGAAAACCATCAAAACTGAAAAATTCCTATATGGTTCTGGCTTGGGCATACAGAGTACATGTTTTTCCTAAAACTGTTGCCAATTTTAGGGTTCTGCCTATCTATGGTGGTTCCTTAAAAAGGTCTAACACACTTACAACTTCTTTATAAATATGTTCCTTTGATGTCATTGCTAATGGAGTTTATGTCCAAGTCCAGAACCATCTGATTTACATAAATGGTTATCTACAGGAGCATCCATTAGAGAGTTCTTTACGAAACCAAAAATGGTTCTTCTGGCATCCTGCAAAAAACACTTTCTAGTGCTTTTATTTTTTAAGCGTATATAGTTCTAGCAAAACATGCACATGGTATAGGACCTTTATATTATGTGTGGGTTCTTTAAACTTTAAAAGACAATCACACATCCCTATTACAAAAATAGATCTCTAAGAAAAACATCTATTAAAGACTCTATTATTTATTTTTAAGAGTATGGATATATACTGAAGACCTAAAAGAATTTCAGGATTAATTTCAGGGGCAATAAAAGGTTGTAAAAAAGTTTATAAAGTATCACAAATAAAAGGTGTTGATGGAGTCTTTATAAGAGATAAAAAAAAAATCTGAAGGCAAAACTGCGAAATTAATGCAGGAGAAAAGGCAACAGCAAATTTGAGACCAAACAAAGGCACAATAAAAACAAAAGGTGGCTAAAAAAAAAGTATAACTTTTTACAGAACACTTGCATGTCATATTTGTTTAAATGAAGATGAATATTTACATGGGCTTCAACTGTAAGTAGCGCTTAGTAATAAAACCACACAAATATTATATATATATATATCTTCTTAGATAACCTGCCTATGCAAAAGTTTTTACAGATGTCCTCCTGTATATCTTATGTATATATCTTGTGTATGTTTTGTATAGTCCTTTATATATTTCAGTTATAACTATATGTATATATTCTCACTTATTTTTTCTTTAATATTGTCTATTTATTGTATGTTTGCACTGTTTTACATATATAATACTGCCCTGCTGTAGAGTTATATCTGAGCCTCACCCCAAGAATTTCAATGCATGTTATGTCCTGACATGATATGCAAATGACAAATAAACTTGAAACTTGAAACTATATATGGCAGGATAGCAACATCAGACTTAAAAGTAAAAGTATCAGATTTAGAGAATTTTTTTGTGAGATGCCATAGAAGAACCACTTTCTGTTTTCTAAAAAAAAGTTTTGTTGGTTCTTTAGAAAGCTACTTTTGTAAATGAGTTATGTTACAGTCGAGCACACTTCACATGATGTAAAGGTTCTCAGTAGAAACATACACTCCAAGGATTCAAAGGTGGGGTACACCATGGACAAAACACGAAGGGGTATGAAGGGGTAACCTTTATGTTACCCTGAGGTTCTTTTAACTTCTAAAGGATTTTAGAACTCAGAAACTCATTCTCAAAAAAAGCTTTTGAAAGAATCATCTATTAAAAGGCTCTTTTGCGAACAAACACTGGTTGCTCTATAGCATCATTCCAAAGATTGCTCTTAGGCACTTTCATAGAATTTACAACTGTTACTTTACCTGAAATTTCTTTAAACATTAAAAAGGCTCTTCAGACACACAAACCTTGTTTTCAAACATGGTTCTTTAGGGAATCAAAAGTGGTTCACCACCATCATTGTTTGAAGAAAGATCTACTGAACTATTAACATGATTAACAATAATATTTCTCAAATGGATCTTAGCTTGGACATATGGTTCTAGGATCAATTTTTGGAAAAGTTCTTCTCACTCAGAAACTCTTCTGAAAAGTTCTTTAAAGAATAATTCATTGAAAGACCCTCAGGTGAAGAGCAGTTCCTCTATAGCATCACCCTAAAGAACCCTTTTTGGCACCTTCATTATTAAGAGCTTGTGTGGCTCCACACCTTTTAAGGTGGACGATTAAGGATTTTAAGGCTGATGGTTACGGCTGTGGATTAGCGTAGCTGCTGGTAGGTGGACGTGGCTGAAGATCTGGTGCAGGAAACATGGGGAGAAGTGGCAGATTGGCACTGTGAGAAAGGGCTATCTTTATTCTGTGCCAGGGGAGCGCCAGGGCAGGACGGGGCAGCCATGCCAGCCCTCATACACACATCCGCGATACCCACGGCCTCATTCCCACTGCCAGGACACTATGCTTCAGTGGTCTCAGAAAGAGAGAGAGAGAGAAAGAGAGAGAGAAAGAGAGGGGGTGGGGAGGAGATCCAGAGTCTACAGCAAGAGATTAATGAATGCTATAATCCACTAGTGAAAGATGGTGGGCAGTCACATGAAATTTGAGTGGAACAAATCATCAGCTGGCAGATTGCAACCACAAAAAACCCTAAACATTTAATTACAGCCACCATCAAAACAGACATGTGAGTTCGGTAAGACTAGAAATGCAGAGCGTTGCTTATGTTTGTTTATTATAATTTACATAACATAGAAGAAGATGAACCTTATCACTCAAACTAATACACCATAACCATAATTTAAAGCCCTGTTATTATGTTGTGTAATAAGTGTTTACAAGCATTGTATTCATGTTAACATACACTAAACCTGTTAACACACCTGACAAACAGTTTCTACTCACAGGTCATCAGACTTGTGAACACCGCACGCACTACCTCTCCAACCTCTCCTTTCGGAACTGGTTTGAACTGGTCTGATTTTAACTGCACCTTACACTCACTGTACTGTCAGAATACTGTTTACATTCACTACTCACACAAAACATTATTGTTTACATTTGTTCCTTGCAACTTGCACTTTATGGCTGCTGCTCTTCATACTTGCACATAAAAGCACACATAAATTTTATTTTTATTTTTTAACTATAAAAATACTTTTATCTACTTCAACTTATATTGTTATACTTTGTATATTTTGTATATATTTTTTTATTTCTTGTCTTTATCTATTGGTGAATGGAGGAGCAGCAAAGTAAGAATTTCATTGTACAGTGTAACTGCCTGTTCTGCTGTACATATGACAATAAAACTCTTGAATCTTAAATCTTGAATCACCCTGACTGGCCACTTCATCAGGTACATCTCCTTGTAGTTACACTCACGGAAGGTTTTTGAAAAGTGCTTATTTATAGAAAAAGTAAATAATAGCCTTCTTATTAACTCCATTTGGAGCTGCCTGTGGGAATAATAAACATATATGTCTCGGTCCGTTCCTGGTTGCATGTTAATCTTTTCGACCTGCTTTATTCTCTGACTGCTGCTTCTCGCTTCAAACCTCACCTGTGTGCTCTCCAGACTCCCGAATATGCACAGATCTGATTGGCTGGCTGAGGAGCCTTTGGTGATCTTACAATGCACGCGATTGGTCTGTGAGTTTACAGCGCCGCAAAGCCCGTATACAATAAAGACAAGAGGAGTTCCACCACTTAAAATAAACACTGTCAGAATGAAATCGTTCTCAATAGTTTATCTGTTTGGGTCCGCATTGGACAATGTCTGGTTTTGGACCCGGACCACGATACAACTAGTAGTGACATCTGCTCTATATATTTTATTACCCTGTTCTTCAATGGTCAGAACCTCCACAGAGCAGATATTATTTGAATGGTGGATCCTTCTCAGCACTGCAGTGACACTGAGTATATACAGCAGTGCTGCTAGAGTTTAACACCCTGAGTGTCACTACTGAACTGAGAACAGTCCACCAACCTAGATGAACTAGAGGAACACAAACTGTGCAGCAGCAGATGAGCTCCTGTCTCTGACTTTGCATCTACACCATAGCCAGGAAGGAGTGTCCAATAGAATGGAAAGTGAGTGAACAGCAAGTGGACATACTGTACAACACTATGTATTTTGTTTTACAATGAAAAGTGAATTAAATGACTTTAAAAATAGTTCTCTGACTCAATAGAAAATTTAATGTTGGCACCCTAAAGAGCCTTTCACTGGATGTTTCCTTAAGCGAGTCTTCAGAGCTTTGAAAAGAAATGTTCACACAATGTGAAGTGTTTATGCCAATTAAAGTTTTTTTATTAGAAAAATCATCCCAAGACTCTCAATCATCCCAATTAAGAACCATCATTTAAGAACCACTTTTCTCTACATTTTTCTCTTTTGTGCCACAAGATGCGGGTTTGTTAATAAGAAATATGAGTAAAGAACCTTTTCAAAGTTTTACCAACCTCCACATCATGTAAATATTCTGTAAATTCTTCTGCATCCAAGTTTTTAATGGATCAAAAATGAGATGTGTGAGCACTAAGAATTTTTTCAGGTTAAAGATCCTCCACATAGTGTAAAGGTTCTATACATAGTTATGAGCTTTTCTAAAACTGTACATTTAGCATTCAAAAAATATTCAGGGAACATTGTATTTAATTTTTAATGGATGGTTCTTAAATAAAGCATTTTTGTAAATCAGATGATCTCAAAGAATTTTTATGGGTAAAAGTTCTCTATAAGTTACAGGTTTTTCCCTAGAACAGTATGTAATAGCCAAGAACATTTATTTTGTAATACATATATGCAACTGGTTTACATACAGATAAATAACAACTTTATAACTTTTTTTTATATTTGCATTGGACTTTTCTTTTAAAAAGCATTTTTGCAAATTAGTTGTGTGAGCTTAAACAACATTTTTAAAGAACCATCACAAAGAGTATTGCTTCTATACCAGTAACAAAGGTTTCTCCAAGACATTAAGTTCTATTCAAGAACCATTTAGGAACCTGTCTCTTTAGGGTTTTCACTTTAAGATTTGCGGCACTGATGATCCACCGACTGGCCTGTTTCCTCACATAAATCAACTGAAGACAGAAGCTTTGAGTTTCCCTGCTGCGTCCAGCAGAATATTTATGATAAATCAAACTATGATGAAGCTATTCATCATGACTGGTGGTAAGTTAAGACCTTCGAGTATTACCATGAGATTTCAACCGCAGTGGTTATCAAAATATTAACAAGCCTGGAGGTCCTACTGGTATTACATCTGAGAGGTGTAGGTCACGAATGGTGATAATGTATGTGCAGCGCTCATTGCACAAGCCAGAGTTGCCATAGAAATGATGTTTTATGAAGCGGAATAGTGGCAAAAAACCTGTGAGCTGTTACTTGTTTGTTATAGACAGATTTCAGCATGACTACTATATTTCTACTAGCTGACCTTCCTCGTTTTTTCCACTGCGCTCTTTTCCCTCATGTACAGAAACTGAGTAGTCTGGAAATTATTGGTTCAAATGTAATGACTGGAGCTTTTATAGTAAGCAATTGCTTTTTGTTGTGTAACTAAAAACATAGTAATATAATTATATAGTTATATAATTACATGAGTAATATAATATATTATGTGTGTATTATATAACATGAATAGCCAAATGTAAAATGTCTCAATGTTTACTTACAGTTAACTGAGCAAGTAAACTAAAATCCAATTTAAAAGATGGCAAGCCCCAGTTTAAGACATACAACGATTCACTTCAATTTAAAAGCAATTTATGTGACCTGTGACTGGAAGAAAGTAATCTTGTGATGTTATTAATTGAGAATGGCTTTCTTAAGAGCTCTAAGCTTTAAAGCATCTCAAAGAACCCTGCTGACATGTCATGTCGTATTTCACTCACGACCGAATGTGATTTAAATAAGTAAGGAAGGAACAGAAAATAGAACATTGTACACTAAAGTGTCACAAAGATAAAAATAAAAGTAAAAAAAAAAGCCGATATAAGATATTTGGTTCCCTAAAAGAACTTCTAGTAAAAGATTTGTAAATAGTTGTGAATTCCACCAATTTGTTTTTAAGCTGTAAACATGTAAACAAAGTCATTCAGAGCGGTTTGGTGTGAAATGGTTCACTGTAGAAAAATCTTTACAGTGGTGGTGATAATAACCAGGGGTCACAATGTCTGCAACACATATATAGCCATTTTAATAATTTTCTGAAATTTAAATTGATAATGAATTGATAATGGAAAATAATGGAAATACCCCTATAACTTAAAACATAAATATTACATAATCTTTTTTATTATTTAACAAAATACATTGATTGTAGTAATGTAATAGCATATTACAAGTATTATATAATGTAATTTATATTTTTTATATTTTATAATTTATTCAACTGTTTATTAGACATATGTTAAATATAAATTGACACTAACATTGAATAACATTGAAACTTTGAATACTAACATAATATTTATATATTAGCTAACAGCTTATAGAACAATCCAAACATCCCCAACAAGTTACCTGCATTAGCACAACTTTCCTGCTGTTACATTGTAAACCTCTTATTGTTATATTTCAGGATACTTGGCAGTGATAGGTTCAAGCTCTTTTGTGATGTACAAAACTAACTGCTATGTTAAGCAAAAAAAACCTTTTTTTTTTGCACGCAGGAAGTCTTTGTACCAAGCCTCACATATCTGAATAGCTTTGAAAAATAAGTTTTAGGCCAAAAACAGGTAAACCTATCGTTAAACATAACTATTTTGCACTCTATGTTCCTGTGAGGTAGCTTTAAACGGAAATTATCACCACCGCTGTAAACAACCACAATCAAACAACTCTGAATGACTTTATTTATATCTTAACTATTAAATAATGCAGAAAAAATGACCATGTTTACAAATGAAAAAGGAGCTTTTTTAACATTTCCACAAGCTGGGATACAAAAGCCCGAATGGGAGACCTCCACAACCCGGCTCTGGGTCAACAAATGTTGGGTTAAACCAGATATGTTATAGATAAGGAGAGATGTCACTGGCTGAAATATGAATGGCAAAGCTTATGGCGCTTACCATGACATCTGTTTACAGCTTGCCGGTTATGCTGTGAACAAGGCAGCGTCAACAGTATTGTGCTTTGCAAAGATGGCAGCTGTGTCAACAAACATTCCTATAACTTTAGTTAAACTAAACCAGAATCGCTATAATAATAATATATATGAAAATATATTGCGATCAGAATATAACAGAATATAATTATATATGAAACCACTTGCGATCAGAAACAATACCACACATAGTGAGCTTATGTTAGTTAATGCTGTCACTCCAACACCATACCCCCCGACCCCCCACCCCCCAAAATACCCCTTTCTTTGTTGGATTCAATTAATACTGAGTAATAAATTGGCTACATTTCATGGAAGTTTACTTACTGTTATTGCCTGAAATTAACTGACAGACTGGGTCATTATTGTGATAAAGCCACTGATGCAGAAGCTAGGCTCCCCCCGTCTAAACTATGGAAACAAAACCAACAACGAAGGGTCCTAGAACAGTACCTCCAGGCCTAAAACCATGTAGGATTAATAAAAAGCATAATCTGAGCTAAGATTTAATAATAATTTTTAATTAGCCCTGGGCAGGTCTGCTTGTGAAGTGGGCATTCCTCATACGACGACAACGATTCTAAACAAAAACTCACATTACACCCAATTAATTAGTTTTCATTTTGGTCTAAATGCACCAAAGTGCCTGTTAAATGGAGGATGAGGCGTATAAAAAAAAAAAAAGGCGAGGAAGGAAAACACACGCGCATAAACACATACACACATAGACGGGGAATGGTAAATAAACAGCTTAAGCTTGCTTTCCGGTGGAATGGGCAACAGACTCCCTTGGTGGCACCCGGGAACCATAATCTGGCGTAAATAATGACATCTCTCTTCACAGCCGCGAGCTTTAGCCAAATTAAGACAGACACACATAGACAGGGGACGCACACTCATGTACGCACACACACACACACAGAGTGAGCTCAAGCCAGTTTTACTAATTATTTACTTTGGGCTGGGCCACACTGACCCGCTGGCCACACCAGCGCCTGCCAACACCAGCAGAGACGCACCGGTCCAACGTCTGCTGAGAGAAAGTGAGATGTCAGCCCACCATATCCATCGTGTGTACTGTGACTGTATGTCACATATACATATGCAGACAATCACAAAGGCTTTCCCAAATACATATACCACTTTTTCCCATTTACTGTGTTCACGCTTTGCCTTCATTACAACTTCCATTCTTTTCAGTAGATTGGCTTTCAGGTTTTAAATGAAATCTCCAAAGTTCAGTCTCAGGAGTTGCATTATCTTCTTCTCATGATCCAAGTCATCCCAGACACATTAAGCGATGTTGAGGTCTGGACAGCCAGTTGAACACTTACAATAAACTTTTCCTTTCCACAGTTTACTCACACCAAGCAAAAGATATGAATAGAAATAGAAGCCGACCAAGAGTTAACATCGCTATTGCTTTCCACCACTGGAGATGCTCTAGGGCCAGGGTATTTAATTAGAGTTAGAGGGCAAGGTCTTGTGTTATGATTTAGTGCCATATGCTGTATATCTTTACCTCGTATCAACATCTTATACCATCAGCAACTGAAAGACAACCTTATTACAAATACCGTTCAGTATATTTCAGTGTATTTACTGTTTAAATACTGAACTGAATGAATTATTTATAAAGCTCCAAATAAATTTTTTGGACTTACTTAAGTACAAAAGTAAAAACAAGAGCTACATTAAAAAATCAGAATGCTTTTGAAAAAAGTGCATCTTATAGTGTTTGTTTATAGAGAAAGTTAATAAAACGTGCATCTTCTTGTTAACTCAGCTTCACAGATTGACATGTTGGTTGTACAGAGTTGGTTCTCCAAAATTAGATGAGCCATTCCAGAACCGTTCCTGTTAAACACTTTTTACGTTATTCTTTCTGACTCGCTTTAGTCTCCGACTGCTGCTCCTCGCTTCGTACCTCACCTGTGTGTGCGCCATGCCCCAATGTGCACAGATCTGATTGGCTGAGGAGCCTTCGGTGATCTTACAGCGCACATGATTGGTCTCTGAGCTCACTGCACCGTAAAGCCTGTATACCGTAAATACAAGAAACTCCGCCTCTTAAAATAAACACTAAATGAAATCATTCTCATTAGATTATCAGTTTGGGTCCACATTGGACAATGTCTCGGTCCGCATCCGGACCACGATCTGCCTATTAGTGACCCCTGCTCTAGGGATAAAGTTTGATGCTGAGCATCATTTCCTTTAGACCAGCAAGAAGTGAAGAGAGAAGTGCTTTTCCTTGTTTCCTGTGATAGGGTTGATACGTTCTGGTGATATGTTTGGAGTGTGAATTTGATGGGTTACATCATCTCGCACATTAGTCCTTTAACTGCAGACGTATTATTCATCTTCACTCACTCATCTTCTAAACCGCTTACCCTTCTGGGTCACAGGGGATGCAGGAGCCTGGGCGGAAGGCAGGAAACACCCTGGACAGGTCAGAAGTCTATCATAGGGCAGATACACCAATATACACACACACACATTTACACACACACACACACACACACTCACTCACAACTAGGGGTGCAATTTAGTGTCTCCAGTTCATCTGACTACATAGCTTTGCCCTGTAGGAGGAAACAGGAGCATCTCGAGGAAACTCACACAGACACAAGGAGAACATGCAAACTCCACATAGAAAGAACTGTGGTCGCCTGGGGGACCCAGGACCTTCTTACTCATCTGAAGATATATTCTTTAGTTACTTCTATAGAACTCATATGTAAGTTTTATGCAGTACTGTGCTTCACTTTATTCATTTCCAGCCATCATGCATATATTTTAGGACAATTTGAATCTCTTGAAGTAGAAAGTGCAACCAAATTCTTAGAACTTTGGAGGTGAAGAAAAACAATCAAGCAGAATCCTTTGCAAAAAATATCAATATGTCAAGTTGACTGTGTTCACTATGTTTATTACCTCTAGTGAAGAAAAAAAATATATATTTAATAACTGTTTTGACTCGAAATGTATGAATGAATAAATGGAATTAAACAAATAATAATTGGCTAAGTCAAGTTATTTTGGACTATTTCTATTGTTCCATCATAAATTGTACACAATGTAAAGATCAGTTGACACTTATTTAAATACAGAAAATAAATGTTTTTATGTTTATGTGCTTCAGAGAGTCGTATATAAGCCTTGTGCTTCTGCAACCATGCCACTTCTTATCAGAATTTTAGTGCACACATGTAATTTGTTTAGCTGAGCAAAAGAAATATTGCTGAAATGACTGAGCTCTCACTCACATTCATTCTCTTCAGCTGGAAAATTAACCTGATGTCTATTTTATTATTGCATATTTGCAAACAATCATACAATAAAAATGTGGACACACACACACACACACACATATACCACAGACCCTCAGACGCAAGCCCACGAGGTATAATGGGTTTTAAGCTGGCTTGACTCATATCCAAAATTAAATAGTGTCCACTGTTTCATTTGACAAATCCTATTTCAGTTTTCATTTGCTTTGGTGCAGGCCAGTAGGCATACTCTGTGAGCAATTAAAAAAGATTTGGTGTGAGACGTCTAACAAGCGCACATGCACAAGCACATACACTTTTACACACACGCTAGAAGGTCTAGGTTCAGCGTCCCCAGAAATTCAGTGTATATATATATATATATATATATATATATATATATACACAATAATAGATGCATTTTTCAGCTCAGGCAGACAGGCTAGTACTACAGCAGGCCAGTCAGGCACTCACACTCTGTGTCTTGTGGATATAACCATAAAAAGATGTTGATGCTTATGTCCCAATAAAATTCAGTCTTGGGTTGAGATATGTTCTTTTTGAGTATTTGGAATATTTCTAGTGTCTGATTTTTGGGAAACTCTCCCCACTGATACCTATTGTCTCGTTGGTTGGCATAGCGACATCTGAGCTGACTAGCCGAACTAACTTTCTCTCTTTACTCGTCCTGAGCTAATGACTGTCCTACTGTCTGTTGAACGCTGTTGGAGGACTGACCATCAGGGCCTCCTCCCCATCCATCACCAGCCAGCTCTCCTGTCCATCTGTGTCAACTGCTACACCCTCAGTTACATCACTGTACCATCCAGATGCACCAGCACTGAGACAGGATGGGACTGTTTCAGCTCACGCCCACTTTACATAAAGCCTCAGTCAGAGACTGCCTCAGTCAGAGACTGCCTCTGCAGCTGCGTACGCTTTGCTACCCAGATTTCAAACAGAGAGGTTCCTCAAAAGGTTTCTTCCTCCAGTCTGAGGGAGTTTTTTTTCTTTGCCATTGTTGCCTCTGGCTTGCTCACTGGGAGTTTTCAAAACTCTGTAAAGCTGCTTTGAGACAACATCGTTGTAAAATGCGCTATATAAATAAACTTGACTTGACTAGACGCTTGGGTAGCAGCTAGTTTAATTTTTAACTACCTTCTTGCGAGCTCCATCACATATAGAGTTAAATCTCCATAAACAGACACCTGGGCTCTCCCTATCTTCGTCTCCCTCTTTCAGAACGTGAAGCAGTCGACCCAATTGCCTTCTCTATGAGGAGCAAAGCATTTCTAGTTTTGCTTCCTCTCACAGCCAAAAGCAGGTGCTGTCACCACAACAGCATCCACACAGCTGTGCACAAGCCCTAATGAGGCGGGATTGCTCCACTGTTTCTCCTGACTGCTGGAGCTTAGCCGGGCTGCGCTAGAACCTAGCGTGGGCTTCTACTTAGAGAGCTATAGTAAAGCTTAATGGCTAGTGCGGAGAACTAGAGGTGGTCGATACGGCAAAGATGTAATATCATGATACTATGAAAAGGTTTCACATGATTATTTCTTATTTCAGACATCTAATAAATTGGAAAAGAAAAAGTGGCACCTCTATCAAAACAAGGAAAAGTAATTTCAATAAGTTTTAATTAAAAATATTAGTCATGCTCTCTTGTAATCCAGGATGTAGTGGGGGAGTGTTTTAAACACTGATGATATCCAAAACTTGCTCAGAAAAACAATCAATAATCACCGCAACAATAAATATTATCATGCATTGTTAAAACTCCAGCTCTATTCTGTGATACAAGGTGATGTCATCTTGGAACGCAATCTGTATTGGCTGCCTGTGGCGGTGGAAGTTGCAGAAGGATTCCACTCTGGTAGGGGAGCAATTGGAATAGAGTTGGTGAGCTGACCAATCAGAGCACACGATACAGGAGCTCTAACCCAGTGTTTCAGACAGAGGGTGAAAACAGATGTACAGTATAAGAAAAATATTGTGTTCTGGGAAAACCCAAGGATGGTAATTTGCTCTAGAAGGGCCTGGAAATAAAATTATGAACACTGAAAATGGGCATTTGTCTCCTTTAGAACATAAGACTCGGGTTAATTTATCTTTATCTGCCAAGTGAGCTAGACAGTAATATGCAAAGTCAGCATTTGCGTGTTTCAAATGTATTTTATTGTGGAATCTACACTGCAGTAGGCTAGTTGGTAGGAGCCTAACTTACTATAGCAATGCCTTTAAAACATAATATTTACTAGTCAACCTAAGCTGTAACCGCTGCCTCATATCATTGATATCATTTTGTCTTATAAAGCAGTGCCGTGAAACGTAATCAGATTACACTGCCTCACTACAGTAATCCTGTGAACTGGGTTACATATCCCATTTTTTTTTGACAACAGTAATCAGTAACCCTCCCAACGCTGGCCACATCAATATCACTTCCCATATTCATGCGACTGAGTTTACATTGTTTTACAATGAGGGTGAGTCGTTTGTCTCTCCCTCTCTCTCTTTTTCTCTCTCTTTCGAGACGCAGCTTCTTCATGCCTAAAAATCGAACTGGGAGAAATCTCTCAATAAGTTAACCATCATGATTAACCTCCGACACGCAGCGGGTGAGCACGCAAGAGAGAGAGACAGCAAGCGAGTGAGCGAGGGAGTAAGTGAGTGTGTCAGTCAGTCAATACTGTTTGCTAGTGATGGGTGTTTAGCTGCGTCTCACTGTGTCAGCAGAGCAGCAGATGACTGATCCCAGCTGAGCGCACACGGTATTGACGCACTCGAGGAAAGAGCGTTATAAGGCCGTTGCACATGCTTTACCACAACAGCTAGAACACAAACACAGAACAATCAGCACACAGGAAGACCAGAAATGAGAAACAGTGGGGTTTTCATGAATCTAGTCACTAACCATATGGGAGATATTGAACCTACACTTAGCAGTTTGTTTAAAACATGACTGCTTGGTAGAGATGCTTCTTTTGGCTCCCAACAAAAACTTTATATAGATGGTTCTGTGAGCTGCGTAAGTGTTTTTAAACCTCTTTCTTCGTATTTCTTCATGATGCTGTATTTTTGTTTGGTGACTCTGTGTTGAGCTGCTAGTGAGCAATGATGAGTTAAAGTAAAGGGGTCAGAAGCCCCTGCTCTCCACAGAAAAGGGCAATACAGAGAAAGTCAAAGCACCTGCAGCTTTCATATAAAACAATTGAACTTAAATTGAATTTAAACACTAAACAAACAGGAGTTAAAGGGGCACAAATCAAAAGAACCCCTACATATTGAAAATGTTCACTTTTAAAATAAATTACAAGAACATAGTTTCAACCTTTCAAAACTGAATGTTTGTTTAGTCTATATATGTATATATATGGAAGCTGCAACAACAACCCAATTGGAATTCCTTGCCAAACCTAAGCTTTTCTACATGCCCATTCAGCATGCTGATGTTTAGCCCCACCCACTCACGCTGAAGTTATAAGGAGTGGTTCGACCCAGGCTTCCAATTCAATGAGGTACAGTTCAGGGCAGCCAGGCATAATAACAATAACAGCCACTATAACAGACAGAGAAATGGAAAATGGCTCTACTTAGCGGGGCTTGGGGGAAAATATGGCCCTTCTAAAAGGTCTTTTTTTAGAATTGTACATCCAAGCAAATTTTTATAAATCTTTATTTTTCATTGTGCACACTCATTGGTCCTTTATCAACCACTCTCTACTATCTAAAAGACCACCATAGAACCACAGATGACCAGAAAACATCTTACTTTGCCACACTGGGTTTGATACCTGTATTGCAGCTGATGCTTAAATACTGACATTCAAGTCTGATTATGTCCTGTTCTGTACTTTGTGTGCTGTGGCTTTAACGTCAAAGTTTTAATTAAAGGAGCATATCATAGCCGGTAGCTTTCAACTGCAACAGTTTTAAAGCTATGCTGAGTAACAGGATTGGGGATTTGGACACCTCACTGGTGGAAATGAGTAATGGAATAAGTTTTTTTGTAATGTTCTGTGTGTTTTAAACTTAATTAATCTGATAATTTCACAATAAAAAAGAAATTCAAAGTCAAAACTTGGTGATGGATGTGTCTTCTGAGAATGTCCTCAATAGTTTAATGTTGAAGGTATTTGAGGCCTAAACAGTGGGCCAGGTCCTTTTTTTTCAAGTGTGTGTGTGACGTTAAAGACGTAGGACGTGGACCAAACCCCTCGGCAAAGTTTGCCCTGAAACCTCGAACTTAATCTCCATTTACTTATTTTTATGCATTGTTTGAATACCACTGCACTATAAACTGACCAGTAAAATATGCTAGACTTCAATTTTTCTAATGTTAAAAGCTAAGAACACAAGTTTCCTTTCCTCTGTAAAGTTACTATTTTGGAGATGCAATTTTTTTACACTAGGAACAAAAAATTCTGAAAAGTTGGGACAGTTTAAGAAATGTGTCCCCCTTTTATTTAAATCCAAGCAGTGAAATGACACAATCTGCATTTTTTTATCTTATCAACTTGTTGTTTTTGTAAATATGTGCTGAATCTGCCATCAATGCCTGCAGTGTGTTCTAAGACGTTGGGACTACCAGTGTTATTAAATGTTCAGAAAAGCTTTTAAGCTTTTTAATCATAGTTAGGATGTAAAAGGCCTTTATGATGATCAATTTTAGAGGTGCACAATTTTTTTTAAAGATTCAGAGAACCTCCAAAAACCACAACCAAAAGCCTGAGATCTCGAATACTTTAGATGGTAGGCTGGACCATCTAGACTGTTACCAGCATAAAGTTCAAAATTCAGAAGAGTGTCGGGGGTAACCTGCACATCTACACTGAGAGATAAGTAAACTTTCTGGAACTACATATGCTGCCTTTTAAACATTGTCTTCTTCAAAGATGCTGATGCTTATTTAAGCATTACAACATCAACTGGATTGGTTTGGGTCTTTACTCCCCATATACTGTTAAAAGCACGTGTGATACGCTTACATACCAACTTTTCCAAAAGGTGTTGCAAGCATCTTGTCTGGAATGAGGATATATCAACAAAATCAAACGTTATTTGATTTAATGCAGCTCAAACATAATATAGTTTTTATCGGCATTTCAAATACTGTCCTCACGATTTTGTAATTGAAAACTTTAGACATTAGACTCAAGCGTGACTTGGACTTGTCTTACACTTGGCAAAAGTGGTTTTGACTACAGCCCTAACGCGCAACATATGTACAACATGCTTCAGAATATCTCAAGAAGGTTCTCCACAGCTGCTCATCGGTTTCCTTGAAAAAAAAAAAAAAAAAGGCGTAGGTGGACAATCAAAACTTTTTAATGATGTTGTCAATCAGTTTTCTCAAGTGTGGCTATTGCCCTCAGGGTTTGCCACCTGCCCAAGAGAATGAGGAAGTAAATATAGCATAATTCCACTCAATATCGTTATGATAGCTATATCAAATCAAGTTTTTTTCATGTTTGTTTATGTAATTATTTACATAGCACCACCTTCTATAAATATAGGTGACACTCGACCACTGATGAGCACACTTTCCATAAAAGGCAATACTAGAAAGCTTTCAGATACCTGTGGTCTACAACCCCTGTTGACAAGAATAGAAATATTTTACAAGGTCAGGCAGCTGGTATGTCAACTGATGTGTCAAAATACATATGCTTGTGTAAGTATGGTGGCAGAAAGTGTCAGGACAAGTCAGAGTGACTGAGCTGCAAAATATTAGCAGATGTTAGAAAAGAATTTCAACCGTCCAATTAAGCACCTGTGATTAAGAATAACCTGATGAACTGAGGCAAACTTTCTTTGCCTAAGCTGCTGAATTAAATACAGGCTTCTGTATTCAACAGATGCCTCTACTTAAAATTTAGCGAAACCTTACTGTGTGTTATTAAACAAAATGTTTAACAGTACGCAGCATATATATATATATATATATATATATATATATATATATATATATATATATATATATATATATATATATATATATATATGATTGTGTTGTTGTGCACTGCACTGATGGCTTAACAGTTTGCTATTGTGACTGGCTAGTGGTGCGAATATTTAATTCAACTGTTTAACTTTTGTTATTGTTATTTAGTTAGTGTTGCACTGATACCAGAGACATTATAAGTTCCCCCCATTAAGAAAAATAGAACAGTTTGCTGGTTATGCAGCGGGCAAGGAGAAGTCAACAATACTGTGGCGCTAGCAGGGAAAGTGCCCCCTCGTTAGAAAACTCTGCAAACGCAGTACAGGTATCAGTAGTGATACCGGCATTTAGAAGCAGTATCAGTAGTGGTGATAGTGATACTGATACCTATGACTGACACTACAAAGCAATTTCTGCCAGGTGCATGTGAGCAACTGGACAAAATTTAACAACGAAGACAAGCGGCAGTAAAAATGCTCGTGGCAAAATATGTGATGGCAGTAGCTGATGGGAAAGAATGTGCTAATAAGAGACCCTCACCTAAATGTCTGAACCAATCCTCTTTCAGTTATCATCTGTCGATATGTAGTCACCTACAGTCTGACTTAATGTTAGTCAATATTGTTATTGGGAGATTGTATTATTTGGGTGGTGGGTCATTCTCAGCACTGCAGTACCCAAAGTTTGTCACTGCTGGACTGTAAGTTGTCCACTCACCAAATCTAGGGTCCTGTGACCACTGATGAAGGACTAGAGGATCACCAACACGAACAACAACAGATGAGCTACTGTCTCTGACTTTACATCTACACGGTGGACAAGCATTGTATGAGTGTCTAATAGAGTGGACAGTGAGTGGACACAGTGTTTAAAAACTTTGAACCAGTAGAACACATACTAACGTACACACACTGCCACTATGTCAGTGTCACCGAGAATGAACCTTCTCTGTGGTGGTCCTTCGGGGGTTCTGACCATTGAAGAACGGAGTGAAATAGGGCTAACAAAGAATACAAAGAAACAGATGGACAAATGAAATAGACAATGAGTGCAGATACAAGGAGGTGTATCTGATGAAGTGGCTGGTGGGCTGACCAGTGGGCTGGGTGACCAAGATATACTGCGCTGTGGGATTAACAGCTGGATGGAGAACGTTGAGAAGGTTGCCCCAATAATGAGCATACCTATACAAAATACCCAGCATTCAACATCTTACATTAGTCTACGTTGTTAGTCAGTCTCTAAGTTCAGTACATTAGCTGGCAAGATGGAGGGGCCTTGAGAAAGACCCCGCTTAGGACCTGGCTAGAGCTGGCTATGAATGCGAGGAAGCTCCAAGATATCAACGTGCGGCAGTGCCTACTGGAGACAGCGCTCCACACACTGTGTTTATTTAGTGCTATATTTAACACTCCAGTTGTGTTTAGTCCCTAAAGCCTTACAGGTTTCTTACGGTATTCCCTCCAGCAGCCAGGTGCTAAATGGGAGCAGACGCATCTTCCAGAGACTGCGAATGAGTCGGGTGAGTGTTTAACACCAAACAACATAGAGAGAGAGAGAGCAGGAGAGAGAGAGAGAGAGAGAGAGAGGCCATACCATAGGCTGCTTCAAAAAAGAGAAAGAACCAAATGTCAGCCCCTCCCCGTACAAGTGGCACGCGTGCAAACACATCCAGACAATCGCATGAGCGCGATCGCAATAATTCCAGGTTTTACATTAACGTTTATTTCACCATTCATTCTCGCCCATTAAAATCAATAGGAGCCCGCTCTGAACGCACACTCCAAACCAAACAAAATAATTGAAATATTTTCAGCCTGATTAAACACTGTGCCCTAAGTCAGGCTGGTTGCTATGGGTATGCTCCTCAGTTGCTAAGGGGAGTAAATCACGGCGTATTATTTGACTGTAATAGATATGAAGCTCGATTCAGCCGATTAAATGTCTCTCAGTCTCGCACCTTCTAGACCCGGCCTGCTGGAGCGAGGGGGGCTTTTAAAAGGGGCCTGTAATAGCGGTGTTATTACAGGCACATACACACAAGGCGTATGCTGGCAAAAGTTTTGGCTGAATATCACTGAAATGTCATGTTTTCTTGCTCTCCTGGTGTTTATTTGCTGATAGAACATGTGACCAGTGTGAAAGGTGTACTAAAGTGATGGTGCATGTCATATAGGATGTTAAAACAGAAGAGAATAGCCTGTTGGTGGGTGACGGTACCCCACCACCGCCACGGGTGTATGGGGGCAGGGAGGCTCCCCCCAATGAGGCGGCCTATTTGGATGGGCTGCAAATCATGGGGGGAGATCAAAGTGGAAGGGAAAGGGGCTCCCCCCTTTTAATTGATTTGTATTAGTTGGTTTTATGGTTTTTAACTAACCAGAGTTATGTTTTTTTTTAGCAAATGGTAAAACCCAGTAAATGAATAGAAATCAATTACTAAAATTGGCCGTTCGAGTTCCCTGTAGACGACCTGAGGAGTATTTTTACTTAGCTTTTTCATCAAACTTTGGCACATGACTGTGAGTGTAATGCGGTTTCGCAGAGTTTGGCTACAATTAATCCAGAGTTCATATCCTAGAACTGTTTCTTGTCAACATAAGCCCACCGGCCACTGCATTATGTACACCTGCTTGTATCTACACACACTGTCCACTTTATCAGCTCCACTGACCACTTGCAGGCTGTTGGCTGTAGTTAGTTTCTCGGTATATGTGTTTTAGTGTGTGTTGTGCTTGTTTGAGTGAATCAGACACAGCAGTGCTGCCGGAGGTTTTAAACACTCTGTCCACTGATTGTTTCCACTGATTGGTCAAAGGACACTGTTGGCTTAATAGTTTTGGTTCTATTCTCAATCCAACAGTGAAAAACTACAAAAACAAATCAGCCACAAGAAAAATGACAATATAATCTAACTTGAGGGGGGAAAGTCCCCCAGGAGAAAAGTCCCCTGCTCCCTTTCCTGATCATAGAGACCAATCTAATCTTGAAACATCTACTGAATGGCCACGGTCTAATTAATTCTGAAATGTCATGTTGACGACCACATCACGGGGATGTATTGACTGGAAACCTTACTGGATAATGGAGATCTGTGACTTTATATTCAGATAAAGATGTTAAAAATAGTATTTTATATAAATATAGTATTTTTTGGCCTTCAAATGTCAAATAATCATTTAATTTCCCTACCTGGGGGCTTCTTGCCTCAAGCAGGGGGCATTTTGCCCTGATAGAGGGTAAGATATCCAGTTAAAAGGGCTCATATCTGCTAGTGTCACTGCAATGTTAAATATCATCCACAACACAAATAATACCTGCTCTGTGGTGGTCTTGTGGGGGTCCTGAGCACTGAAGAATGGGGTAACAAAGTATACGAAGAAATAGATGAACTACAGTCTGTAATCATTTAACTACAAAAAGTACCTATATGGACAACTAGTGCTTATATATATATATATATATATATATATATATATATATATATATATATATATAGTTGAAATGTTTTACCTTTTTTAGTATATACAATGTCTATACTTGTAGCTATTGTTGGTTCCAATCACCACCACTGTTAGGACACCAGAGTCTTTAAGTTTGTCTACAAACTCAACTCTAAATAGAAGACTGTTTATGTTTAGTGATTTTGGTGTAAAACTGGTGAAATTTGGTGCTCTCACTCTCACTTTAACTTTTTCTACAGTTCAATTATAGTTCTACAGTATTTGGTAGTCTTATGATGGAGGACTGACTGTTTAACACCGAGTTCACAATAAAATTCACAATTAACATTGTACAATGAAACATCTCACTGCTATTAAATTGTGGTGCTGGTGCTGAAGAGAGGCGAAGAAGAACAAGGTTAAGTGTAGCTGAGCTGCTGTCGATGGTGACGGCTGACTGGGGAAGAATAGATATGCAAAGATGCCTTATAGCGCCCAAAGTGTGAGTATGCATATGCACAAGCTGTTTGTATTAATATACATTAGAGTGCATGCTAATTAAAGCCTGACAAGCAGCTTTGTTCAAGCGTCTATGATTCTAATTAGCAAACGAACTGAGCTCTCCGAAGACATAACATTGAAAACACACTACACATGAGTCTAATTCTACTGTTGTCAAGCTTTCTCTAAGAGAGAGAGAGAGAGAGAAGGAGAGAGGGAGTGAGGGAGAGGGAGAGGGATAGTGTGAAAGCAGGCTTTGAGAGATTAGAAATTTACATATCTTAATAGACAACCACATACTCGCGTTCTTTCATCAGAAAAGTCCCAGCGCAACTCGGGAATTGCGCTACGTGGACTGGCAAGGCGTTGAAACTGATTGTCCAACACACATACATACACCGAGTTGAAAAAAAAAAGAATCACATGCTACGCACGCACAGACCAACTTCGCCTTGATCGAGCAATTAGCATTTTCGGAGCAAGGGGAGCAGACGCATTATCCAATCGCCAGAAAAAAAAAACAGCAGCATAAGAGGAGCAGGAAATAAGCCATTGTTGGCCTCCACTTGGCTGATTACCAAGAACACCACTGCTGGCACATCACGCAGATCAAGCTGTTTAGATCAGGTGACTTAAGAATGACTAGATTAAAACACAAGCAACGCATAAAAGAGGAATAAAGGAAGATGATTAAAATGTGCACTTCAGCAAATCAATGGATGATTTTTAGGTCACTTTTCAGTACAGAGGGATTAACAAAGCAGTAGCTGCTGATTATTACTTTGCTTTTAAAGAAAAACTACAAATGAACACATTTATTTATGTATTGAATCACATTTGCTTTGCAATGCGCAACTATATTGTTATTCATGGTCCGGTCTGATTGTGTGATTCAGGCTTGTGTACATCTTTTTGGTTTGATGTATGAATTCCAGAAAACAACAGATTTTTTCTGTAATTTTTTTCCCATAGAGAATGAATATGATAGAAAAGTTCACGCCAGTCTACTGAACTTCCGCTCGACCGACAGACACTGTTTCGCATACACTGACTTAAGGCAGACCCCTGACCACGACTGCAGTGTTGGTTCAACCCGCACTCCTTTTCGAGTGTAATGAAACATCATGGTTTTGTTAAGCCTACAGCCACCAAACAGCACATATTCACTCAGCGTAGGTCCCCAAACACACTGACCAGCACTCCTCTATTCGCCGTTTATTCATCCCTCAGTCCTTGAACTGCTTCGCAGTTCGAAGCTGCGCAACCATCCTGCACTTTTCTAGTTTTATATACAATTTTCAAAAAGTTGCAGCTGCATGTATCTGATCATAAATATACTGTCATTCTGAGATTTATACCTGAAGCATTTTCTGTCTGTCTTACACATTCATTTCTATCCTCTACACTTTTAGCAGAGCATAAAAGCTGTAGGCTCTTTGTGTTTGTTAAGTTAGCCGACCAGGCTACAGATTCCCACCAAGACAGTGCGAGTCTTTCTGTCCCTTTGTTGCCAGTTGCTCAACTTAACTTCCTTCGCTCAGATTTGAGTTGTTATCATCTATATGTGTGTTAGTCCTTCAGTTAGCCAGATTGGAACAGAGCTGTTATCCTTCTAGCTACGCTAATGCTAGCCAGCTCCTCTGTCCTAGTTAGCAGAACCAGTTAATGTAGAGGTAGTTTGAAATTTGTTGAATGATGGCTCAAAAAGTATGCAGTGCACTCACATATGTATGGGACATTAAAGCAAACTACACTTTCAGACTATTTCATTCCTCAAGATATTCATTTTCATGATGATTGGACCAAAAGAAAGGCTCCAAAATAGCTTAGGTTCCAGTTCCTTTTACTCACACTGAAAGTAAAGACAGATTTCTGCCTCTACTGTAAAGTTGCCATTTTGGAAATATTTGGTTTTTATTGGACAGTCAGTCTATATTAGTATTTGTGCAGTAATTAAAGGGATCCAATCTTAAAAGGTAAGATTTCTTGCTATGGACAAAAACGCTATTTTGCTATAGAACCTCTCACTGGATGGTTCTTCAAAGAATCAAATTTGTAAATGAAACATTTAAAGAAATCAAGAATTGATTTTTAGGAGTGTGTTATTGTTACAGATATTTCTGTTGGGTGGTTTCCGGTGTCTACCACTCTTATGCATCAGAGGAGGGATCAGTGGTCAGAGTAGTTAGGGTGTGTGAATGGGAATATGTGTGTGTGTGTATGAGTAAGTGTTCATATGTGTCTAGCAGTGTCTGACACTTTCCTCTCCTTTGGAGAACATGACCTCTAGCCCTGCCTCACTCAGTAATTGGCTAACTAATGGATAATGAGGGAGGAAGAGAGGGAGGCGTGAAGCACGGGAGGACGACGTGATGTGGAACACCGTGTAGTGTGTGTGAGTGTGCGTGCATGTTTTTGTACATTAGCTGGACAAAATGTCCTGAATTTGATTGAAAATCCGTTCAAAAATAATAAGAATAAAATGAGTGTAGCATTTCAGTTCCAACAAAAAAGCCCTTACTTTTACAAAAAGCTCCACATTTTCATTTTGTACATCCATGAAAGGGCAAAAGCGTTAAGACATTTCTCATTCCATATTTACATACAGCCATATGCAGACACGGCTGGCCAAACCACATGATTTATTGCAATTCAAAGTGAAAAAAGATAACACGTCCATGGCAGGGAAGTTAAATATTCAAATTTTAAACCTTTGCATATGACTGTATAGTGAATTTAGGTTAATTATGGCTGTAAGACATACAATCAAAAACACCTTTATGATAATGTCCAATTCTGCAAGCACCCATATGGTATTTGTAATTGTACAGTAGCACTATGTTCACACAGTTTTTTTTTATATTTAAATTTCTATATTAATCATGATCTATATTATATATATATATAGCTGATATACGGTATAAATTTGTGTTTCTGTGTTGCAGTTTTATGGTGACTGTTTATGTTACAATTCCTGAAACAGAGCAAGTGGCACTGTTTTCTATTTTTCTATTTCTAACAACTGGCCAAATTCATTGGTTAGGCTTTCACTCCTATTGACAGTCAATGATTTATTTAAGTCTATTTGGTCCCACCCATTGTAATGCAAAGCCATTGGGTGGCTCCACTCTCACTTCTTAATTATGCTGGTAGTTTTTCAGTGTAAGGCCTTCAGTGCAGTCCTGAAATCCAAACCAATGAGAGAGCTCAGTTGACTTTAGCTACCAAGATACCAAATGTGACTGAATGAAGACTCGTCGTTAAAAGGTTTGTTTTGCTGCTGACAGGATGTTTCCATCAAACTAACCTGTAATGATAAAAATTCTTGACATAATCACATCATTTTCTGCAAATAACACTAACATCAAACTCTTCTATTCAACAGATGATAGTTTTTCACCACATTTCAAGTTATAACTAGCTCAACCATCAGACTTGACATGAAAAAGTAAATAAAGTGGGTTTTCTAAACTAAAAAGCTTCTAGTGCAGAAGTAGTTAATAAATTAATTTCAAGGCATTTGTTTTTGTTCAATAGTTCTAAACTCTTTTGTGTTTGTACGTGATAAACAATATTAATGTTTTTTTAGTATTTTTATTGCTGTTTCTGTCATTGCATATATATATATATATATATATATATATATATATATATATATATATATATATATATATATATATATATAAACCTTCAACAAAAACATCAACAAATCTGAATCTCTATATTTAATATGCATTATATCCATGTTTACAGCATGATATATCAATATGATAACTGTAACTGTAACTGTACTCTGAACTTTCATGTATGAATTGCTGTGTGTGGGCTTTAAGTATTGGTTGGAAACCTTCCTAATGTACCGTTTCATTCTTATGTCCACGTCCCTGTATGTGTGCACGGCGTTTGAGAGAGTGTGAAAGTGTGTAAAGAGAGAATAAGAGAGAGTGAGTGGTCACAGTGAGGACCTTAAACAGTCTTGGCAGCTGGTGATTGAAGGTCATTGGTCTTACAGTGGTCGCGGGGCAGCAGATCAATACTACACTACAGCCTCTTTAACTATCATCTAACAGCTATCAGGATGTGAAAGAACGAGAGAGACAGATCATATATATCTCTGCTGTAAGACAGGGAAACAGAAACACACTTTTATCAGCTTAACCACATATAGATTTACAGTTTTAAAAACAAAGGTTATTAAATGCTTCTAAAATATTATCTTTAATTGTGTTGGATTATTGACATACTTTTGTAGTGTACAAGCACGAGTACACAAATGAAACCTGAAGTTTTAAGTTTAAAGACTGCTGTAGGCCATTGACAGGTCTGGGCTACATATAAAATTAAAATCTATAAACAAAATCACACTCTGATGTAGGGTTTGGCAGTGGTGATTGTAGGCTTAGAGGTTTGGGGGCGCTGAGCACCCAAATGAGAACAGCTCTTAAAAAAAATAATTACATTTTAAAGTCATTTCGAACTATCAATCGGAAATAAATAACACCAAATCTTAGTTCACAAAGCTTAGTTTACAAATGTATTAAGACATAAAAGTAAAATATAATAAAGGATAAACTATATGTATTTAATCTAAGAGAAAGATAAATATATCGATATCAATTTAACACATATTTCTCAATATTGAGCTTCTGTGGGCTAAAGCATGACTAGATGAGAAATTCAGGACATGAGACTTGGGGTGAGTGTGTCATGACAGAATAATTAGAATAATTTAGATCAAAATTATGTCACGTTGTAGTATCATCTCTTCATATCTTATTATTCTGTAACATTAATTAGCTAATACACGTACAGACAGCACTGCTCTAGCACCTTAGCTTTAATAACATTGTTTAATAACAGCACAGCAGCTACAGCTTCTCTCTCCTTTATAAACAGTAAACAGACCACCTGCAGCATTAGCCTGCTAAATTAAAATAAACCCTCAGATAGTCACTCCTAGCTACAATAACAGAACAAAGAGTGATCAGAAATATAGGTTAGGGTTAGAGTTAAGCTGATAATAACTGCAATGTGTTGGTTCTGAGTGATAAAGTACAAAAATACTCCTTTACAAAACTTACTAGACATACGACACCAGTCAGATAAAACAGATCTCTATGGTTTTAACATTTCCAGCTTGTCAGAGACAAATTAGCATTAAAAGAAATAAAAAACTACTACTTCTAATAAACTTCTACTATAATCTTTAGGGTTGCTGGGGCTGGCTGGGGCTAGCTACGCCCCTGGGGTTTAGTATGATTTTAAGGCCTGTACTTCCAAGTTCAGATATCTGTAGATTTGAAATATACAAACTGGTTTGTGTTATTTTATGTTGTTCTTGTCTGACTCTTTGAATACATGTAAATTTAAGTTAGTGTAATAGGCATGCAACGTACTTGGAACCGGAGCCAAGTTTGTAAATGATTCAGGCTTGGAACGAAAAAAAAAAAGATTGTAGTAGCAGGTCAGTAGTGTGTATGTGTTGGAGGACCTGATGATGAGCAAAAAGGGCAGCTCAGTGTGAGGTTTTCTCAAATCATTGGATCTCATGACTAACTGTTGTGCTAACAAGGTGCTTGATTATTGATTGCTCCCCCCCTATGTGGGTTTCCTAAAACTAAACTGCTTCTGATACATGAGTAGGTAATAAATCAATGTTCAATTGCGTACGCCTCAGATGGTACACGGTTAACACCGCACTCTATAGTTTAGTTAACTTTTATTACATAATGTACACAATCAGGTCCATAAATATTTAGACGCCAATCAACTGATTGTGTGGATGTATATTATATGGTCGCGGCCCAAAGACCAATAAAAATGCTACAAAAGCACTTGAAAAAAACTCTGGTTCCATTGACTTACACTAAAAGCAAAGTCTGTTTTCACCTCTCCTGTAAAAGTTGCCTTTTTGATGATACCTGCTTTTATTTGGACAGTGACAATATAACGGTTATTCTTTCATTCAGTAAAACAATGAGTTGTTTTTAATCAGGAGGCTATAGTTTTTCCCATTGTATAGTTTACCCACAAGAAATCCCCCAGGTTGTTGAGTGAAAGTATTTTCCATGTGAACAAGATATAAATGAATCCCTGTTTGTAACTTAAATGGACCATTCAAGGACATTTCTGGGGCTTACAAATATGCAACACGTTGGGAGTCACGTCCACACAGTCAAATGGAAAGAGCCAACAAAGAAAAGATTAATTTTAAGATCATTTTTGGGAGGTTTTAGAAGCGCCTGTATGAACTCTTTACAGAAAGATCCACTGAAAGAACCAAAAGCATTGTTTCAAAGAACCCATTACTATTTAAGAATGTTTGTCTTATTTTCTTTTGAATAATCTTAAGAGGTGGGACATCTTTAGCGATTACTGTTTATATTGACAGTATTGATAAATCTTCACATCTCACAGTGTATTTATCTGAATATACGGTGTGAATTAAAATGATAGAATTTGAAATGTTCTCTAAATGTTTGGGGCAGTCATGGTGTGTGTTGCCACGGTTGCGGCTACCATGCCTGCACGGTTTTCAGGCGGCGCACAGGGAGTCAGCCTGGCGTAAAATTGAATGTGGATTTATTATGTTGGCTTCTTGTGTGTGTATGTGTGTGTGTGTGTGTATGTGAGAGTGTGTGTGTGTGTGTGTGTGTGTGCACGTGTGAGAAGGAGTTGATCCGGATGGTTACACTTGTGCATTTCCTCTGTTGAGAGCTGGCCTCATGAGCGAACCTGGTAAGATCCAATGAGCAGAAAATGATTGAGACATTAGAGAGCTTACTCTCTCTCTCTCTCTCTCTCGAAATCTCTCTTTTCCTCTTAATGCTTCAAGATTGCTGGTGTGGATGGGAGTAAGAGAAAGAATAAGAAGAAATCCCAGTGTCAAATCAGAAAAAGAAGAGGACCCACAGCTAAGTAGACCAGGATAAGAGGAATAGACAGATCTACACTGATTTATTTCATGATATAAAATATTTGAACTTTTGTCTCTGTGTTTGTCTCTGGATATAGAAATACTGGCACAGGCTATAGCTTGTTAGCAGTCTGCTGACCAGATCTGCCATCTTCCATGCTGTGGTTAATAAGAAGTGAAGCACTGTTGTGAAACACAGCATAATTTTTTTTTCACAATTTGCCACTACCTGATCAGCGTATGCTCATGTGTTGTTTTTACAAAAAAACAAAAATAGATCTGTGAGCAAATGTGAATACAATTTAAATATTAGATATGCCACTTGAACTCTAAACACAGTTGTTCCAGGGCTTAGAAACACATCAGATTTAACCTGCAGAGTAAAGCACGTTTGGTCATCTACCACAGATCACTCTAATAATTTGTAATTCATAGTCATTTTTTCAGCCGATTTGATCTATCCATCCATCCATTCATCTATTATCCTGCTAGTCAGGGTCACGGGGGTGGCTGGAGCAATTGCAGCAACATCGGGTGAAGGCGGGATACACTATGGACAGGTCACCCAAACCATTGCATATCCAACACACACTCATGCACTCACACCTAAGGGCAGTTTAGCGTGAGCGATCAACCTAACATGCATGTGTCTGGACTGTGGGAGGAAACTCGAGTACCCGGAGGAAACCCACTCAAGATTTAAACCCGTATGGTCTTGCTGTGAGGCGACAGTGCTAACCACTACACCACCGTGCACCCCTGATTTGATCTAATGTTATTTATTTTAAAAACCGTGTACATTCAATATTTATATTTTTCTTTATGGTCTCTTTTTGGGAAGCATTAATGGAATCAGACCAGAGTCGCAATGCTGTCAGCCAATTTATTATTCTGATTTGGTCCAATCTGTCTTGAAATTTCATAATGTGCATGCCGGGTAATCGTATCATAGCAGTCTAATGAAAATAAGTATCTCCAAAATAACAACTTTGCAGGAGAGGCCAGAAACATTCTTATTCTTATTCTTATATATTTCAGTTTAAGCATTTCTATTGATCCATTCATAAAGTTTTTACACCATGTAAACAGCTGCTGCTGAAAAACAAATATAGAGATATGTGTTTATCTTTGGAAGGCAACAATATATAATACTGTATATATATTTAAACATACCATGTACAGGTAAGATATTTTTTCTTCACCAATTTGCAGTCTTATTAAAGCAATGGGAAGTGACTGGCAGGCCTCATAGGCTCACTTGCAGCTACAGCTTATAGATCTTTGTGTTGTCATGGTTGGCTGCCAGGCCGCTCGAGAACTTTGGAGCACCCAAGGCAGAGCCCACCTTTGGACAGGAAGATATTGAGCTCAGCCCTTTAGCTAGCCCCCAGCTCTGCCTGCAAGCTGGGCAAATTCTCAAACACTTGGGCTAAGCCAATTTTAGCTGCATAATTCCCACTAAATGTGTAAATGAAGCGAAAGATAACATCATTGTTGAGCTTCCCCAATTTTCTTGAAGTTTCGAAGCAAGTCAAGTAGTACTTTGTGAAACTTATGGATGTAAAAATGCTTTAAAGACTCGTGTATCAGTCTGAAGGTCATTTTTTAAAACACTTACGATCATTTTCAGCAAAGAGTGCGCTCATATTGTAGAACAAATAAAAATCACTATTTATGTACACAGGAAAAGGGGTGTGGCTTACTGTCTAAATACGTCCAGAGACATTGGTGAATTATTATTATTATTTTATTATTATTAATTTATTTATTTAGTTATATTTTGAAATTATAAATCCAATTGTGAACCATATAGGAACCACAACCCTTTTCATACATAGCTCTGCATTTCAGGATTTCGGAACATTCAGAGAATGTCTAATAATTTCAGGGAACTAAACAAGCAGTGATTATTATTTAATTTTATTAAATATAATCTATATAATTGTACCTAAACTCTGCAACTATTGTAGTACTGTATGGTATTGTAGTACAATTCTCATTTTGGTGCTATATTTTCTTTGAAAACAAAATGATAGAATATTACTTGAAATGCCACATGGAAAACTGTTCAATCAGGATTTCTGTTCTCTATGGTATTTTTTTCAGAAGCTGAGCTAAAGGCCTAAAGCTTCAGATTAAGCATTTATAATTTCTAATGATAGTGAAATCAACCATGTTTTGATTTCCAGTAGCAGTTTTGTGAGAAAAGAATGTCACTCTGCGTCTTCTGGATGTTACTGACTGCGAGTATGAGTGATAGCCTGACCAGCACGTTTTAGTCAAATGTTAGAAATGTAAAACAGTGGCGACTCTAAGCCTCTTTACTAAAAGAGTCACTGTAAACCTACTAGCAGGTCGCTTGTTACAATCTGTTACAAGCTTTAACAATAAATAAAACGTCTTCTATATGCTTCAAATGTCTGCATTTAAACTAGATTGTTAACACTTTCTATGCATTAATAAATTCTGTAAAACATTTATAATCACTTCACAATACTTCACATAAATAGTCCTGCTTCTAGAAAAATATGTATGCATAAAACCTTCAAGTCTACCAAAGATTTTTAAGTAAATAACATTTAAAATTTAAATAAGAGTCAATAAACTAATGTGTGTAAATCTATGTTTAATATAGCAAATAACTTGGAAAACTGTAGTCAGAAAATATGAATATACCTGAATAGACTGTGAAGAGCTAGATGTCATGAAAATGAACACAACATTTTTTATTAAACTTTATGATACTGTGATGTGCACATACAGTTACAGTTACAAATGCTTAGGTTAAGTATTTATATTTATATATAATCTTAAAGATCTAGATCTGTCTAGATCTGCTTTATAGATTTAGATCTTTATGAATGCACTTACACTGCATTATACTGCATACCTGATAAAAAGTGTCTTCAGAATGGCTAAAAATGTTTATGTGAAATGATGTTAACTTAGTGCTAACATACTTCTAGAATCCCATTGGGGTGCTAGCAGAAATGTAGTATCATCACGCTGTATCAACCTGTAACCTGGCTTAGCCATTTCTGTTAGCAATGTTTCCGCCTTGTCTTTGGTGTTCTGTAAGTTCTCCATTCCTGCTTCATAAGGTACCATTCAGGTGTCAACTTCTTAAACCTGTAACATCACTAAAACCCTCTAGTCTGTGGAACACAATTCCATTTTTAGACCACATGTTTTGGATAAAAGAATTAAACTTGCTGAGCGAAACAAAAAAAGTGCTATATGCCACAAACAGCTGACCAAGCAGTACTGACACCAAATATATCAGCATCAAATGTATCAGCTTGTTACACAACATTGTGTGAGGTGGTATTATATCACTCAACCTCACTGGTTTCTCAATCAGCGTTTTCTCACTACAACACCCAGCATGCATTACACAAATCCATCATACAACCAGTGGGAATCCCTGCGATGCGCATCCCATCCTGAGTGATAAGCTAATAAATGCAACCGATCTAGCATTAGTGTAACTCTAACCATGAACACCATGATTCCATCCTCATTCAGCTTTTACACTTGACCTGCTCTGATGAGTCACTTCCATCATTTGTATAATCCATTTTCTTTCTTGTTTTTAAGCAGTAATCAAAAATAAAACACTCCAAAGCAACCGTAGTTATACAAAACATCCACCCACCTATGTCCAACGTAGAGATAAAGCACATCAAGTCAAACATGAACAATCTTATTACGAAACCTGAACAGTATATTCATCTAAATTACAGCTAGAATATATCATCACTGTCCAAAGAACAAATCTCAGAATTAGCGACTTCACAGGAGAGGACAAAAACAGTCTTTACTTTCAATGGAGGTCAATGGAACCAATAAATTCCAAGGCAATTTGGAGCATTTCTATTGGTCCATTTATTAGCTGTTGTGTTCAAAGGATATGGAAAAATAAAAATCATGTTTTTCTTTGGATATATTATTCCTTATTATATTATAGAGTATAATATGTATAATAATATTAACAACACTGGATTTTTCTTTTCTAATCTCATTTACTTTAATAAATTCTTTCTGTATTTGTATGTACTTAAATTGATTTGTGTGCTGAAAGTGCAGGATTATATTCTGGATATGGAAAACTGCCTTCGCGCACATACAAGTGCGTCTCTCTAGTTACTTTGACCTTGTGCTTTTTTTGCCGTCGAGCTGACGTTCGACGGCGCCTGAAAGATTCAAATTAGCGTTTGTAGCGCATTCTTCTTTGAGTGAAGCGCAGG
This sequence comes from Megaleporinus macrocephalus, assembly GCA_021613375.1. NCBI lineage: Eukaryota > Metazoa > Chordata > Actinopteri > Characiformes > Anostomidae > Megaleporinus > Megaleporinus macrocephalus. The sequence goes on from CM038722.1 coordinate 10,677,777, forward strand.
CACTTAAGCCGTTTTTGATGTGATTTAAGTGAAGTAGTTGAGGCTCAAGTAGTTCTTGATATGTATAAATTGCACCTCTTTGATGTAGCTGCTGGTTTGTGAATCCGGTTTGATAAGCTTGTCAGTCTCTTCATCTTCAGTAATTACAGTCTGTCCTCTTATCCCCGAAGACGAAAAAGAGTACACACGTTGGCGCGCGCACGCACCGAGATACCACTCCTGGAAAGAATGTCATTAAGTTTATCAATCAATCAATTAATCCTTTCTTTAATTTACACACTCTCTGTGCTACCGTTTATTTGAGAATGGTTAGTGACGAATGTTCCAAAAGCTGTAATTTTATCTGCATGGGATTTCAAAGCCGTGCCACGGTTTACTAGCGTAGGCCTTCCTAGACGTACTTTTTTCAGGATGAATTTCATTTATAATATTAGTGGAAAAACCAACATGTCTAACAGAAAATGAAAGCTAGCAGGAGCCAAAAAGTGGAATGCAGATGAAATGAAGCTTTGCTAACAGTAAATTAAAGCTAGCATGGATCAGTTAGAACTATGAAAATTAAAAACAAATGTTTGCAAACAGAAAAGAAAGCTTGCAGGAGTCACTTTCCATTATGGAAATGAAAAGCAAAACTAGGGACCACAGTGCTGTTTAGGGCTACAGCTATCAATTAATTTAGTAATCAAGCATGTTATCTATCCATCATCTTCCACTTTATCCCGCTAGTCTGGGTCAAGGGGGGGCTGGAACCAATCCCAGCATCATCGGGTGAAGGTAAATATAAAATAAATTTATAATAAGATAAAATAAGTCATGTCTCTTAACATGACATTTGAATTGTTTTAAAGGAAATGCTTTAATAATGATGTTTACTGTTTTGTAAATTTATTACTAGACCTATATATCATACAATAAGTTCACAACACTGGCTACTGAACATTCAGTTACTGTGCTAAAGCTTGTCCTACACTGAATATACCTGCTGTATAGGATCTGGTGTATTTTAGGCTCTTATTGCTGTAAACACCACCTGATATTTTGTTTTCTGTGCTATTTTATGCATCAGTGAGGGAAGAGGTTGTGTGAGACTGTGTGACTTACACACACACTCATAAATACAACCCTCACACACCCTCTTCCTACACAGTGATGCATAAAATACCATTTTTAGTAATCGAGTTATCAGAGTTTCTCGAGGAAGCGTTTCAGCCCTAGTGCTGTGCAATAAAAGGAAACCTTGCTAACAATGAATGAAAGCTAGTCTGGCCTAGTTAGCATTTGGCATTACAGTGATGGAAAGTTACTTCAGCTTTGTGTAAACCTAGATTGGACAAGTTAGCATTACGCAAATTAAAGAAAGCTTTGCTTTTGTCTATTAAGATGATGATCGAATATTAAATTTATTATCATCTAAATACTGACATTACACCTAATATTGCTACAGTCAATGAAATCTGGCTGTGCAAAGGAAACCAAGCTTTCCAAACAATAAAGAGCTCAGGAAACCAGTTAGCATTTTCTAGTTAGCATTAGACAAATAAAATGAAGTTCTACTAATAGTGAAGAAAGACAGTACTGACTAGTTAGTTTTGCTAATAATAAAGAAAGCTGGTAGTGAATAATTAGTCTAATGAAATGAAACAGTTATAACAGTCAATAAAAGCTAGTAGAGACCAGTTAGCATTCAGCTAATAAATAGAATTGTTGCTATTTGTGATGAAAGCTAATTTTGATTACTTCGCCTACTAGGTCAGTAGGTACTAGATTGGAGCCAGTACATACTGCTTGAGCGATAGACTAGTAGGCAGTTTTAGTACCAGTTGTATCCACACAACCTTGGACGTACTATGTCTACAATCTTACCAATGTCCTGTAGTGCAAGACGTCAGACCACCACCATAATTATAAATACGATAAATAGTCCCACCATTTATTTAAAAGCCCCATTTACTGAAAGATTTATATACGGTTTGTAACACTGATCTGCAATTTTGTCAGAAGGTGTCGGGCTGTATCTCGGAGAAGACAAACCAGGAATTTAATCATTTTTACCTCAGAGGATACGGTAGTAGCGCCAACTTCTGTAGCGGCAGTTCACCAGCAGTAGCTACATACACACAGCCAACATACAGCTTTCCACCGTTCTTTTCCTCTACTTTGAATTCATCCGCGGCTCCAGTTGAATCATGGGATAGCCCAGTGTCTCCGATTTAGTAGGTCATCTGGGTAACCTTTGCGTACTGCACGATGACTACTGAGTATTCGGACGTACTAGCTTCGCTCGCCTACTGATGTAGTAGGCAAGTAAGCGATTTCAGACGCACCCTTGGTGAAAAGAAATTAAGCTTTGCTAAAAGTAAATAGAAGTAAATAGGGACCAGTTGGAATTAAGCAAATATAATCACATTTTTGTAGGTTTCTCTCAGTACAGTACAGTGATTTTCACAAAAAGAACAACTCAGAGTCAGAACTGAACAAGTCAGAATTGAAGAATCAATAAACTCAACACAAGATGTGAATCAAATGATTGCATCGATTGCATTATTAACGTGCAGCTGCTTGTGTAACTACGTCGGGATGGCACAGCAAAGGAAGGGTTAAAACTAAATATGCAGCACTGTTCCAGAAGCCTAATGGTTTTATGGTTCTAATAATGAACTACTAAACAGAATCATGGCTGTAAGAATTACCGGTACATACCCATAATGGAATTGCTATTAACCTAAGATCATAATATCCTGAGCATTATCTGAAGTTTATACCACGATATTGCCTCTTGCGGTGCTTTAATTCCAAAAGTGCCGTCCCCCGACACCCTCCCTTTCACACCTCTACAGGAGGACCCCTGCTGCCCTCTCATTTGCCCATTTTATTTGCTTGCTTTAACACCCACTCTAGTCACCTCGGTGAAGACAATACCGTATGGTAAAAAGGCATCGCTTCATAATTTTAGCTTTTACACCCATATTTTGGTTAACAGAGGATGCTAATGGCCTCTCCATTTACCGCTTAAAAAGGTATTTGCCATTCACAGGCAATTTAATTCCCGAGCTAACAACAGACCCCCATCCCCAAAAACTGTGGTACATAACACCGAACGCGTGCATTTAAGGGGGGAGCTACGTTTAATGAAATGCAATGCTCCTCTGAATTCAGAGGATGGTATTCTAATCGGACCTAATTATAAAAACCCTTCTGCCCTCAGACGTGTGCGTCCTGATACTTCACTCAGTTAAAACGGAAGCAGACAAATGGAATTGCTATAGTGTGTCTTTGCGTGTGTCTTAGCGTTAAATTGTGTGTGCCTTCCGCGTCAACGCCGGTTCCAGACAAAACTCAACAAAGTGTCAGAGAGTGTGTCGTTTGGAAATGACATTACACGCGCACACACAGAGCTGTTCTCTCTCTGTGCTGCATTTCAGACTCTGTATGGTTCCATTTCTAAATCAGTACAAACTCACTAACCTGAAAACTAACTCGAAAACACATGAACCTACTTCCCAAAACACCAGCACTGCTTTCATTCAGCAGCTCATTGCGGTCGACCAGTTAAAGTGAAGTTCGGCTAGAAATCTAAACACACACAATTTCTCACTTAATCCAGACGCAGCTGATTGGCTGAGACATGTTTGGGGCCTGAATTTTGGTTCTTTAATTTAGTGCTAAAGCAGCAGGCTAAAGCTGGCAACAAACCTTGGAACTGTCACCTGTGAACTCAACTAGAGAGGTAAAGCGGAAGATAATGGATGGACGGATGAATAATAATAATAATACACTTTATTTATAGAGCGCTTTCTTATACCAGTGGAAGCTGAAACTTAATTAGCAAAGACGAAGTTTAACTTTATAGGTATTACAATGTCAGTTGTAAACGAAACGCAAAGTTAAATAGATCTGTTTTTAATTGTTTCTTAAAAGTGAGCACTGAGCTCAACTGTCTAATGAAAATTGGAATTGAGTTCCATTGTTTAGAAGCAGAAGAACTGAAAGAGTCTCTCCAGGTTTTCTGTATTTTAATGGAGGTGTATGCAGAAGGTCAGTATATGCAGATCTAAGATCTCAAGAACATAAACAGAGACATTATGTGATTCTAGATTATTTACAGCTTTATAGACAAGTACAGAACTTTAAAGTCTAGTCTAAAAGATACAGGAAGCCAGTGCAGCTCTTTAAAACAGAACTAATATGATTTATAAAACTGAATATAACTGTTTTCTGAAATTATGTCTTATGTCTCTAATGTTAAACTAAAGACATAATATTTGGAAATCCTACATGCCCTGGTTGATCAATTACATAGGGAATGAATGGAAAATCACCCAAGACATATTTGTTGTCCAAATGTTGCTTCTTTAGGTTCATACTGGAGCTACAAGGCTAATGAAACAAATATTACATGTAAATAGTCTTCCAAATCATTTCCACAATGCCCAAAACTTTACCTAGGGTGGTCAAATTGTATCCAGCTCTTTATCGTTGCTATTCACTATTAAAAAAAATTAAAAAAACCTTCCTCAGTGTAGCTAAAATGAAAGGACAGTCATTTAGACATCCATCATTTCGTGCAAGATGACCGAGGACAAAGCAAATTCAAAGAAATGTAAATTTGTAAAGATGTAAAAAAAAATGCAATTATGGTAGTTAACAAGAACAGTGCAGGTCAAGTTAAGAAGAAAACTTCTGAGAGAACTGCTCATAAGAATATGGTCAAATATGACCTTGATAGAAGAGTCATCAGAAGAAAACCTCTTTCTGTGTCCTTACCACAAAATTCAACATCACAAGTTTGCAAAGAAACAAGCCTGAGACACAATAAGCAAAGATACTTGTGGAGAAAACAGTGCAGGTTTTTATGAAAATAACATCTCTCTTTGTTGAGCAGTAAATGGATCGATCATGCTTTGGACTTGTGTTGCAGCCAGTGGCACAGAAACATTTCACTAGTAAATTTCACTGCATATAAAAAAACAATGGATTCAATTAAAGACCAGCAAATTCTTGAAGCACAAATCACAAAGTCTGTAAAGAAGCAGAAGGCAGAAGGCTGAAGAATGACTTCTATATCAGGATAATGATCCTAAACACACCTCAAAATCTACAATGGACTGCCTTAAAAGGTGTGATCTAAAGGTTCTGCGACGGTCCTCACAGTCCCTCAACCTAAATGTCATTCGTGGAAAATGTCATCCAAGAATCTTACCATACTACAAGACTTTATAAAAGAATTGAAAGGCTCTTATCTGGCTACAAAAGGTGTTTATAAGTTGCCATATAGGTTGCCATATAGGGTGCTACAAAGTACTGACCATGCAGTGTACCCAAACTTTTGCTTCAAAGCCCTTTACTGTTTTCTTGAAAGGTGTCTTTTACCCTCATACCTTCAGGTCATCTTTTACTCATTTAACTATGAACAGTAGGAGAAATGCTTTTAACAGTGTTGCCCAAACTATTGACTGCCACTGTATATAAAGACCTGTGCATGTATTCGATAAGTGGTTGTGGTGACTATTTACTTTCACTGGCTGCCAGTTTTAAACTAAAGAAGCTAAACTTGGACCATGTCTTGGTTGAGCGGCTAAATATGCAATAAGCCGAAAATCAAGGAAATCTGACTTTTTGCCAAAAATAGCTTTTAAGCGTTTCTCAATTTTTTTAATCAATCCCATACCTTTCTGCTGCCTGAGTGACGTACCTCTGATTACCACAGTCAATAACGTGGACGCTTTGCTCTATACACAGTATAGAAACACTTGAAAGACACAATTAAAGAAATAATAGAAATGAAAGGACGGCAGCCCACCGGCTGCTTTATGAGTGGGTTTTCTGTTTTTGCACGTGCAGGCAAATTATCATCTGTTCTTATCAACTGTCGTAAACGCGGCAGACAGAGATTAGTTTGAACCATGTTGCAGTTTTGCTTTAATGCCTTCCTGACTGGGATTTTGGCTTTGAACAGTTTATTTACTGGAAGCCCTGAAATACACAAAAACACAACGTTAAGACACCCCAGATCAAAAGCATTCACTTGACAACCGCACACGCTACATTCTGGGCAACAAATGCTTTCAATCAGTCCTGACAGCTGTCATCTCTTCTCCTTCCGTCTTTCTCAGCCCTCGGTTCTTCCTAAAACCCCGTCCGTCACATTTAAGATACAGACTCGGAGCGACAGAATGAGAGAAGTAGTAGTAATACGGTGAATCTAATAACTCCATCTTCTTCCAATCTGCCTTTTTCATCTAACTTTACATTCGGCTGACCTTGACTATGGTCTCTCCACCTCTTTTACTCTCTCCCTCTAAAGTGGAAGCAGATTGGAGAGATTGAACGGCCTTCCCGCTATCCAGGTCAATCAGTGGGAGGCTAAACACCGGCGCAGTCTCGCAGAAATTCCTCTTTAGCTTCCGATTACAGCGAGACCTGTGTTGTTGTTTTTTTTTTTTTCTTCCGTTATTCCCAAAGACTTGCTTTTCCGAACCACCAAAATGCCAGACCGGATAACTACCTATTATCCTGCAGTGCCGCTTCACTGGGCCAGCCAATAAAACCACAATCTCCCCCTAAACGCTGTAAGTGTGTGTGTGTGGGATGCGACTGTGTGTTTTAGTCTGTAGTCTTTAAATGCTTTCAAGTCCGTGGATGCAATCATGCAGCGTAATAGGCAAATGTATGGAAACGGTAATTACAGGGAAAATACAATATGATTTCTATGTATGCTCTGAAGAAAAGTTGGTAGGTATAAAAATTGGTATGAAGATTTACATTACGAGGAGGTTTTTTGGAAAGGTCCATTGGAAGGCTCTGTGGAGAACCAAAAATGGTCCATTCCAAAAACCTCTATTTCCAAGAAACTACATTAGTGTCAAGAACATGCATGTGAGTAAAACCATCATTTGCTTTCAGAAGGTTCCGTTAGCTTTCTCCAAGAAGGAACATCTCAAGTTATTGAGAACATGAGCTCCAGAAAAACCTGTACATTTAAGTGCCTGTGAAAACTCCTGTTAGGAGGATGGAAAACATTACGAACAGAAGCTCCTAAAACTGAAGTTCAGAAGCAGAAAGCTACATTAGGGTTCCTAATGGCAATGCAGATCCTGGTAAACCACCATTGGATAAACAGCACACTCTAAAAAGCAGGCTGATTCAATCAGTATCTGAATATATGTACTGTTGTTAGATAAAAAAATCAAGTTTTATGATTTTACTTAATTTTTCTATTTAAAGTTGTGATTGTATTGAGTTCTGGTGACACACAAACTATAAGCCATCTTTCAACATACTCTCACGACTTACTAGAACTTAAAATTGAATGTTTCATTAAATAATAGAGGTAAAAATTCACTTTCTGGCAACTTAATTAAACAGTTTAGACACTTAATTTTATTACTTGTTTGAATTTCCGCACTTGGCCACCACAAAACTTACTGTTTGGGCAAATGACAAAGCACGAATCATGTTTTCCATAAGCAAGGTTAGTGTTACATCCCTTACATACATTGTTATGACTCACTAACTAACTAGCGAGCTAGGCACTAGTTAGTTCCTTACTTAGCTTTGCTAGCTAAATATTACCAGCTGATTTTGTTAATGTACCGTTGTTAAATCTGTTGTGATACAATTAACACTGCTTGTGTTGAACATCTGTAGATACAAACTTGATATAAACTTGCTAGCTCATTGGAGCATTGTAATTATATTATTGTAATTAATTATCGTAATTATATTCAGTCGACTTGAATAAACATGTTCATGTTGATAATTATAAAGTTTATGTAAACTAAAAACACTTCTTGCTGTGGCTAAAAAGCTAATTCACCACAGTTGTGTTGGATCAGCAGAACTCTATCAGCAGTTGGCAGAACTAATAGCAGAGAGACTAATGCAAAATGTAGCCTTATTTTTTTTTCTTGTCCCAATGCTGTTTTTTTAGAGTGTACTTAAAGCTGTTTGAGAAAAATTCTATAAAAAATCAGGCTCCACTTAAGCTTCAGCTCTGAAAAAAACCATTCTTTCCAAAATCCATTCTTCCTTTGTGACAAGACAAGTTCAGCTATGGATCTGAGAGGAAATAGAAGAACATCAAGCAAAGAAGTAGCTGGTTTTTTCAGAAGGTTTGGAATAATTTGGATCGTGAGCAGAAGATACAGCCAAAAAGGTCTGGAAAAATAGATAAAGGATGAATACAACACTGAATAAAATACTGATTTTTTGTTTAATTATATTTAATTGTTGTGTAATTTTCTATTAGGCATATGTCGGAGAAACAACCACCAAGCGGTTGCTAGTTGGAATCGACATGACAGCGGTTAATAATAGTGATAATATTAATAATTTAAAAATATGTTTGCTTTTCTGATGCTGAAAAACTTGCACTCAATGACTGTTTTGACTGGAAATGTAATAAATCTAGTCTGATCTCTGACTTACACAGAAGGTCTGATATTGTTGCTTCTCATTATTGTGGATGGCGTGGAAGGCAGCGGACTTCATCCCTGGCATTCAAGAAAACCACATTTGAACGTGTTCAGCCATGCGTACTGGACATTATCGAGGAATAAGCGATTGGAATATGGGAACGTGGTGAGGGGATGGTGTTTGAACCATAGGCCATGTGTAGTCTGGACAAAATGGCCGTATGTTTCTTGGCCATGCAGAACTATCATCAGACTTAATGACACCAGCAAGATAGCTGATCACACCATTATGGGTCCACCAACATGTTTAACCTTTAACCACAGATATGAGAACATCTCTCCTCCAGCATGTCCAGCCATAAAAAGGTGGAAGATGATTGAATAGGCTTTATTACTGTTTTCCATTGCCTAGGGCGCATGTTTTGAGTTTTTTTAAATATGTTATGTGTCTGTGCACTGACTTTGTATGCAAGCAGCTCCAGAGCAGCAGCCACTGATTCAGGATTTGTCAGCTACACATTGTTGTCTTGTGCATCAAAGAGGTACAAACTTAATTCTTGGGTGCATGATCAGTATATGTTGTCATCATGTTGAGACAGCGCCCAAGCACTTTGATATGAAGTGTTGTACTGTAGAGAAGTACCAACTTCAAATTTCTTCAGAGTGGAGCTGCACTCAAAAAAAATCTATAAATAAAAATTAGGCAATGTTTTGCATTAATCTTTCTCAGCCAATAACTGATAGAATTACGCTGATTGAGCACATTTTTTTCTGAAAGTATAGTGAATTAGCTTTTTACACAGCAAGGAGAGTTTTTAGTTTACTTAATAACTGACAATATAGACATATATTTGTAGGTTATCTGCATATAAAAACAAGTTGGCTATTTTCTATATTATGTTGACCCAATTACCTAACAAGCTAATTGATTGTATCTGCAGACCTTCAACACAGCTGCAAAACAAGCAGAGTTAATCGTATCACAACAGTAAAATAGCTGTGCGGGTCATGAAAATGATAGATATAAAAAGATATAAAAAAGATATAACAACAGTCCATGATAGACTTAAGCTGGCTGGCTTAACACTATAACACTATTTACAATAATAGTTTTTAATATTGTTTTGTAATTTGTCCACACAATAAAGTTTGTGGTGTCCAGCATGCAGGAAAATCCTACTGTCCAAGCACAGAAATTCAAACAAGTAATATAATTAAGTCTTTAATTAAATTAAAATAAATATATAAAATTACAATCCATCATTGTGTTGTGTTGAAACAATTTGTGTGTCGCTTTAAAACAAATGGGGGGATTTAAAACAAAAAAGCAATAATAAGCCCAATAATAAGCTTTAATAGTCATATATAAAGCATATTTACACAATTTAGATGTTCATTGTGCTTTTGAATGTGATGAATGAATGACTGCGTAAATAAATAAATAATTCCTTCCAATTAAAAAAAAGTATTTCATGTCCGAAACTACTTGACATGAAGGTAATTATCATAAAAGAAAATATTAAATTAACAAGATAGCAGAATTTAAAATGCATAGGGCCACTTTACATTAACTTTTTTCATTTCAGCGTCATTTAATGAAGAGTACCCTTTCTATTATTTATTTCTTCATTTTTAGGGATAAGAGGAGAATGGGCAAATCAGTCTTTGGAAATGATGTGCTTTTCAGTGATTGGTTCCATTAATGGAGGGAATAAAGGATAAAGATAAGGAATATGGGACTGAGTGTAATGACAAACCAGCAGGAATAGTAATTGTGCAGAACTCTTAGCCAATGCTGTAACGCCACATAATCAGTGCAGCTCAGTGGGGACACTGGGCATGTAGAACAGTTTTAAAGTGATAGTTTAGCAAAAAAAAAATCCTCTGATTCAGTCAGTGCTGCCAATCATCCAAGTTTGCTGAAGTTTAGTTCTGGAGCTATCATGCTAATGTAGCTAATATGTAATAGAAGCTTGTATCTCAAATTGGGTCATGGTTTTAAGGGGCGTCACTGTATACGATTAATTAAACATCAATTCTGAGATTTTGAGAATTCATTTAGTAACACAAAACATAATATTGCAATACTCAAGCGAACTGATAATTTTATGGTTGATATAGTCCAGTGGGTTACACTGCTGCCCTCCATGTTGTGGACTGGGGTTCAGTTCCCCACCCAGGTAACCACCTTACACTATACCAATAAGAGTCCTTGGGTAATGCTAACACTACCTTCCCCCTACCTGTGTACGTATAAACTGTAACACTATCTTAACCTACGTTAAGATAGGTTCAGGTATATGTTGATAAGTTAACAGAAAGCACTTCACTTAAACATGTTTAATTTAAAACAGATAAAGATTAAAAAGGTGAAAAATGTGATAAAGATAGAAACATATTTACATTTGTACATAAACAAACAATTGAAATTAAAATCCATTGTTAGCTCTACACTAAACTCTTAAGTAGCTTCACTACACGCATGTTTAATAGCTACCTACAGCATCAAAAGCCTCCTATAAGCAGTGCACTGGCTTCTCAACTTTATTAATAACATTGTCTATAGACTTTAATTCTGTGTGTACATTAACACAGTTTAACGTATATCACGTCTATTCTTTATGGTATATTTTACATTACAAATAACTATGTTAGTTGTTATACAGAGTTTAAATGACTCTGTTAGACTATCTTCAACATGCCCCTTCAGTAAACATGGCTTGGGATCATAAGTCGTGTCGGAAGGGGTTTGCTGCTCCGAAGATACAAAAACATTCCATTAATGAGTTCGGCTATTAATATACTACACTTCTAAATTATGTTTATTATTTTCAGCTTGAAACTGGATATTTGTGATTAATGGTGTGTATTGGGCTCTACAAAACAAACTACGCTAAGCTGTGACAGCAAATCTACTGCGATGTAGGGGCTGTGTTGTCAGATGAATAGAGAATGAATAGTTCAATAGAGAATGAATGTAAGAAGAAGATTAGGTAAGTAACTGATATGTGTCTAAATTATTTTCCCGTCCAACCATCCCAAACTCGAGACTGACATGAGCCGGTCCATTAGGAATCCTCCCAAATCTCTCGATTAGCCACTCTGGGCCTGCTTTACTGAAGGTCCGTTTGTTGTTTTATTTATATTTTAGAAAGAGATGTGTGCTTTACTAAAAAATATTTTCTTAATAGCAAGTTTTTAGCTGATGCAACAACTGGCTGCTGACCTTTAAAACTTTACATTTCATGATGTCACAAAAAAGACAATGATATTTTTTTTATTTGTGGTTAAAAACCTCACACTCCTGAAGTAAACAGTACATACATGATAAATAATTATGTACTAAATATGTTTCTATTAAAAAATATATTTTCTCTGGTGTAGGTTCTGTAGCTAATAGCTGTGTTGGGGCCGATGTTAGAATTCAGCCTACAAAAGTTTCATAATGTTGCAAAGGTTGTAGTACTGATGTGGGTAAGCTGAAACACAGCCTAAATGAACTAAATTTTATGATGTCACAAAAGCTGTAGGGCTAAACATGGCAGTCTTACATTTATGCAAACCTGTAAACATTCTCTTTGGCTCTTGGAAGGAGGAACAGAGGTCCATGACTAACTGATTTCTTGCTCTGTCCAGCTACACTAACACTGACCCTTAAGACAGGAAGCAGGTGACATGAATGGTAACCTGTCTGCCCTCACATTCACACGGTCATATTGAAATGACTAACACACACAGTCTCAAAGCTTCCCGCGGACCCCTGCAAACTTTTACAAGGCATCCCACCGTGGAAGATAAACACAAGGCAACGAAGGTAAACACATGCTCTCTCCATCAGTGTGGCAGGAGAAAACAAAAACATTGTAAACAGCATGGCAGACACAGCAGGGCCTAATGGACACCTATAACAAGCAATGGAAAGCAATAGATGTTTACTTCACCTAATACTACTCTAGTACTCCAACTTGTTTCACTTGGCAAAATTTTAATGATATTCTGGAAGACAGAACAAAACCAGGCCTAAAAACCCAGAACAAAACCAGGCCTGAAACCCAGAACAAAACCAGGCTTGAAACCAAGAACAAAACCAGGCCTGAAAATCGGAGCAAAACAAGATCTGAAAATAGAGCAAAACCAGGCCTAAAACCCAGAACAAAACCAGGCCCAAAACATAGAGCAAAACTAGGCCTAAAACCCAGAACAAAACCAGGTTTATAAACCAGAGCAAAACCAGGCCTATAACCCAGAACAAAACCAGGCCTATAACCCAGAACAAAACCAGGCCTATAATCCAGAACAAAACCAGGCCTGAAACCAAGAACAAAACCAGGCCTGAAACCCAGAACAAAACCAGGCCTGAAACCTAGAACAAAACCAGATCTGAAACCAAGAACAAAACCAGGCGTATAACCCAGAACAAAACCAGGCCTAAAACCCAGAACAAATACAGATCTGAAACCAAGAACAAAACCAGGCCTATAACCCAGAACAAAACCAGGCCTATAACCCAGAACAAAACCAGGCCTGAAACCCAGAACAAAATCAGGCCTATAACCCAGAACAAAACCAGGCCTGAAACCCAGAACAAAATCAGGCCTGAAACCCAGAACAAAACCAGGCCTGAAACCTAGAACAAAACCAGATCTGAAACCAAGAACAAAACCAGGCGTATAACCCAGAACAAAACCAGGCCTGAAACCCAGAACAAATACAGATCTGAAACCAAGAACAAAACCAGGCCTATAACCCAGAACAAAACCAGGCCTATAACCCAGAACAAAACCAGGCCTGAAACCCAGAACAAAACCAGGCCTGAAACCCAGAACAAAATCAGGCCTGAAACCCAGAACAAATACAGATCTGAAACCAAGAACAAAAACAGGCCTATAACCCAGAACAAAACCAGGCCTGAAACCCAGAACAAAACCAGGTCTAAAACCCAGATGACTCTACACCGTTGCGCACTAAACAGCTAAAGCTGAAATGAATGTAAATGAATAAAAATGATTAATATTGCGATATAACGTTTGGAACGGAAACTACGGCCACTTGCTAAACATATCCAAGACTGAATAATCACACTCATGAGAAGAGTGGGGAGAATTACTGGTGGTCTGGCTGATATGAACTCACACATAAAAGCACAGGAACACACTATAAATGTTACATGTGAATGTACATCTGTAGTAATCTAGGGATTAAACCAGCCACCCCTGCTTCAGGTAAACCAGCCCTGGTTTGCTGATTGTAACTGAGTCTCGTCCAGTGAGCAGAGTGAACTTAGATTAGTTCATTTATTGTTCCACCTTAAATTATGTAGCAGTTACATTCAGTAAGGAATCCAATGGCTATACATTGTTAGTTTAGATTGTGTGCTAAACATGACACCAACAACAGGCCTAAAATTCATTATAATTTTTTTTTATTCATGTAATTCTTAGTAGGACTACTTGGACAAAGCCCAACAGGAAGGAACATGTAAAATGATCCAAACATGTTCTCAACATGAATCACATTGAAGCCTAGAAAATTGCTTTTAAGGGTTAATATATATGATTATTTATGCATTAACCTTAATGGTAGACCATCACAGCTCACAGCACCTTATCAGAGCGTGCAGTGTTAGTGTACAAACAAATTAGATCAATGTTTTTCTTCCTGAAGACTTTTATGTATTGGTACTAAAGCATTTTTGTTTCCTGGAAAACAGCATTTACCGGTTTACCGTCTGTCCCCGCAAGAGCAAATTTACAGACAGAAAATAATTCATACCACACCACCTATTCTGGTTTCAACCCAGATAAAAGAAGCATAGAGACACAATTACATTGTCTTGGTAGAATACATGACAGGCAGTGCACGGCAAATCGGTTGTGATAAGAATCTTAACCGTGAGAAGGCTAAAAAGAGATGGTGGCGATCACAGACAGCAGTATTTGTCATGCGTGAGATATTCACAGTGAAGCTTTAGCCATGCTATGTCCATAATACGCTGTTCATAACTTGATATGTATGTTAAACACTGAAATAAACGAGGGGAGAAAACAGTTACGTTGAAACTTGGATATCCTGAGGCGCAGATTTTGCAGCGCTTTCATAAAATGAAGAGATGTTAGATGATTATTAGAACTCGCCATGCACTGCAGAATGTACATATATGCAATAGTCAGGAGAAACTTCTGAGAAGATTAGATATAAGAAAATCGGTTTGCATAAGGAAGGAGGAAGCCAGATGAAAACAGAAAAAAAAGATTAAAAAATACAGAGAGAACCACCTGGAAGACCTGGCAGACCACCAAAACGGTACCCATCAGAAAAACAGTACTTGAAGAGAGAAAACAAAGATCCACTGCTTTAGATCTGAAAACATCCACAGGAGTTTCTATCCAACCTTCCACTGTGAGAAGATACAGGCACAACAAACAAAGAAGCTGTTGCCATTCTTAGAACAATGGACCACCACAGAGTGCAGAACTTCTGAACATCACTGAATGTGTGGAGCTTCATTTCAGTACACAGTATAAGCGGCTTTATGTAAACATGTTGCTTGTGGCATCACACGTACAACAAGTAAGCCTTGTTTCCATATATAAAAGTATTTTTTGAAACTTTTACATTTATTAAAAACAAAACAATCAAAATCTAGAGTAGATATTCCATAGATGCTTTGTCCTAACCTACCACCCACTCTAACTCCAACCTTAATCCCAATTACAAACCTAATCATTACGCAAACACATTGTTGAGAATCAGATGGGTTAAATTATTAACAATCCGAGCAGCTGTAGACAATCTACTGTATAACTCTATATGACTCCAAATTCTTAATCCTTACTATCTTCAAAATTAACCCCTGTAATAAATAAGCCGATCACTCCAGGCCCAGGGTTGGGAACCACAGTAGAACAACGTACATCCTCTAAAGAAGATGTTTTAGTGACTAGAATTTGTGCAGTGAGTGTAAACATAACAGTGGGATAGTTTAAAACCTGCAATTGTGAACTTATGCTACTCTGACTCATATATGAATCGGTCCAAATGTCCCTCGAGCCAATGAAAAGTCTACAGAACCAGAGTCGACTCCAAGCATTGTGACTCGAGTCACTCGCCAAGAGCCAACCCAAGCTCCTTAACGTGTTGGAGTAAAGGAATAGGCTTTTTGGAATTGACTCCCAATCAATGATCATTACTGAAAAGAGCAGCCTGTATGACAACAGCTTATATCAGTAGTTATGAAAGGGGTATGTAGGTGACATGTAGCCTTACAAACACTACCAGCAGGAAAGTGATGGCAGATCTTTCAGTGAATGCTTCTGGTGTAATATGTCACAATTTAATACACAATTACAGTTTATTACAGCTTATGTAACATACTGAGAAATAAATATATGCACCGTGTTCCCTGTAGACGATGTCTTAACTTATTTTCACTCTACAGGACACGTGACCAGGGGTGTTCAAACTTTTCCATATGGCTGTATGTGTGTGCTTGAACTTTAACACATAACGTAGGGGTTTTATACTAATTAAAGCCCACAGCTGTACATTAAGACCCATTTATTTTTAGTGGAATGAAGGACGGAGCTCTCACCTGTCATTACATTGTACGCTCAGTGCACTCTTTTTACACCACTCTGAAATTTATGTCCAAACACAAACAGACCTGAATAGGAATAAGCCGCTCTGCAACAACAATCCTATTTCACAACCTTCTTTTTTCCTGGGGGAGGTCCGGAGGGTCCGGGGTGTGGTCAAGCTCGGTTGGTAAAACACAGTAGCAGGTGAGGTGGGACGCTGCCAGGAGGCGCACCCCCCCACCTCGCTGAGTGATATCCCAGAGTGCACTGTAAATGGCAGGGCAGTGTTTTACTGCAGCACGGGGGGCTAGCCCCGCTGCTAAATCACTGGCTATGGAGCGATGACGGGAAGAATGACTGTTTTCATAACCTCGCGCGGCTCTCGGTGCTACACGGACACGAGTGCACACATATGGCTCTCCGCACTTAAAATCTTTTCTCTTTCACTCTGCGGACGCAGGCCAACAGAAAGGGGGGATGGGTGGAGGGGAAAATGATGCAGAAAAAGGGGAGGGAAGGTGTTTAAGGTCTGGCACGTTAAAAATCTGGCACTACTTCATAAATAATATCCAGGCGTTTTAGTTATTTAGTTATTAGCTGATTTTTAATAATAATAATAAGGTGAGTTTTAGGGCCGCAGTTAGGATTTCAGTTAACATTGCATAGCACATGCTGTACTGGGAACAAACGTGGTCGGCAAATTTTAGTTCGCAATTTCTAAGTATCAGCTTTGTTGAACTGTGTTAAAACAAAAAATCTGTAAAGTGCACAGGCCAGGTTTTATATCTTAGTCTGTCCCAAATATTAAATTTACTAATTGTGCTGTAGTTCTTTGTAGAAGATGTGTTTACTTATTTTTACTTGTATTAATAAAACATTTCGTTTAGACAAGTGTTGTACAGTAAACACTGAGCTGTACTCAAGTGTTGTACAGTAAGCTATCCAAATCCACTGTACTCTGAACAGTGAGCTAACCAAATCCACTGTACTCTTTATAGTGAGCAATCTAGATCTACTGTACTCTGAACAGTGAGCTATCCAAATCCACTGTACTCTTTATAGTGAGCAATCTAGATCTACTGTACTCTGTACAGTGAGCTATCCAAATCCACTGTACTCTTACAGTGAGCTATCTAGATCTACTGTACTCTGTACAGTAAGCTATCCAAATCCACTGTACCCTTACAGTGAGCCATCTAGATCTACTGTACTCTGAACAGTGAGCTAACCAAATCCACTGTACTCTTTATAGTGAACAATCTAGATCTACTGTACTCTGTGCAGTGAGCTATTCAAATCCATTGTACTCTATACAGTGAGCCATCTAGATCTATTGTCCTCTGTACAGTGAGCTAACCAAATCCACTGTAATCTTTATAGTGAGCAATCTAGATCTACTGTACTCTGTACAGTGAGCTATCCAAATCCACTGTACCCTTTACAGTGAGCCATCTAGATCTACTGTACTCTGAACAGTGAGCTAACCAAATCCACTGTACTCTTTATAGTGAACAATCTAGATCTACTGTACTCTGTGCAGTGAGCTATCCAAATCCATTGTACCCTTACAGTGAGCCATCTAGATCTACTGTACTCTGTGCAGTGAGCTATTCAAATCTGCTGTACTTTGTACAGTGAGCCATACAAATCCATTGTACTCTATACAGTGAGCCATCTAGATCTATTGTCCTCTGCAGCTGTATAACAGTACTGGATTAAAGAGTCAGCTCCCCATTCAACTATGGTTAAAACATCTAGCATGTAACTGCAGTAACAGCTTTTAATTATTTGCGGGCTGTTAGTAACATCCAGTAATAACACCCATTAACACACTGCATTAACTGCATTAGCACACTAGCAACAAATAAATATATAGCCTAGCCATGTGATTCTAACTGCTGCCCTTTTCTGTAGCTAGTGCTGTTCATTTTGCAAAGCCAGCTGAAAAACAGACAATGATATTTTTTATTGCAGTTTACCGCTGAGCTTCAGGGCTTTTCCTCCACACACTTCTCTAAATTCTCATGTAAAACATTGAGATAATACAATGTTGTTCTCTATGAGAACGATCACTGGTTGCAACCCGAGTTGAGTTATGTAATAAGATAATTAAGTCATGATGGTTAAGTAGTGGCCATGACTTAGTAAAGCATGGGCACAAGATAATTAAATCTTAATAGTTATGTTGTGGCCATGACTTAGTAATGCATGGGAATACAACGAATAACTCATGACAGTTAGTTAATGGACATTACTTATTAAATATTAAGTCATGACAGTTCAGCCGTGGTCATGACTTAGTAAAGCACGGGCACAAGATAATTAAGTCATGATAGTTAAGTTAGTCATGATAGGTTAAGTTAGACTTAATAATGCATGGGAACAATATAAATGACTATTTTACAAATTTGTATGTGTGGGAGCAAAATTATTAACTCTTTAATAATTGTGGTCATGAATTATTTCTATCAAAATATGCATTTTTCTACAAATGATGTTGAATATATTTTAAAAAGTACATCTTCACGTACATCAGGCACTGCTTATATGACTTACAGCAATAAACAGCCCTTTGTGTCAGCATGGGAACTGACAAATGCCAGGCACGGCTGTTCTGTTTGGAGTGTAAAATGAAAAGCTCAGAAATGAGAAATATAAGCAACAGCAAAGCGGCAGGTGTTAAACCATCAAAACAAAATGAAATTAAAGCCAAAAAAGAATGACTGAATGGCAAAGTTTAGCTGAGCTGTCCTCCCAAAAATACCTGTTTATATGTGAGAGCATTATCATCTGAACACAATACACACGCGGAACACACTACACACACGGAACACACAGAACATATTACACACAGAGAGAACATACTACACACAGAGAGAACATACTACACAAACAAAACACACTACACACACAGAAAGAACACACTACACACACAGAACACACACAACACACACAACACACACAACACATAGAACATATTACACACAGAGAACACACTACACACAGAACATACTACACAAACAAAACACACTACACACACAACACACTACACACACAGAACACACACAAAGAACACACAACACACTACACACAGAACACACACACAACACTACACACACAGAACACACAGAACATACTACACAAACAAAACACACTACACACACACAGAACACACTACACACACAGAACACACTACACACAGATAACATACTTCACACACAGAACACACTATACACACAGAAACCCACCATGCACAAACACACTACACACACAGAACACACTACACACACAGAACACACTACACACAGAGCACACACACAGAACAAACTACATACACAGAACACACTACACACAGAACACACTACACACAGAGAACACACTACACACAAAGAACACACTACACACACAGAACATAATACACACAGAGAACATACTACACACACATAACACACTACATACAGATAACACACTACACACAAAGAACACACTACACACACAGAACACACTACACACAGAACCCACTACACACACACAACACACGACACACACAGAACATAATACACATAGAGAACACACTACACACACATAACACACTACACACACAGAGCACACTACACACAAAGAACACACTACACACACAGAACACACTACACACACAGAACATAATACACACAGAGAACATACTACACAGAACCCACTGCACACACACAACACACTACACACACAGAACATAATACACACAGAGAACATACTACACACACAGAACATAATACACACACAGAACACACTACACACAGAGAACATACTTCACACACAGAACATAATACAAACACAGTACACACTACACACACAGAAAACCCACTATGCACAAAGAACACACTACACACGCATAACCCACTACACACACATAACCCACTACACACACATAACCCACTACACAAAGAACACACTACACACACAGAACGAACTACATACACAGAACACACCACACACACATAACCCACTACACACGCATAACCCACTACACACACATAACCCACTACACACGCATAACCCACTACACACATAACCCACTACACACGCATAACCCACTACACACACATAACCCACTACACACACATAACCCACTACACAAAGAACACACTACACAAAGAACCCACTACAAATGTATAAAAAATGCACTTGTTAATATAACTGAGTCCATTGAACTATTTATTGTCCACCTTTACCGCCTTTTCCATTCGACCCATGACAGAACTTCTACAATAACACTGTAACAAAAACCCTTCACTCTCTCTCTCACCTCCATGCCTCTATCTATCAATCCCTCTTAGTACTGATGTTTCCCACCAGTTCAAATCTGTTCTGGGCAAAAGGTGTTGAGATGGGAAAAGAGATCGAGGGGTATTTTGTACACCTTCAGAGAGTATATGATACCTCGGCCTCTTCGTGGGAACGAGACAGAAGACAGGGAGTATAATTTATTACCGTTAAATCGGTTTAAATCTGCCACCGATCCACTCAGAGCTGGCCTTCATCTTAAAGGGCAGGGCAATATTTTCAAGCTTTCACTTGAGAGTCTTGGTTGAGGAGACATAAAAGGATTTGGGCTGCATAAAGTTGTTAAGCATGTAGAGCTACAAACTGTTTGGATATCAAATTTGGTGAGAACCGAGTGAATTTGGTGAGAACCGTACCCGCTATTGCAAGCAGAAAGAACACAAAATAACAAAACTTCAGCTTGTCAGAACAGAAGGATTTGGTTGAGGTCTTTCTCAGGTCACTCTTTGGCATAAAAAAAATACACGGGATTTAAACTTCTACACATTGCACATAGAGGTTTCTAAGTCGCAGGGACCTCACAGCTCTTTCTTCATCACTCATTTAGGGGCTTTTATTATAGATTACATGGTGAATTTAGAGTGGATGCATTTGGGAAAGCCAGAAGATGCTTTTATGATCTGGTCTAGGTCAGACTGCAACACACAGAATGAAAATGGGAATTTGTTAAATTGACAGACAAAACGACTGTAACAACATTGACCGGTTTATGAAAAGGTGTATTGCGGCTTATATACAAGTGAACCAGAATAGTGACTTCAAGAGTGACCCAGGCCAAAACAACAAACAAACCCCAACTAACTACTTTATAGATGTAACGAATCATTAGACTCAATCCATATGCACAACAGGGAAGAAAATGTGAAATAAGTCGTAGAACCAGGCAATCAGGTGTGGACGTCGGACGCCCTCGAGTGCCAGGAATACTACCAGGATCTAGGATCTAGGTCCTGTCTGGATAGTTCAACAAAAGGGGTTAGTCCTTTGCATAACTCCTGAGCGTGTCAGGAGAGGATCCCTGTAAGGGAGGTAACCAATCTCTCCGTTCTGGAGAGAGCATAAGGACACAGTTCAAAGTCAAATGAGGACCGCCAGACGCCGGAGGGACGATCACTGCAAGGCACGAGCACAAATAGGAAGTCCGAAGACCTAACAAACCTCACTGCGTGAAGGTCCCGTGGGTGATAGACGCCAGGGGTATGCTTAGACGACGGGAAGCTGATGTTCAGGCAATTTGGCAAGTCCAGCGGCCTTGAGGACTTCAGGAAAGACAAAAACGAAGACACGGTGCTACCCTCACTCCCTAGCTACACAAAAACACAGACAAAACCCCACATCCCCAAAAAAAATGGCAGTCACTCCCTACAACATGTACAATATATACAAACAGCAATCAAAACAAAAGACACAAAATATCAAAAGTCAAAGAACTAGCAGGGTGGACAACGAGAAGAGCAACAACAAGCACAATAAGAGTGAGAATATCTTTCTGGGGGTGTGAAGTTGGTGCCTTTTAAGTGGTAGGTGGAGCTAAATTGTGGATTGGATTCCAGAGTCAGGGAGTCAAATCGTGACATAGATTTGGAGTGCAGAAGAAAGGTATCCTGGACTGGAGCCTCAACAGTGGACAGAAGAGACACAAACACACAGGAAATCCATGCTCATAACGATGCACTTTACAGATAAAGTCTCAAACAAAGGTAGGAAGGAACGTTCTCCTGAGTGACGGCACAGAAAAAACACTGTTTAACAGGCAGATCTTTAAGAACCAGCTCAATGAATGAGAAGTGCAAGTTGGAGGAACCTCCATAATACAAAACTTCTATATAAAGTCAAGTGTTTTCCTATGACCTTTATTCTGTAATAGGGAGGACGCTTGGGACTTAATATTGTCCAAACTGTGAAAAACAATGTTTTTCTTACTATAAAGAGCTTTTTATCACCTCTACCTCTTGACGCATTTAAGCAAATCTGATGTTTTCTTTGGCCATGTTTTTCTTTTTTGGGTTTTGGGATTTGGTTGTACACCAGTCTCAGTTTCTGTCTGCTTCCACAACCAATTCCTCCAATATGTCCACATCCCACCTGCTGTGCTGTCTAAGCATACACACTGGCAGACTAGCACATGCTATGAGACATATTGCTCTAATGCAAAATTATCAGACATCTCAGTGTGCTTGGAGAAGTATGCTAACCGCTGATATATCAGATAACAGATGGCTGGCATCAAGCTGAACGAGGCCGTCCTACCCACCCAGTCATGGAACTTGTGATCTCCTGGCGACAGGGCCTACACAGTTGTGCCACTTGGGAGGCTTATTTATTTTATTGATTCCACTAGTGAGATTTTGCTGCAAGGTCTAATAGCAGCATGGTCTTCTCAGCAGAGCAGCACCCTTGGACTGCTATATCAATGACCACAACCAGATATTCCCAGCCGGTGTTGGGATTTGAACCCAAAACCTACCGGCTACTGGCTCACCTCTTCTACGACTTGATTATCAGCCATGCAACTCGAGCTCACTGGAAAAAAAAACATTGTTGCATGCCTCATTTCCTTTCTTAACACATAGTTGGGTGTCAACTTGCCTGAATAACAGCATCAATCCGGCCAGGTAAAGACAACACCGGCCTCTTGGGTGTCCATTCAAGCCCATTCTTCCACGAACTGGGTGCACATTTGAGGCAGTTTTAGCTCATATGAGCCTGTTTCAGCATTTTACCTGCTGTTCACGACTCAGAATTAAGTCTGGGGTCTCCTGGTGTTGCTGATCAGTCAAGCAGTCCCAGTGTTTCATCATGTCTGTTGAAGCAATCAATATACAAACACCCTACAGTCATCATCTTGGAATGTGGGAGTGTCAATGTTGTGTTCAAGTTAAAGCACAAAGTTAATTGACTACAATGGACAGAGTCTTGAGGCTACTGGACGATTAAGCAATTAATAGAGTAGAAATGATGTATGTGATAAATTTTTTATGAAATAATTGTAAAATGAGGCTGTGATTTTCAACTGACTTTACCAGTAATTTTAAATATATTTTAAAGAAACATTACAGTTGCACTGATTTTGGAAGGTATAGGGGTCTTTCCATTCGAGGAGACAGGAGCCTGGTCTTGTATGAGTGGAAATAACTGTCCAGAGTCTTTGCCAAGACAGCTGCAGAGTGGACAGACTTTTCAATGGGGCTACTAAGCTTCGCTCTGATTTGTGATTTCATTTATATTATCCAGAGTGTGCACTGAAAGAATGGGATGAATTGAACTGTTTTCAAAAAGAACATCATTTCCACATGAATAAAATATATTATGTCAGCGCTGCTTTGTTTCTTCTGTTTACTTTCTTTTGGCAGTAATAGTGTAATATATTTTATTAATGTGCAAACGATGTTCACATTCGAGTCAAGTCAGTTCGCCGCGTTACCTCTTTTGCAGTGTGTGTGGTCGGCAGCCCCTAGTTTGTGTGTTTGCGTGCTTCTGTGTGTGTGGCACATACTTTCACAGCATGAACACCGTAAATCATCAGTCGCCACCGGTGATCTCTCTCTTTCTCTCTCTCTCCTCTCGTTCTCGCTCTCTCTCTCATGTCACCTGGAAATGCTCTCCTGATCCGTTGGCTGCCGGAGCAGCAGGAATGGCCATTATCCACCACGGATCACGAATGAAGGCCCAAAAACTCCGGATATGGGCTGAAAGTAAGAGAGACAGACGCAGGGAGCGACAGAGCGAGCGTAAGAGTGCCAGTCACACTTCCCTGACATTGTGCACTCATCCGATGGCTCGTTTCAGCCTCGAAAAACAAAAACACTGAGGGAGGAAAAACACAACAGCAAAAGCACATGGGGGGGGGGGATGGTGGGGGAAAGAGGGGGGGGGGCCCAACAACCCAGTGATAAAAGGACAGTCTACCTGCATGTACGGCGCCAAAAAATCAGAGCCTCCATTTATTTCACTTACAGTCAAAACAGCCAGTTCTTCTTTTTTCTAGGGGGTTAAAGAACCCTTAGTTACCATCTTGAACTTAACAGTGTAGCAAAGTCATTGTAGTGGTGCTGAATACTAGCAGAGCTGAAAATCATAGACATGCAATTCCTAGAAATCATAAGCCTAGAAGTTTCTGAAGGTTACCCTCATACAAAGAAACATACAGAGAAAGCGTGCTCCTAACAACTATGTACGACCTGGCAGACCACCAAAATTATCACCAGCAGATAAACAGCACTTCATCTTCACCTTGGAAAGAGAGGAGAACATCAAGCTCCACTCCTGCTTCAGATCTGAAAACATCCTTCCACTGTGAGAGACCAGAGTTCTCCAGTCTACCAAATCTTTCTATAGTTCTTTATAGATGTAAGACAGGAAAACATGGTTTAAACAACTGGATTCTCAACCAAATCAAGGCTAACCACCAAAATTATCACCAGCAGATAAACAGCACTTCATCTTCACCTTGGAGAGAGAGGAGAACATCAAGCTCCACTCCTGCTTCAGATCTGAAAACATCCTTCCACTGTGAGAGACCAGAGTTCTCCAGTCTACCAAACCTTTCTATAGTTCTTTATAGATGTAAGACAGGAAGACATGGTTTAAACAACTGGATTCTCAACCAAATCAAGGCTAACGTCTCAAGTCTAGTTAACCAAACGGGAGCCACCAAAACTATCACCAGCAGAAAAACAGCACTTCATCTTAATCTTGGAGAGAGAGGAGAACATCAAGCCCTACTCTTGCTTCAGATCTGAGAACATAGTTTCTGTCCATCCTTCTACTGTGAGAGACCAGAGTTGTCCAGACCACCAAACCTTTCTATAGTTCTTTATAGATGTAAGACAGGAAAACATGGTATAAACTACTGGATTCTCAACCAAACCAAGTCTCACGTCTCAAGTCCAGTTAACCAAATGGGAGCCACCAAAACTATCACCAGCAGAAAAACAGCACTTCATCTTAATCTTGGAGAGAGAGGAGAACATCAAGCTCTACTATTGCTTCAGATCTGAGAACATAGTTTCTGTCCATCCTTCTACTGTGAGAGACCAGAGTTGTCCAGACCACCAAACCTTTCTATAGTTCTTTATAGATGTAAGACAGGAAAACATGGTATAAACTACTGGATTCTCAACCAAACCAAGTCTCACGTCTCAAGTCCAGTTAACCAAATGGGAGCCACCAAAACTATCACCAGCAGATAAACAGAACTTCATCTTAATCTTGGAGAGAGGGGAGAACATTGGGTCAGAAAAATTGTGTAGCTATTCAAGAAGCTCCTCACTGAGGAAAGGAGAAATAGGAAAGCTCCTGGTGGTTTCCAGACCTTAACATCACTGAATGTGTTTGGGATTGCTTGAATCGGGAGTAGTCCAAACACAACCAATTTCTAGGACTAAACTTCAGGGGTGTGGACGAACATCTCTCTGCACATCTTCTGGTAAAGAATGGACGCTGCAGTAAAGGCAAAAAGGTGATACTTTAAATACTAAAATAAAATATATTGTATTTAATATAATATTATATTGAACAGATAAATAAAATAAAATATGGTCTCTAACTTTCACACAGTACTGCACACGCACAACCTTGTGCACGAGCTACGTAATTAACTATTCCCCCTCTCCTCCTTTTGTCCTCCGTTCCATTCTGCCCTCTGTCCCGCTCGCCTCTCTCTCAATTGTGTGATAAATGTTTAATTAGGAGACTAATTGTGTGTGTAATTAACAGTCATCAATCTCATAACACAACAGAATAATCTCCGCTAACTGCATCTGATATACCGGCGCACGTAATGTGCGCCTCCGACACCCACACAAAACACACACGCAGGTGAGCTTGGACTTTAATATACTGGGTAAATAATATTTAGTGAATTAAATTCTAAATTAAGTTATCCATTCCTGGCTTCAAAGAAAGGGAAAAAGGCCCTTCCCTCACTTTCTACTTACAGCTGACGGTTCACTCGGTCTTCCTCAGGGGAGCATCCGTAATGTCAACCTGTCCTTTAACAGAATTAAAGCACACACACACACACTTTATTCAGAACGCCTCTAAATAGGTCAGCTACCAGACCGGCATAAGGATGACCGGCAAAGCTCGAGCTGTAAGTTGGCTTTTTCCCCCGGATGAAGGAGAGACCCAACCATAATATGGACTCACCGGCCACTTTATTAGAAACCTTTGTAGCCTCGACCGCTGCTCACACCTCGACCGCTGCTTCTGTTAGTCATCCTCTAGCCCTTCATCCGTGGTCAGTTTCTGACTATGCAGCTGCTTCTGGTGGACCACTCTGTATAAGTAAAATTCTCAGCAATCTTCAAATCCCCTCAAACTTTTATTGGTCTTTGGCGCTTGAAGCAACAGGGAGCTTGAAAAGATCTTTAAATGCAGTAATTTGTCGCTATAAACAAAGATCGCTATAAACATAGTTCTTTATAGATGTTAACAAGCGAGACAGGAAAAATATGGTATAAACAACTGGATCCTCAACCAAATCAAGTCTCACATCTCAAGTCCAGTTAACCAAACGGAAGCTTTTCTTTTGGACATACTCCAATAAGAAACAACGCACAGTGAGATCAATTTCAGATTACAACCTGTGCTTTGAGTTCATCCAACTCAAACTCAAAAGTTGTCCTTTTGTTCTACTTCTGCATCTGGGAGAATCTTCTTTATTCACTAGCTGGGACTCTCTATATTACATACTCCTCTCAGCATGTTCACTTACGGATGGCTGTGGCATCACTGGGTTTCAAACTCTCTCTATGTCCTGTTGGGCTAAAATCTTAATCCTGTGCACCACTTGGGAACACATAGGTATAATAAACTGTAGAAAATACCGGTTGTTCATCCCAACATCCTGGCAAACAAGCCTGGGAAAGTCACACCTGTCTGGAAACCTCAGAACAGAAAGCATCTGAGGGGGTTATGTGATGGAAAGAGCTCCAGCCTGGAGGAGAACTAAATAAAAAAAAATCTGTTGTCCTTACCTAACTGAGATATAGAGCTGGGAAAAGGAGAACCTGTGTTCAGTGGTCCAACACACGAAGCCATCACCCCTCAACGATGCCATAGCCATCCGTAAGTGAAAACCCATTGAGGTGAACATGTAGGATAGGACTGTGTGTTGGGAGTCTCAGTAAAAACGAATTCTGTATCGTTTCCCTTACGGAGATGCAAAATTTGAAAAAACAAAGCTGGGTGAATTTTGGACTAATCTAAGAAGTTTGAGTTGCCTGAACTCAATAAACAGTGTGTTATCTTTTTAAGCTGAGCTGACTTATACAGAGAATTCACTGAAAAGCCCACTATGCTCGAACAGTTGATGGTATAATAAGAAAGAGGACATCCAGCAAAAAGATGGATGGATACAATCAGAGGAACAATGAACAAGACCTTCAGAAGCCTGAAGACTGAAACAGAACACAGACATTCTGGAGAAACAATATCCATGTGGTCACCAGGAGTCCTAACCTGACAGCACTACAAATACTTCATTCATTTATACCCTCATGTGAAATAAGCTGATGCCTGATGTACATTGTTTTCTTTCTTTATTTGATTTTTTTCTCAGGGTGCTTTTGTGCTACACTTAAAATGACAGCCTTAAATATATACGTACTGTGCAAAAGTTTGAGGCACTTGGGGACATTATTACATTTCAAAAGCTCAGGTTCAGCACAATTCAGGTTACTTTGTGTTGCCAAGATAAACACTTTTAAACAATCAGCTACAAACATTTGCATATAGTCACTGTATTTTTCTACATCACTACAGATGCTCTTTACATTGTGTGACAATTTCATGACGAGTGGACCAATAGAAAGTCTCCAAAACTGTATGGAATTAAACACACCTACATCAACATGCTTTGAGAGTTAAGAACGGTTTTGCTTTCTCGTGTAAAGTTGCTATTTTGGAGATGTACAGCGACCCGCAGCCTGGAGAGCTGAAAGAAATCGAATGGTGTTAGCTTCTGCCTTTTGCTTTGAGTGTGCACGCCAACCGTGAAGCCTAAATTTAGCCTCCGAAGCGGATCTAATCTGGCCGACAATGAATAAAAGACTATCTTTTAGATTAATATAATATTGTACACAATAGCCAGATAAAATCTGACTGTGATGTCTGCTATTACTTGAGTACGGCCTGAATACCAATGAGCAGATAGAGAGAGAGAGAGAGAGAGAGAGCGAGAGACAGGAGGAGGAGGGGACAGGACTACTTTGTCTTTTCAATTCAAATGGTGTTCAGGTGGATATTTCCAATGATTGATGACTCCCTCCTCCCTTCTGTTCATTTAAGCTAATGACCCTCACTCAATAGCTTTTTAGGTTTACTCAGCTTTCTATCTGGTCAAGAGCAGAACGCTACAATGTACTATTATCTTAACATATAACTGATACGATTCCATGTCATTGTAAATAAAAGAAAAGAAATTATCAGGCCACCGCTGTTTCAGTGCCTCTGATAAAACGTTGGCAAGACCTCAGTATATGATTCTATTCGTGGGTGTCAATTAAAAACAGCTACAAGGATTATAACCTTTAGGTAGCTTTCTAAAAACAACTCATAACTTCACCTATGTAATCACAAACTGATGTACTGCTTTCTACACAAACCTAAAGACAAGTGTCTCTGTTTTATTCCATATATTTATTTCACTTCAATGTTTTGGACCCACATTCACGCTTTTGTTTGTTTTCTTCTGTGTTTATAAAGACAAATGCATCTAAACATTGGTCACTGTTTTTAGAAAGTATGCATTTAATGTGTTATTAAAGGATGGTTTTAAAAAAAAAGATCAAATGTGGTGTCCCACAGGGCTACATACTCAGCCCCTTTTAGTTTCTTGTTTACGTCTGTAATAAGCCATCCACAATTCACAATTCAGTGTAAAAGTGGCCACTGATGATACAGCAGTGTTAACCAAACCTTTTTCTAAGATATCTTTGATCAAATAGCTAATAATTGTTGTAAGGTAGGTGAAGGCAGGTGAAGCCCATTAACTAGCAACTGACAGAGTTAATAAATTATGTCTATGCATCTAATATACTGGCAACTAGTGTAATTCAAGAAGCTGCGTGCTCATGCACGATTGCAATAGTGCAGCAGAGAATGCAGCTGTGGAAAAGCCCTCTGCAGCCCATAAAACTGCCCCAGACTACTTTAAAGGACAAGGAGGAAAACTGAATAGCTTTTAGTGTCAGTGTAGCTTGTCTACGAGCTAAAATAACCTAGCTAAATCAAAGCTCCGGGCTGCTTGCCATTTTATTGTATTGTAAAAACCATCCAGAACGTCAAGAGTTTTCACTTTGATTCGCTTCATGGACTCAGGCTGACGTTGTCCTCAATCGGGAGCTGCTTCTTTGGCCACTTTTAAGAGCCCCATCAGTGCTTTAGCCCCATCAGTGCTTTAATAAGCTGTGGCTGCTGATTATAGAGAAATGAAACGAATACGTTTTTGCAGAAAGCAAAGAAGAAACCACACAAGCTCTTCTTATGGTCTATGTTACTAACAGTGAGTGAAAGTCAATGGGGAGCAAAGATTATTAGGCAAATGACATCATACTGATTGATGCCTACTAACCTCTGTTCATTTTGAAAGTAGAGAAAAGAGTAGAGTAGAGCAGAGCAGAGCAGAGTAGGGCTAGGACCTCTGTTTGGGCCATACATGTTTAAAAAAATGAGACCAAAACATCTTTACTGTAATGCAAATTTCCGCTGTGGGACTCTAGTGGTCTGACAGCACTACACTCACAGCTATTCACATTAACTGTGTAATCATTTTCGGGCATTCCAAGTTGAATGTGAACCTCTGAAGCTCGGAAAAGACACATTAACATGTACTGTGCCTTTAGCGGGTTTACTGTGACTTTGCTGCTGCTGCTGCTTTACATTACAAACATCTGATTGAAGCCTGGTTGGACCACAAAGCTCACAGTCAGTGATGTATCTTGCTCCAACAAAATTCCTGAGTGATGTCTTTTCTCAGAAAAATAAAGATTATTTTAAACCAGAAAGGAACTGGTCAATTCCAAGCTTTGTTAGTGGTTATTCTGATACATTAGGCCTTCAGTTCAGCTTCTAAAAGCCTAACCAAGACTATCTGACTGCTTCAAAAATGGTTTAAAAAATGTAAATCTTTCCAACCGTAATTCAACAATAAAAAAAAACACAACGATACTTTAAAACACAATTAAAATATCAATACCACGTTAATAATAAATATATATACCTTTTAGAGTCCAAAATCATTATGCCTTCTCCGAGGGTCTAGAAGAGCCTCAGGGTTCCCCACTGGTCTTTTAGCCAAATTAGCACATCTCCTCAATATCTAACTGACTCGCTATTGAGGGAACGTCAAAGTAAATCCATATATCCAACACAGTGAAAGCTGCGGCATGACGTTTGAGCTTAACGCTCCGTTTCTGTCACATTTCATACGTAGGTCTATTGGCAAAGCAGAATTCTGGTTATTGTCTGACTCGTGCAGACCCGGCGTTTCCCATTATCTGATTACCAGAGTGCATGTCAACGCGTTGAATGAATTACAGGCAAAATCAGATTTTCTGCAGGATTATTAACTGCATGTAAACACGCTCATTGTAAATTCCATTAGTGGCCATTCTTTTAGTACGTCCCTTAGGTTGCCAGTGTGTGCATTTATCCTTAATCAATAAAGCAATCAAACTAGATTATACAGTAAAATGGCCCATACTGCACATGTAAAGAGCAACTAACAGACCTCACTTATCTGCTCAGACAGACACAAACAGTGCAAATACAAACAAACAAAACCAACTAGAAGCCGTGCTTGGACCTCTAATATTAGCCGGCATTAAATATCGTTTCATTAATGTATATTAAAAATTATATTACTCTTTTCCTTTTTAGGAGCCTCCTAATCTGCACATGCCTCCAAACTTCAGTCCTACTGACGTACATGTTTCTTTCATTCTGTCTCTACTTTCTACTCTTTTGCTTAGACACTGGATCTTATACTAGCATACAGCTGAACACACAAAGCAGAAAGAACACAAGCACAGTTGTTAGGAAGTGCACAAAAGAAGTACACACAAATCTGGCAACCCATGGACAATGAGTGAACAGGCTATGACAGAATAAGCTGAACATCAGAACAACATCAATGTCTTCTGGGCATTTTGTGGGCAGTTATGAGTAAATAAATATCCAGTGCTGTGCAGAAGTCAGAAACCAGCTGGTTGTTTACTTAATCTACTCTTCAAGAGTAGAAAACATAGAATCACAGACGTAGAATCACTGAAGGTGTCTGAGATTATTTGAAAGCAGAAAATGCAACCAAATTCTTGGAGGCTCCTAAAAAAGAATGGAAGCTGTAATAAAAGGGAAGAGCCTTCTTAACTTCAATATACACTCATATAACAACAATTAATGACACCTTCTTTTGGACCATTGGAAACGAGCACATAATGTAAAGGACAATTGCACAGGCATGTCTTCAAATCAAGGGGACCTACTAGTACTTTCTCATTACAACTTCTTCATGGGCCTTACATCTAAAGTAGGTCTAACATTACAGCTAAAGTAGGTCTCACCATAAGCCTAAGACCTACAACTGCTTCCTGTCTGTACATTATGAGCCTGAGGCCTAGCTGCTGACCTACGTTTGCCTATTTCAAGTACTCCATGAACACAAAGCTCACCCCATGCCTATTTTAATGTCTCCAGCTTCATAGCAAGCCATATCATTGCTCAATACTACTCATAATCTAATACATGACCTTTATCAAAACCAATCCGAGCCTCTATATTATAAACATCATCATCATTATAAATGAATAAAAGAATTCTATGGTCATTCTTGAACTCTTTTCAATTCATCTCCATGTACGAAGACTACACCTTATATGGACTGTAGGTATTCGTGCAAAACGTTTACTTAAGGCTTTCCCTTTGAATCAACACAGTATCTGTACGGCAGGGCAGCAGCGTCATGCAGAACCTACTTGGTGGAAAGATTGAATGATACTTGCAACATATTCATCTGTATTATGTAAACAATTGCAAATTCTGATTCATTACCTTCTTTCTCTCTCGCTTCCACACTCTCTCTCTCTCTCTCTCTCTCTCTCTCTCTCTCTGTCATATTGACATATTGGGTTAATAAGAGCTTCTCCCTGCACGAGCGAGCTGATTAAATTTTAATCCTGAGGTTGAGGTCAGTGTAAACTAACAAACAACTTCACGCGCGCACATACACAGTCGGAGCTTTAAGTCGTCTTATTAATTCTTTTCCTTAGACAGTGGATCTTATACTGGCATAAAGCCGCACACACAAACCAGAGAGAACACAAGCACAGTCGTTTGTGAGTGCACACAACACACAAATCTGGCAACCCGCAGGAGCAGACAATGGAATACGATGAAGATCAGAACAATAACAATGTTTTCTGTTTTCGAGTAAATGGATATCCAGTGCGGCGCAGAAGTCAGAGGCCAGCCGATTGTGTATTTAATCTCTGAGCAAAAAAAACATGAAGAACAAGGTGTTTATTTTTCTGATGTTTCTGAGGAGATTAGATAAAAGATAATCCACACGGAAGGAAGAAGTCAAGCTTGCGTTTCCAATGCTGCTTAAAGGTTATTTAAAAACTAAGAGATCATTGGAATCCTAACAGCCACCTGGAAGACCTGGTAGGCCTTCAAAACTGTTCCCTTCAAGCTCCGCTTCTGCCTCAGATCTTAAATCATCCACAGGAGTTTCTGTCCATCCTTCCACTGTGAGAAGGACGTGAAAGGACGTGAAGCTCTTCACTGAGACAAGGGGTGCGTCCGAAATCACGTACTTCCATACTGAACAGTACGCAAAAGCAGTGCGCGAGAGTGACTAGGGTGTCCAAAAACGTAGTGCTGGGCAAGCAGTACACCAAAACTCCCCGGATGACGTACTGCACCGGCAGACATTAAGTATGGAGCACCAGCACACTGTCCTATCCCAGAATTCCACCGGAGTCGTGGAGGAACTCAAAGCGGAGGGAAAAGCGTGGTGAAACGCGATACACTGGCTGTGTGTACGTAGCTACGGCTAGTAAACTTCCGCTACAGGGGTTAGCGCTGCTTTTGAGGTAAACAATGATTACATTCCCCCTGTTTCGTCTTCTCTGAGCTACAGCTCGACACCGCGTGAGTAGATATTTAGACAAACACACAGAACGGTGTCACAAGCAGTCTCTAAATCCGTCAGTAAACAGAGCTTTTAAATGAATAGCCGGATCTTTACCGTGGCGGTCTGACATCTTGCGCCACAGGACGTTGGTAAGATGGTGGACGTAGTGCGTCTGAGGTTGTGTGGATACTAAACACTTGCACACTGAACGGACAGGCAGTGCGCTCTAGCTCTAACTGAGTACGTACTGATCAAGTACGTGATTTCGGACGCACCTTAGGAGGTAGATTCTGTTGTACAATAAGGTTTTATAAACTCATAAATCTAAATAATGTAATCAGGATTAACTGAAGCAGAAAATTCTTTGAGACACTAAAAGCCAGTCTCCTGGAAAGTAAGGAAGCAGACGGTACGTATGAAAATCTGATCTCAAACCTAGCGGCCGTGAGTGTAATCTTATGTTTAGCCTGATGCTAAATGTGTAACTTGTACTAAATTGCCTCTGACTTTTGCATAGAACTGTGTAACAATCATTATGAATGTCTTCTGGCATAAATAGATCTGTATTAGCATGTATGCAACACATACATTCAAATATTTGTATTTCAGGGTTTAAGCAGACTGTAGAACTGTAGAACTACGAAGTGCACCTAGTGGTGCCGAGGTACTAAGTGAATGGACAATGAATGGTTTTAAAGTTATGGCTTTTCTCTGTTTATTCAGTCACTCTCTCCAAGTCTGGCCTTTTTCTTCATTTGTACATGGTCAGTCTTTCCCACACACGTCTGATAAGACTCCTGGGATCACCTATTTGTTTGACCTCTGAACTCTGACAGGCAGAACTAGAGCACTCATACTTCTAACAAGATTACTGCCCGCGTGCATGTGTGTGTGTGTGTGTGTTCTCACTGCATGGGGATTAGAGGAAAAAGGTAAACAGGAGTAAATGTATCTTCAGGAGACTGACAGCAGACATCTAACACACACACACACACACACACACACACACACACACATAATGTTTAATCAAGCGCAAATTAGCTTGTCAGCGGTGATAAGATGATCCTTGTGGCAGATATTGTACGTGTATCATGTATCAAACTGATCTACAAACAGAAGCTGTGCAAAGTGTCTCGTTGCTTTCTTGTGTTTGAGCATATTTTGGAATGTGTTACCTTTTCGCTTAGTATGCTAGACATGTAAAGCCTATAGTTACCAAAGCCAGAAAGTAGTAACCAAAATTCTGCTGCCTGGTCCAGCCAGGGTATTGTATGTGGACACAGGAGTTTACAGTCACTCCCAAATCAAGTACATAGCCATGATCTTTAAACACGACCCTGGCATATCACTCTGCCCGGCTAGATCTGCCCTGGACAACAGTAAGTGTTATTATTGAGAAATGGAAGCATCTGGAAGCAACAACAGCTCACTGAGTGGCAGAACACAAATTCATAGGCTGTCAAGTGCTGAACTGCATTGTGTGTAAAATCATCTATCCTGTGTTGCATCTCTTACTACAGAAGCAGCAGTAACACAAAAACGAGCCTCATTAAATGAGTTTTTATGGCTGAGCAGCTGCACACAAGCCTAAGATCAATACCAAGCATCGGCTGGAGCTGTGTACAGCATGCTGTCACTGGACCCATAGCAAATAGCTGTAATCAGCTGTGATGTTAATCGTTTAGGTAGTAACTGACTAAAGTTATTATGTAACCAGTAACTAATGCATAATGTTAGCCAACTAGTTCATGCAGTGCACTCACTCTTATTTTCAGAAACGCAGACACTATAACCTAACTAACAACGTGTACTTTCTCCACGGACAAATAACAGTCTCAGGGGTGTCTAAGCACAAACATCTTTGCCCTTTAACTTTTAAATGGATCATAAAAATACCTTTATAGGTACTTATATGTGTTTTTTACATTTACATTTACAGCATTTAGCACACTCACTTATCCAGAGCATCTTACATAAGTACTACGTGTTCAGTCAGAGTATGTATCTCTATCTAGTACAGACAGGTTCAAGTACAAACTACCCTTAAGCTCAAACACTGCCAGAAACTGTCAATTATGATTTCTTTCAATAAAACAGTAGATTATAGTGCTAAGTGCTTATAAGTGCTTCACAAAGAGACGGTGGTCTTCAGTCTGTGATTAAAGATCGTGAGATAGAAGTTCATTCCACCATCTGGGTGCCAGGACAGAGAAGAGTATTGTCGCTTGTCATCCATGCATCTTGAGGGATGGCAGGTCAAGCCAGCTGTACTTGAAGCTTCAACTTTTGACCATTGCCCTAAGGTAAGGAGGAGCTGGTCTATTCTCTGCCTTGTAGGCATCAGTGTTTTAAACTGAATGTAAGAAGCTACAGTTCTTACGCTCACCATTATCATTATCTGATCATGTGCAATTTAGTTTTTTTCTATTAGCCTATATCTCTACATATGCTTTGCTCTTGGCAGCGTTGTGCAAGCATTTTACTGTAAACTAACAGCTTCGCAATCATTTTGATGGTACACTGACATAAATTAGTGAGAAAGGACTTCAAATAGGAACAATGGCATCCCTCATTGGTCACACTAGGCCTGGAATGTCTGCTGTAGCACTATATAACTTTGGAGGGGCGACATGAGACCCTTACACAAGAACTTTGCTTGTTTTTACAGCACCACATTAAATGCCAACAACTACAGCTAGCTATATAAAAATGCTAGCTCAGTATTCCTAGAATAGACATCATGGTTGAGATGGAAGAAGACGTTGGCAGAGGAAGTGAGGAAGAAAAAATGAGAGCGTGAACGAGCAAGAGACTCGACTCGGACTGGCCTTTACATGATGACGAGAGCTAAAAGAGATAAAACATGCAAGACAGCTTTACATCTATCAGGAAAACAAAGAAAATACGACAGCAGAGTGTTCAAGATTGAAGCTGTAAACGTAACTGTGTCATCTCACATACAGATATAAATCCATTTCACGCCAAAATGTTTGGTCAGTCTTTGTCTTTGTCTCACACCAAATAAGTCTTAATCCTAATCTTGGAATGTTTTAAGTCAACATAGTTTCCTTTCTCTCAAGACTGAGATGTCATGGTTTTCGTACATATTTATTTCTTTCCAGTCTGCAATATCTACACAGTGAAATGGAAAACTACACCTGCTCAACAAAACCAACGAGGACTCCAACCGTATCTACACTCCGCTATACTGAGACCTGGCCAATTCCAACTCCACGGCAAAAAGATTTGAAGATTACACACAGAAACAACTGAAACAGTGATGATCTGTAGCGTCTATAGGCCTGAATGACACACATGCAGACGAAGGGGATTCAGATTCATTTCTTGCATAGTGCAGCTTTAAGTACTGTTTTAAGTATTTATCCAAATTTTTTAGTAGTTACACACAGCGGTATGCAAAACCTTGAACATCCTGGTCAATTGACTTGTTTCTTGTTCTTTGTTTTGTATATTTGATTCTTCTGTAAATTCTAGTGCACAATTTTAACAATAACCAAATTTAAGTGTGCCCTAACTTTTGCACAGGCTCATTTTTGTTCAGTTTAATAGTAATTGTGTATAAACTGTGTAGAAGTATGTTCTCAGTAGAAAAAAAAGTTGACTTGGGGACATATTTATATTCTAGTTCATTAATTTAGCAAAAACTGTTTGTAATCTTTGAGCTGCTATCACCCCCCCCAAGGGTTCCCAGTCAGTGAGACGTCACTGGGCATTGTACCCACCAGGATGGACCGTAATCCATATCTGATCTTGATACAACTGAAAAAAAAAAGACGAGATTCTCAAAGATCTTACCCCTCCCGTGTGAGACGGTACTTTCTTATTTTTCATCATTTCAACTGCAGCGGCTTGAAGGGCCTCGGATGGGCCATGAGCTGTCCCCCCGGTAATGGGTTTGGTGTCTATCACAATACTCATTCACATCCGTACACGCGGCTTAGGTCACGGCCCCGCGACCCGAGCCAGCGGCGAGACGGAACCTCGCGTTTGTGGTGAGCGTGTCGGATATAATCCGAAATAGCTGCTGTTGAGAAAACACCCTCTCGAATAATTAAAACCAATTCATGTCAATTAGTTCCACATGGAATGCAAATTAAAAGTGCATAATTAATCAGAGCTCTCGGCCGAGAAGGGGGGGAGTAATTAGTGGGGTTTAATTCTGTCACTCTAATTGCATTTTTTCTAATTGAAAATGCATACATTCCTCACACATTTCCCATCACATAGGTGCGGCGGTGGTGTGCGCGCACGATGGGCTACAGCGTGTGGGTGTGAGCGAGAGGGTGTCCACGTAGCCGAGCCCTTCATTAAGATTAGTGAATGCGAGGAGTTCAAATGTTATGATCCTTATGCAAATCGAGGTACGCTCCGCTATCCGCTTTGCAAACTCGCATATGACATATACGTACATCCAAATGTGCTGATGCAACGAAACATGCATATGGATTTGATAAGAAATGGGTGGATATGCCACCACATATGCCCTGAGGCCTATTTTACAGGTTTATTTTCAAAACGCATCACACATCTAGTGCTGTTTGTACTTCACAGGTCAATGCCATTATTTCAGCTGACCATTATGTTCCACCGTTATTAACTTGATCACCCACTATACATGGACACCCCTGCTAATTTTATGGAAATCAGGCATTTCGACCATAGGGGTACAAAATCGAGCACACAGCTGTGCAATCTCCATAGACAAACATAGAAAGCAGCATGTGTAACCCATAATAATCACCTGTCTTTTACTGCATCACTCTGAAAGCAACATCAGCACAAGAGCTGTTTATCAGGAGTTTTGTAAAATAGGTTTTTATAGCCAAACTATGCGCAACACCAAGCGGCGGGTGGAGTGGTGTAATGTGTTCTCTGGAATATTGAGTCAGGCCTCACTCTCTGAACACCAGAATGTTCATGCTGTAGCATACAAAAACAGATTAGACAGTTATTTGCTTCAGATTTGTGGCAAAAGTTTGGTGACTCTGCACGCACGACTGTACAATGGTTTGACGAGTCTGGTGTGGAGGAACTCCAGTGGCCGCTCGGAGCCTTGAGTTCAACCCTGCTGAACACATATGAGATGAATTGGAACATAAGTTGTGAGCCAGTCATCCTCGTCAAACAAGAGTGCACGACCTCACAAATCTTCTTTCGACCGATTGGGCACCAGTTCCCACAGACGCACTCCAAAGTCTTGCGGAAAGCCTTCCCAGAAGAGTGGGGGGCTAATATAGTCACCACCTCCATATGCATAGTTCAGCTAATGGTTTCGGAATTGGAGATTCAACTGGATCACATAGGCAGGATGGTCAGATGTCCACATACTTTGAAATTTTAGTTGCAACAAACAGATTTGTGAGTAAGTTGAGACCATTTCACCCGCTGGGTTAAAGCACATGTATGTAAATGAAGTGAATGAGAAAACTTAGTCTCATGAAAACATAACAGAAGTTGCTGACTTGGCGTTGTAACACAGAGAACCGCAGTGAGGCAGTCTTGATTTTAAGGTTGTGTTTCTTTCTGTCATTGTGAGTTTCTAAGTATCAGCAGCTGGAAAGCAAAATAATCTCCTTTGATTATCACCTTTGACTTGAATATAATGAGCAAAAGGAGACAATGAATTGAAATTTTTGTAATTTTTTATTTTTTTACATCATTTGAACAGTTCAGTTGCCATTTACATTGTGTGAAAAATTTACGATGAACGGATCAATAGATTTGCTCCAAACTCACTTGGAAAAATGTCTGGTTCCATTGACTTACATTAAAAGTAAAGGCAGTTTTTGTCCTCTCCTGTAAAGTTGCAATTTTGGAGATTGGACAGTGATGATATGTTAATGTAACAAGATTTTATTTTATATCCCTTTGGACCACTTTTATTGGCCCCTTCAACATGAAATGTTCACACAATGTAAAGGCAACCATGAGTGAACAAACAATGTAAAAAATAAAGCAACAAATGAATTATAATCATTTAATAATTGGATTTTAAAGTGACAGCAACGATATCTGTACATTTGTATGTGCTGATGTGCTAAAACATGAATTTGCATTTGGTAATTTAAAAAAACAATTCATAAATTAAAAAAACGGCGCTGGCTGCGACTGTAAATGTGCTCCGGGGGCTGCAAATATGTTTACGGAAATGCATGCTGATGTACGGTTATCTCCATCTGGCTTTTTGAGCATGGGTAATGATGCGGCTCGTGCTTGTTAATGAAGGATAAGGCTTCCGCGGGAACCCTCATAAGCGCGCCTTCGCACCCGTGTGATCGCAACAGCAGATACACAAACACCTCACGCTCCCTCTGATCTGCGAGAACAAATCCAGATGCCAGGCGCAAACCTCTGCAGCCGGAAATTTCCCCCTGCCTTCCTGACCCCTCGCCCTGCGATGCCACCAGAAGATCAAAGGTCAGGTCTCGTTCCGGAAGCGAGCTGGGTGGGAACGAGGATCCCAGTGTCTGTCCTCCCTACACACACACACACACACACACGTAAACAGGCACACACTAGTCTCTGACCGCCTGACCCGAGACACTAATAGTTTTTAAGTACTGTAACATGAGCAAAGGATGAACCCGAGTAAAGGAGGAGCCGGAAGAGACCAAGTCAAGGAGAGACGCAGAGGGAGCCGAGCACTGCAGTAAATTACCCCTCTGAATGTGTTTCTGTCGTAAACAGAGAGAACAAGGAGGATAGGAATGATGGATGGATGAAGCTACACAGTTAATGGTAGATGAGGCC
The DNA here is from genome assembly GCA_021613375.1 of Megaleporinus macrocephalus. NCBI lineage: Eukaryota > Metazoa > Chordata > Actinopteri > Characiformes > Anostomidae > Megaleporinus > Megaleporinus macrocephalus. Next base: position 10,718,018 of record CM038722.1, read on the forward strand.
ATTGTTTATTAATTTTATTAATATTATTGCTTGTAAACTGGAGTATCTGTCCAACAAGCTAATAAAAATAACTGTTTTAGGCTCTGGCAGAATAGTAAACACACTTAAAGTGATGAACTGGTTCCAGAGCCGATGTCACATAATGAATCAAATTAATAAATCTGTGTCAACTATCGATATATCGCTGCTGTCCAACAAAAAACATGTCTCCATTTTTGACGATTTTTATTTTTCATCATTATTTGAACGAGGCAGCTGCCCTTAACATTGTATGAAAATTTTACAACGAGTGGACCAATAGAAATTCTCCAGAATAGCTTTGGCTCCATTGATTTACATTCAAAGACAGCGACGATACATAGATGTATTTAATGCTAGTGAAATCCATAAAACCTAAAAGCTGGCAATAAAGTTAATCACACAAGTATAAAGTGTTCCACTTAAAATGCTGCTACTGGATGAAAATTTGTCTACTAATAACAACACACTTGAAAACTTGTCTAAAGTCTTTGGAAAGCAAGACTATTACATGTTTATAGGCTTGCAATGTATGTTACAGCAGCTGAATTTGCCAAAGCGGGCATCAAAATCCTGTGTCTCTTTTGTCTCGGGGTGTGATTGTGTTACAAGTTGTGTTGCACTAACACAATAACAGCCTCAGGCAGAAGAGACTGATGTCGCTCTGGCCAAACACAGCTGCTGTAACAAAATTGCAAGCTAGATAATCTCCTATAGAAAGAATTTGGGGAGTGCTTGGACAGCATGATTAGACGAAAAGTCTCTCTAAGTAAAATGTTAGGGTACGAATGATGCGCCCCATGCTTGTTACCGAAGGATAACCCCTCCACCACGTGTTCACACGCTTGTGACCACTGAGGCAAACGCATAAGCATGTGGACACAAATGGAGCAGCAGCACACCAGCCTAAGATCACCATGTGCACCATGGAGCAGCGTGAACATGTTCTCTGAAGAGATATATCATGCTTCACTATCTGGCAGCCTGATGGATAAATCTCTGTTTGGTGGATCAGACATAATGCACATAGAAACACCTTGTAGATGAGAGAGGTCAGTGGAGAATGGCCAGACTGGTTCCAGCTGACAGAAAGGCTACAGTACCACAAATAACCACTCTGTATAATCGCGGTGACTGGACAAACCTTAGGGTTACAACAGAAAACCACGTTCCACTTCTGTTAACTGAGCGCAGAAAGCTGGTTAGTACACAGCATCATTAAGGCAAGCCTGGCCTACTGGCTGCATTGCACTAATAGTAGAGTTTGGTGAAGTATGGCTCAATTGGAGCGTTGTTTGTGAGCCTCCTGATCTAAAATCAGTACCTGAGCTCACAAATGCTCTTTTGAGTAAACGGACACAAATTCCCATGGGAAAAGTCTTAAAGCAAGAGTGGAGGCTGTGATCTAACTCCATATTGATGCCCATGGTTTTGGAATGGGATGTCCATCAAGCTCAAATAGAAGTTCAATCATGTGTCCACTATAGGTTTATACCTCATAGTGTATATACAGAAACCATCAAAAATCCTAATTATACCACAATATAGATTTTGGCTTAGTACTCTCTAAGCCACACTATATAAGAGCAGCACACAGTGGTCCAGATAAACTCCTCGGCCTCGTCTCAACTGTGGTATGGTATGAGCCTAAGTGGCTGCTGACCAACATTAAAACAGCTTCTGGCAGTGGGCAGAGCAGCTTGCATGTGAATGAGAATGCATTCCACTGTAATGGCTCCTCAGCGTGTAACACGTTCACCCCTCCCCCCACCAAACCACCACCACCCCCCCCCCACCCGAAACGTCCATTAAGACATTTAATTCCGCAGCAAAATGAGAACGACTCCAATAAGTTACATATTAGAGCACTTTAACTGCGCGGTCAAACCCGTTCGGATGCGGAAAGCTGTTTTCGCGTGTTTCCGTGCCCCCTTTCACAGGTTAAAGGAGCGTTTTATGCATAATAACAGTGGCCATGAAACTCGATGCTTTAATTAGCAACTCTGCTTTAGTTTTGAAAAAACTAAAAAACTATGTACTGTAATTGTTGGGAAAGTGCCGGAGAAAGTGATGTCATAGCTCAGTGCGTACTGATGAAATATTTAAAATATATTTACAGCATAAAACATAACAACACAACTTAGTTTTATAGTGCAGTAACACCTGTATGTGTGTTTAAAAGCTTCGGCTTTGTCATTACGCTCACGCTGGTCTTCAGGTTAGTTAGATTTAGTTTGATAAGTAACTACACAAGAAGAAGTTTCAGCTGTTGTACACAGTGCAGGTGTATTTGTTTGGTTTGGTGTAGAGCATCCAAACATGGGCAAAGGTTTGTTGTTTGTTTTCTAAGTGAAAATAAGTGACCACATTCTCCACAAGCTTCCAAACATTTAAATATATATTTAAAGGGTTTTTTTTATTCATTCATCACCTAAGTCGTCTATCTTCCTGGGTCGTGGGGCTGCCAGAGCCTATCCCAGCACATTCATTCTTTTTGTTTCAGCAAATGAATAGAAGTGTTCTCTGTAGAGGATGTGTTCACGTTTTCACATAAAAAATAATTAAAAAGTCAATTGACCAAATTTTGCATAAAACTGTATGTGTGTTGTTGTTGGGAGAAAAAAATAGTACCTCTAAAATGGTAGCTGTACATGAGATGGCAAAAACTTTCCATTTATTATTATTTATTTACACAATGCAAACGGCAAATACTGAGCATAGAAATTTGTTTGCTCCTCTGTTATTTGGGCAGAAACCAAATGCTTTAATGGGCTATTTGGAAATTTAAAAAATGTTTTAAAAAAATTGTGTAAATGCAAACTCGTTAGAAACATCTTCTGAAACCACTGATCTCATCTTGTAAAGGGGCTTTATTATGTTCATGTTTACTGTTACCAGAACAGTAAAACATTAATATTAGAATATTTTTTATCATACTGTACATCTGTACATCTACATTTCTTCAATTTCCCAACTAAATGGCCATTAAGTCATTAATTTCCAGCAGATATTTCTGAGGAGATAAGACAGAAGATGACCCACTAAAATAACAATAACCACCCCCAGCAGCCCCCAATTCAACACGGCTTCAAATTACAAGCCTCTCACTTTAGACAAATCTCCAGTCTGACGGACATAATCTGACCCAACAAGCTGCAGATGAAAGGTAAGGTCGCAAGCCGTGGTGCCAGCAATTATATGGGGAGGTTGTCAGCTGAGTTTTAGTTAATTAGAGATATTTCTAATTGTGGTAAGCAGCTTTCTTACACATCTACAGAATAGTCAACTACTTAGAAGTAATTTGCTTTTTTTTGTTTAAACATCACATTTACTGACTGTAGCACTGCTGGTCGTTCCCAGAACAATGGACTGACCACCCCAGAGTTCAGAAGCTCTACATCATCAAATGTATTTGGGTTCATTTGTATTGTGAGAGGCAGAACCAATCACTGGAATCACTCCCTGTCTGAAACAATGGGCTCGTCTGATTTTGCCTACTAAGTCAGTAGGTCCTAGATTGCACCCAGTACGTACTGCTTGAGCGCTAGACTAGTAGGCAGTTTTAGCACCAAAGGTTTTAGTATCCACGCAATCTCACATGTATTACGTTCCGCCATTTTACCAACGTCCTCTGACGCACAACGTCAGACCGCCACTGTAAACGTCCCACTATTCATTTAAAAGCCCCATTTACGGACATCTTATTAGATACTGTTTGTGACACTGAGTTTTTGTCTGAATCTGTACTCAGACAGTGTCGAATCATCAGGAACTTAATCATTTTACCTCAAAAGGAGCTCTAACTTCTGTATTGTGACGTATCACCATGTGGGATAGCACAGTGTGCTGTGTTCACCTACTTAAAAATGGCTCTCAATTCTGTAGGTCATCCGTGTGACGTCCGCCTATCACTCAATGCCTACTGAGTATTTGGACACACTAGCTGCCCTCGCCTACGGATTTCACCTACTGAGAAGTAAGCAAGCAGGCAATTTCGGACGCACCTAATCTGTTGGAGCTCCTATGTCTTTAAGCCCCGCCTCTTGATTAGCCCACTGTGCTCTGAATGGTCAGATCTTTTGGCTGCATGTTTCACCACCACACTGCTGTGGCTGTTCATACAATGGCATCAGTTCTGACGTAGCAGTTTGAGTCAGAGTCCGATCCTGAAAGTCAAGCAGAACAAGTTGGTAGATCCACCTTCGCAAGCTGGACTGGAGCAGGACAGTTCAGAGTGGTCAGTTTTTATTGTATTAGCTCTGTGTGTGTGTTGTGTGAGAGTAAGCCAAGATTGTTGATAGGTGGGCAATAAGGACTGTGTTACAAGATGATGTCAACTTGTAATAGAGGAAAAGACTGGAGGCCTTCGGGAAGCTGAGAGGAGTGGTTTCTATGGGAGAGAGTTTCTCTCTCTGGCATGTACTTTGGGTTTTATAACTTTTATAACTGTTTACATACATATTAAGCTGCACCATATTAAAGAAAAGGATACAAAAATGAAAATTAATAGTAAAAGTAATGAAAAAATCCAATAATTTACAATAGTAACTGTATAACAGTAAACTACTACTGGCATGTCTAGTAATTTTAATTTGAACAGTAATAGTTGTTATGCTGTTTTATGATAACTATATTATTCCATTGAACACTGGCTTTATGCTGCAGCCAATGTTTTGCTTTAGAACAAACAAAAACAGATTCTACAGCCTGTTTTGCAGCCTGTTGGGTCAGACATTTAGGTTCTAGCACATACTAAAAAAGCAAGTAAAACATTGAAAGCCATGTTAAATTGTGAATAACAACACAGCTGTGATGGTCTACAACTGTGACCGAACCACAGGCATGTTGTTATTCGCGATTAGGCGCTTCCATTTCATGTCCTAGTGCTTAAACGATGTTTAATAACCTTTTATAGTGTTTAATAATACATACAGTGTAAGAGGTTTTGTAAACATGTTTGCGTTAGAGAAATACAGCGGGAACTGTGTGTGTGTGTGCATGCACGCGTGTGTGTGTGTGTGTGAGCTTTAGGGGGTCAGGATGTATGTACAGGGTGACAGGCTGTGCTTTGATCATTAAAGGAAGAGGAAGAGACCATTTTTCATGGATTACACGATCAAGCGTGCAGACAGATGCACACACAAACAAAAAGAAATTTCACACACACACACACACACACACACACACACAGAGCGGAGATTTGCGAGTTCCACTTGGCTGATAGTCTGACAGCTCGGACTAATCAATCACTCTTTCTTTTCCTCTCCTCCCCCTTAAATAAACGAGAGAAGAAAACGAGTGTGACTCCCCCCCCTTTCTCAGCGTGCATGTTTTCACACATTAACTCCATCCTTCTTGCTTGCATCCTGCCTGTGTGACTGACTGACTGACTGACGGACTGGCTTATTTTTAACTTTCCTTACACACACACACACGCACGCACACACACACACACAAAAACACTCATCAAGCACTTTATTAGGATTACCTGTACACCTACTCATTCATGCAATTATCTGATCAGCCAATCATGTGACAGCAGTGCAGAGCATAACATGCTGCAGATACTGGCCAGCTGGCTTCGGTAAAGAAATATGTGATCTCAGTGATTTTAACTGTGTGACCATAATTTTTATCACAGAAACACTTTAATGATGAGAGAGGTCAGCGGAGAATGGCCAGACTGGTTCCAGCTGACATTAACACAGATAACCACTCTTTACAGATGCACAATCTATTAAACCTTAAGGTGGATGGGCTACAACAGCAGCAGGCGACACTCCACTTCTGTCGACTGAGAACAGAAAGCTGACTAGTACACAACGTTATTCAGGTTAGTTTGGCAAATACTGCAAAACAACTTCCACCCTTGAACCTCCAGTATGGTTATACATCACAAACTGGTTTTATTAGCACAACAATGTTTGAGATATGGTTGTACAGGGAGATTCGCAGCAGGAAAGTGCACCTGAAGAATCAGCTGTAACCATATGATGCAATCACGTCAACATGAGGTTGTTTTGAAAGGAAGGGAGTTTAAGTATAGAGTTTCTAATAACATATTTATTAATATATACTGTAGAAATGGTCAACAGCAATATAAAGTAATATATTAATTATGTACAGTTTGTTTCAGCACTGAGTGTGTTTCTAAGTGTAAATACAAACGAACATACACGCAGTAATATAAATATGAGCTATCAAGCTGTTTTAAATAATATACTATTTACTGTTTATTTTCTAAACACATTTTATTCATCCGTTATTTCCTCTAAGAAGTCCAGTTTTATTTGTAATTGTCATCAACACACTGTTTATGGAATCAATACTTCATTTCAGTACTTTTATTTGTGCTAGAGATGTGTATGTATGTATGTATGTATGTATGTATGCATGTATGTATCAACTATTGTACATGTACATATGGCCATATAATATATAACATTCTGGTTCCACTGACTTCATTAAAAGTAAAGTCTTTGGACGGTAACAGTATATATATATATATATATATATATATATATATATATATATATATATATATATATATATATATATATATATATATATATATATACATACATATATACACTACCATTTAGTGACCTAAACTTTTGATCAAACTGAAAATCTCATTTACATATGAACAGGAGCACTGAACTAAATGTTGTAGACTTTTGAACACACACAACATACACACACACACACACACACACACACACACACACATTAAACATAACAAATAACTCTTAAGGGATCATTTGTTCTGGAGGACCTTCCCGTCAGAGAAATCTCATCCAAACACACAGATGAACAAACACATGTGGGCTATTTCTGAACATATGGTTACCCCCGCCCACCTTAATTTATAGGGGGGCATTAGTTTGTATAAAAAAAATAAAACTAGATAATACATTCCCTCGATTCCGTAATACGTTCCCTTGTTTCTCTAATAAACTTCATTTCTTCAATTTCCCGACTAAATGGCCATTAAGTCATTGATTTCCAGCAGATATTTCTGAGGAGATAAGACAGAAGATGACCCACTAAAATAACAATAACCACCCCCAGCAGCCCCCAGTTCAACATGGCTTCAAATTACAAGCCTCTCACTTTAGACAAATCTCCAGTCTGACGGACATAATCTGACCCAACAAGCTGCAGATGAAAGGTAAGGTCGCAAGCCGTGGTGCCAGCAATTATATGGGGAGGTTGTCAGCTGAGTTTTAGTTAATCAGAGATATTTCTAATTATGTTAAGCAGCTTTCTTACACATCTACAGAATAGTCAACTACTTAGAAGTGATTTGCTTTTTTTTCTTTAAACATCACATTTACTGACTGTAGCACTGCTGGTCGTTCCCAGAACAATGGACTGACCACCCCAGAGTTCAGAAGCTCTACATCAGCAAATGTATTTGGGTTCATTTGTATTGTGAGAGGCAGAACTAATTCTGAGCCAGAACTTTGTAGGTATGGAATAATATCCTTGCAGATTTCTTTTATCCTAAACAACTGCTGGTACTGCTTATAACCAGTACCAGTCCTAGTCAAACACACCATATAGAGCAGGGCTATTTAATTAGAGTTCAGTAAGGTCCAGCTAGAGAAGATTTCCTCAGTCCAAGGTCCGGATCATCGTCATTTCTAACGTGTGTTATGATTCAGTGGTGTATCCTGTTTACTGAAGTAGTCTAGTATCAGCATCTTATACCATCAGCTACTGAAACACCAACACATCACACATACTGTTCAGTATATTTCAGTATATTTACTGTTTAAATGCTGAACTGAAATGCTGAACTTAATAAATGCTTTTTTTCAACACTTACATAATCATAAAGTATCATAAAGTGTTTATTTATAATAAAAAAGGAAAATAAAATGTTTAGTCTTGTTAACTGAGTTTTCTATCTTAAAAGTTTATCTACCTCTTGTATTCCTCCACACTTTCTCTTGTTTAGTGAGAGAAGTGAGCTCTTAGTTATCCAGCCAGGTCTTTAAACCTAGGCTGACACTGTGTTAGGACCATTCCCACACACATATGAGATATCCGGGCTGTTCTGTGTGTAGTGTGCATGTGTGCAGGCACTCTGGTTTCCTCCCACAGTCCAAACACACGCATGTTAGGTTGATCACTCACTCTAAACTGGCCATAGGTGTGAGTGTGTGCGTGTGTGTTGGTCATGCAATGGACTGGTGACCTGTCCATGGTGTACCCCGCCTTCACCCGATGATGCTGGGATTGGCTCCAGCCCCCTGTGACCCTGACTAGCAGGATAAAGTGGAAGATGATGGATAGATGGATGGATATGAGGTACGTGGCTGCTTTAAATTAGCACCACAGTCTCAGAACATATGAGATGTTGGTTTGGAGCTGCCTGTGGGAAGTATAAACATCTCTGTCTCAATCCAGTCCTGGTTGAAAAGTTGTTTTCGGTCGTCGACTTTTCTTTTTTTAGGGCTTGCCGTCTGACTTGCTTTACTCCCCGACTGCTGCTTCTCGCCTGTGTGCACACCGCACGCCCAAATCTGCACAGATCTGATTGGCTGAGAAGCGCGTTTACTGATTTTACTATGCATGTGATTGGTCTGTGAGGTTACTGCGCCGCAAACCCGTATACCGTAAAGACAAGAAAAGCTCCGCCGCTTAAAATAAACACTGTCAACATTAAATCATTCTCAATAGATTATCAGTTTGGGTCCGCATTGGACAACATCTGGTTCCGGACCCGGTCCACGGTCCCCCTATTAGTGACCCCTGACATAGAGGTTTGTATTTCTGCTTCTCTTAGCGTACGAGTGGGTGCTCGTCCTGCTAAAGCAGTCAGTGTGTTTTTCCCATCCTGGGCTGTAAAATCCAGAGAGCTTTCTTTGCAGGAGCCTAACGGCACTTGTCACCAACAAAACACACACACACACACACACACACACACACACACACACACACACACACACACACACACACACACATTTACACACTGTGTTTGCTCTTTTGTCTCACTCATGAGGTGGTAATTGGCCAGAGCCATTACTACCATAAACACAGCCACTCACTGTCCTGGTGTCTGCTAAAGCCATTGCTTTGGAGAATGAGGTCAGATTTAGTTCACCCAACCAACCACTTACTTGGGACCCTGATTTGTCATCAGACGTCAAAGTGGTTGCCCCCCTGTAGACTGCTTATGGCCCCCTCACTCAGTTTTAGAAAGGGGCTTGTGGGAAGAGTGGGGGTAGTGCTACTGTACAAGGTGTTCATAGAACATTGGGATTTACCAGAGATGAGGACTCCAGTCAGCAACTCAGGCTCGAGATTTGGCTTGGACTGACGACTTGTTGACTTGTAAAAATTCAGCCTGAAAAAAAAAACACAAGAGAAAAAAAACTGATTAAACTTTTATACTTTAATACCATTAAATTTAAGGCTTTGATTTCCAACCTTACATCGATGTTCATACATTTTACAAATAATCTTTTCCTGAGAGTGTTACAATTTACATGTGCACAGGTAAGTAAAGGTAGTGTTACAGTTTACCTGTGTAAGATAAATGAAAGTAGTATTACAGTTTATCTTTATACACTTAGGTGAAGGTAGTGTTCAGTTAAATTCGATTCAAATTCACATTTATTTGCTTAAGTTTAGTCCTTCAGTTTGTGGCTGAGTGAAGCTTGTTGTCTAAAGCTTGACTCCCCAGATTTGACTCGGACTCCCACACTAGAACTTTGGAGGTACAGTATAGTAATATTTACCATATGGTCCCAGCATTCACAGACTTTTTGGGCTAGCTAAGCTAACCCAGCTTCCTCTATTATTTCTCTTCTATTAAACCACTACTAATACTAATACTTTTAACTAATAATAATACTTGTAATATTCCAATTTCTATTACAAAGACAGCACAAACAAATAAAAATAACCAAAGATAGTAAATGAGAAAATGTATTCAAACAGTTTAACAGAAGTACCAGTAATTAGTTACTAATTACAAATGACTAATATCAATGCTGTTTATTGCTGAATTCAGAAGTGCAAGTTGGAGCTCAGAATTATGTCAGTTCATATGTTCATTTTTTCATTCATTTAAGCTACTAATTCAGTTTAATTTCAGCAAAAGTGAATATTGTTAGCAACAATTTAGCCAGCTAGCATTAGTATAGGAAGTGTTAACCTTCATTATCCATCTCAAAACAGAAAACCTTGTAGTGAAGATTATAGAATGTCTGTATACAAAATAACTGAAGTGAAGTTTAAGAGATTAATTTAAAGTCAGCTTAAAGTTGAGAACAGCATTCAGACTTTTTAAGGTGGAATTCTCAGGTAAATGTTAGTTTTTCCTAGCAGGAAGGTGCATGTTAGGAGTTAGGAGTGCTCGTCAAATGCAGTGCATCTTTTAAACCATAAGGATTAGCCATAGCACAGTACAAAGTAAGAAACCAGAACATAGCAAAGCAAGAGCTGAAAAAGAGCTATTCCTAAACAATAAGGACAAAGGCTAAGCTAGGCTAGGCTAATAAAATATACAGGACAGTACAAAAATAAACACAGAAGGGTTAGCACAAAATAACGTGAATGCTAAAGCTAATGCTAAGGCCAGTGTACAGACACATGTCAGTGAATATAATAATGCTAAGCAGTATGCTAATGCTAACACAAACATAAACAGGTGTGAAGGTGGGGTTAAATAAAGACCATTAACAGGAGAGACAAGGAGCCACAGGTGTCAGAACAGGTGAAACGCTGGGCACAGATGCATGATTCAATTATAAGAGACAGGATATAATATGAAAATAAAAAACAAAAGCAGTGATAATTCTGTTTGTTTTGTTTTAAAACACAATATCTGGTGTTTTGTTTATTATTTGAGATGCTCGTCAGATCTGCACCGCATAACTTGCCCCGCAGTTTTTGAAATATCAACACAGTTCCATCTCCAGATTGTGTGATTCTGGCTTTTATTCAGCTTTTTGATTGGAGGCACGGATTCTGGGAAAAATATGTATTTTTTTTCCATAGAGAATGAATAGAATAGAAAAGAGCACACCAGTCTACTGAACTTCTGCTCGAGTGACAGACACAGTTTCGCATACACTAACTCAGGGCAGACCCTCGACCACGACTGCAGTGTTGGTTTGACCTGCACTCATCAGTTTGTTGTTTTTTTTCATCCCTTTTTCCCCTACAGAGTCCTATTCATTTTTGAGCGCACTCAAACATTATGGTTTCGTTCAACCTACCACTCCAAACATGTTCTCACTCAGGGCAAACACACTGACCCACACTCCTCTACTTGTCGTTTATTCATACCTCGTTCCTTGCACTACTTAAGCTGTACAAGCGTCCTGCGTTTCCATCAGGAAATACACATTTCTAGTTAATTTTATTGTTTTTTTCAAAACATCTCAAAAAGTGTTGAGACAGGGTCATGTTTACTTCTGTGTCACAGCACTTTATAAATGTTGTAACACTGAAAACACAAGATGATTCAGTTTTAAAAGCATTTTCTTTTGTCATTCTTTTATTATACGCTTGTGGCCTACATAAGACCTCCAAGTGCCATGTTTCACACTTCATAACATACCACACATTTTCAATAGGAGACAGCCACACTCTGTGACTGCACAGTCATGCTGTTGTAACACATGAAGAATGTCTCGCTAAAATAAGCATCGTATCGTGGACAGTGTGGACAAAAGAAAAACGTATCTCAATTTTTGTCCATATTTATTTTTCTACAACATTTAAACACAACATATGTCATTTACCTTGTGTGAGAATTTCATGATGGACGGACCAATAAAAATGCTCCAAAATAGCTTGGAAAAAATTCTGGTTCCATTGACTTACATTGAAGTAAAGACAGTTTTTGCCCTCTCCTGTAAGGTTGCCGTTTCGTAGATACTTGTTTTTTCATTAGACCGTGCAGATGTCAGTGCAGACATCTTTAATTGTGCTTACACAGATGTGCAAATTACCCACTAATAGCCCCCTTAATGTGACAGAGCCTGGATTTAGAAAGGCCATTATTTCCATAAACAATCTGAAAGGTCGACTCGTCAGATCACAACAAATGTTTTCCGGTGTGCATCTGTCCACTTGTCGAGTTGGCAGTGTTGATACATGACTTCCAGTGTGCATAGTATGGGCTAAGCTTTTATGGATGCAGTTGAACATGAGCACAAGCAATGATCAATAGATGAATTCCAGTTTTTAATGCAGCGGTTGAAGGTCATGGATATTCAGTTCAGTTTTCTTAATCCTGTAATGTTGTCATTCTTTGATTTTTAAATACAAGTCAGGGAGAATTTTGTCGATATCCAATGAAAAACAAGTTTGAAATGGAAACTTTACAGGCAAGAACAAAAACATACGTTACTTTCAATGTAAGTCAATGGAACCAGAACATTTTCCAGGCTACTGGAAACCACTGATGTCCCTGCTTTTTTGGAATTGGGTTTTACAATATTGTGTACTTACTTACCTTTAATACACCAATTCATTTGTGCCACACTACTCTAACCCCACCCCCCACTTCAATACTGAGTGCGCTGTTAGCAGGAGTGAAAGTCTGAGTGAAGTGTGTGGGTTCTTGTGTACAGTGTGTTGTATTATGAAGTCCCTCAGTGAAGCTGTTTAAATACGTCCCTCGCTGTAGCTGCCAGAGACATTACTTACCGTCGGGAGTAATTTAATATGGGCCGAAGCTGGGCCTGCTCCGAGGTCCACTCCCATTAAATTTTTAACGCCTTCAATATGAGGCGAGCCAATATTAGCGTTTTATCATTTTGATTTCTCTCGTTCGCTAAATCTGTCGCTCCTGAGGACAGCGGAGCGCCGCGGGAGAGCTCCTCTCTCTTCCTCACGCTTGCCAATTTTTCCAGCCCTCCTCTCACCCCCCCCACTTCATTCACAGGATCGAGGTATTGATGCACAGTGACCCCAGGCCTCGTCCACTGACATCTGTCCCCCATTAGTTAACCTGGTGGAGTTTTTTTTCTTACAGCAGATGTTTTTCAGATTGATTTTTAGAAATTACCAGCAAAAATGAACACATATTGCTTGTTTAATTTCATCAATGTGCTATGATCAGTTTAAGTACCTGCCATGTTGGTTAAACATGTAAGGAATTCCAACAGTTCTGTAAAAAGTTCTGCATAATTCAGTTATTGAGCTGTAACCAGTGTTTTTCAGGGTGTTTTGATGGGAGGAGGTGCATTATAGAAGAACATACTGACTCAGATTTACTCAGGTACCCAGCATCACCAGTATGTATCATCACTCTCCAAAGAAAAACATGTGTCTGCCTAAAAGACTCCAGGAGTAGAGGAATGTAAAACAAGGTTTTATCTTTGATAAGGTGTACAATTGGAAGGTTAGTTATTGTGAAGAAACAGTCTTCGGCATAAGCCCAGTCCTAGATCCAGGTTTTTAAGCGTGCAGACCCTCGCAGATCCTGCTGGATATGGACACCTGAAGGCAGCAAAGAAGGTGCATAAGTTGAATCCTTTTAAAGACAGGTGGCAGCCTGCGATTGGCTGAAGTAGTGGATAAGAGAGTGACGTTGCATTGGAGTCAGAATCTTAGCTCAAGCTTTCATATTTCCACTTTTGTCCATTTTTATTTTTCTACATTATTTGAACACAGCAGCTCCAGTTTATATTGTGTAAGAATTTCATGATGAATGGACCAATAGAAATGCTACAAAATAGCTGGAAAAAATGGAAAAAATTCTGGTTCCATTGACTTACATTAAAAGTAAAGAAAGTTTTTGTCCTCTCCTGTAAAGTTGCCATTTTGCAGATACTTGTTTTTCATTGGACAGTGACAATATCCATTTACTACAAAACAGTAAACATATGTTTTTCTATGTAACAGTAATGATGGTAAAATAGAGGAATATCAAAAAAATATGTTTTTGTCCTGCAATGCCTGTATGCAGCTCTGAATAACAAAAATATGCTTTATACCAAACTTATATCAAAATTAGCATTAATTAAAAAGTCTCAGGCAATGTATTCCTAATCATTTGGTGTAACAATTTTCAGTGAGGGAGCTTTCAAACGCATTGAATGTCTGGTTGCACTGATCACCACTCCTGTAAATATTCTGCTCCATGTACATAAGAACATCATTATAAAGAGATAGAAACTATTCACTGCACTTACTATAACCTTTTAAAAGCTGAACACATCTCTGCATAATGTAAAAGCTTAATGTATGTACAAGAACTGTATCTTTTAGTAGCCTATATTTTTAGAGTCTGCCCAAAAACTAAAGATATGTATGCATAGCAGAACTCTACAAATAGTGTTAGCGGTGCATCACTAAATACTAATCCTATTTCAATAGAGATGAAACAGCAGATCAGCTCGGTCACGCCCTGCCTGTCCTCGCCTGTCTGTTTACATCCTGTCCCTCCTGTTAGCCATGTGGATATGTTTGTTTTTGTCATGTGCTCTGTCTCCGCCCTAGCTCCACCTATCTCACCTGTTCCTTAATTGTATTAGGTCCTTCAGCTGTTTCCCTCTCGTTATCATGTGTATTTATTCCCTCGTGGTTCTTTTTGTGAGTTTTGTGTTTTCTGTATTTTGTGATGGTCTCATCCGTTTATATTTAATTTTTGTTTCATGTACTTAGTGTTGTGTTTTAGTTTTATCTTTATTAAAACCTTTGTGAAAGCCTCCATGTACCTCCACCCGTCCTGTTTCTCATCTGCCTCTCTTACATCTATAACCTCTTTTATGTGTATTTGTTTCAAAACTGCTCAGAGAATAGATGTTTAATATTTAATATTTTACCATCTCAATTTTCTGTAAATATACACAAATTCTAAATCTAATGCCTGTACACGCTTCCAAAAATCTGGAAAAGGGGGAATGTAAGTTCTCTTTTTGTCCACAAGTGAACAGACAACAAGACATAACATGACATATCTGAACACCCCAGCAAGTAATAGGTGAGGGGGCATATCTTTTAGGCTATGTCCTGAACATGGCTGCCATCTTGAAAACTGCCATATTGGATCAAGGGTAAGTAGCATATCATCGCTGTCCAATAAAAAGCATGTGTCTCCATTTTTGTCGATTTTTCTACATCCATTAAATGCAGCACCTGCCCTTTTCATAAATTTCATGACGAATGGACCAATAGAAATGCTCTAAAATTACTTGGAAAACAATCTGGTTCTTTTGACTTACATTAAAAGTAAAGACTCTCCTGTAAAGTTGCCAATTTGGAGATACTTTTTCATTGGAAAGCGATGATATCAAAAAAGACCAGTATTGTCTCAGAAATCGATAGATGCAATCATATTTGCAATATCTCTTGTGGTTCAAACATTATCAACACAGAAAATGGCAACAAGTACCGCATTGAACAACATGTTCAGCATGCTGTCCATGGTGCTGAACTTTGGATCTATATATATATATATATATATATATATATATATATATATATATATATATATATATATATATATATATATATATATATATGGTTTGACTTTGTAATGTTATATAATTACATAAGTCTTTCACATCAACTGACAAACAAACATGTAGGCTTATTCTAACAAGCATCTATTATCATAACTCTTTCTTAGGTGAATTAATAAAAGCAACAGTAACAAAGTAGGGAGGTATTCATAAGGCTACCTCTATGTAACCTTTATAGCATTCATAAACATGTACGTAGGGTAATATCAGCTGTCATGACCTGTACGCAACAGTACTACAGTTAAACTAACCCTGTTGGAATAAACCTTTACAAAAGTCGTCTGTGTCAGGTTACGGCCCTTCAGCTCTTGTGCGTCACATTA
The DNA here is from genome assembly GCA_021613375.1 of Megaleporinus macrocephalus. NCBI lineage: Eukaryota > Metazoa > Chordata > Actinopteri > Characiformes > Anostomidae > Megaleporinus > Megaleporinus macrocephalus. The sequence goes on from CM038722.1 coordinate 10,733,853, forward strand.
TATCACCTCAACCTTCACTAACCTCCACACAGTGATCCAAAACAAGCTGGCAGAGTAAACAGGGGTGTTGAGCTGTTATTGCTAATTAATCTCTACTGACCTGGGTGCGACCCCACTGTCCTCGTCTCCTTAGCTGTCCATATATTGTGTATTTGTGTTTGCAAAGCACCTCCTCATTACCTATTTATGATCACCATCCTCTGGGTGATAAACGAAGAGAGAGTGAATGTCACAGACAGAGCGTCAGTATAAGAGCAAGAGAGAAAGTGGAAGCCAAAAATTCACCACCTAAATGTCGCTGATCAGCCAAGACACACTTGATACGTGATGTAACGGAAGCTTTTAACAATTATTAGTAAGTATAATTAGTATTATTAATACTAACCCAGATTGCATGTCTTAGCCCTGATAGAAGCTTGTAGCCACCAATTATCATCATCATCATCAAGCAAACCAAGTGCATAATTATCCCCTTGGATAAACTTTTGCTTTTTGCTTTTGTACTAATCCAACTGGTTTTTGCACTTGAAGACATCTAAAGGTGAAGAACCACTTTCAGTTCCCTGAAGATCCTTTCACTGAACAGATCTTTGAAGATCCTTTTTCTTGTAATTGAGATGTGCGAGTGTGAAGCACCTTTTATGGGCTCAGTAACCTCTACGTAATGTGAAAATTGGTAAAGAAGCTTTACATTACTTGAAGTTTCTTTAAGCTTTTAAAAGGCAAAGCAAATAAGGTTTCTTCTACGGCATCGCTCAGTTCTTTTTCTCACTTCTCAAGAAATGAGCTACAAGGAGCTCTTTGGGCGACACTAAAGTAGAACCACTTTGGTTTCCTGAAGAACCTTTAATGAAACTCTTTTAAAGCATAAAGAACTTCCACCTAGTTTTAAAACTGGCAAAACTGGTATAACTCAAACAACCTATTGTGGCACCAGTGTTTTAAGAATGTATTCAAACGTAAATGTGCCAAAAGAGGTCTATACACAGCCCCAAGAACCACTCTCCATTCCCTAAACAACTGACAAACATACATGTACTTGTATATAGGCTTATTCGAACAAGCATCTATTGTCATAACACTTTTTGATATGAATTAATAAAAGCAGTGGTAACAGTTTTCTTTAGTGAAGTATTCATAAGGCTACATAACAGCTGATATAATGCTACATTAACTAAATAAATAATCTGCCATTGGTTATAAAGGCCACTTTGCAAATGTAACCTCTATAGCAAACTGACTTTGCACAAAGAAGCCTTCGTAGCACCTCTGTTTTAAGAATGTACAGCCTTGAATAAGGTGCCATGTTATTATTTAGTGATTAAGCTATAGCAGCCATCAAATGAGCCACTGATTAAACTGATTGATTTGAAATTGTTCACTATCAATAGTAATATATATATATTTTTTAATCCATCCATGACAGAGAACAACAGGCTGAGCTTTCATAATTAACCCAAATATGTTTTTGTACCCAAAGACCACTGAAGAACCAACCTCAGTTCCTCTGTAGAACCTTTCAATGGGCATTTTTTAGAGAATTATTTGAGGGAGTGAAGAGTTATGTGAAGGACCGCCACAAAATTTAAAGGTTCTAGAAAGAACTTCATTGGGCTAGAACCTTTAAATTGTGTGAAGGCTGTTTAAGCCTTTAAAAATTCTTTACACTCACAAATTTCCAGACATGGTTCTTTAGGGAACTAACAGTGGTTCATCAGTGATGTCGCTCAAACAAACCTCTGTACAATCATTTTAAAGCAGACTCGTAAAATGAAATGCCAAAGAGGGTTTTATTGTTTACACAATCCAATAAAAGACAACTTCCGGTTCTCTAATGATTGGACAGACCTTTAGAGAATCATTTTGGTAAATGGGACAAATGAAAACTCTAAAACTTTTTAAAATGTAAAGAACTCTTAAACTGCTGTAGAACCTTTTTTATATCATTGTTATCCATGTTTCTATATCATTCCAACATGACAGCTGATCTTCATATCCTGTGAAGATTTTGGGATCAGTGGACCAATAGAAATGCTCTTAAATCGGTTGGAAAAATTTCTTGTTCCATTGACTTACATTGAAGCAAAGTTGCTGGTTACTTTGGACAGTGACGATATGCTGGTCTTTAAACATTTCACTGATTTTAACACTAATTATTGAATTTTAATTTAAACTCTTGGAAATCAAGATTCCCCACTTCATATAATATAATTACATGTTTACTAACAGTTGTATGCAAAAGTTCGGGTACCCCAGTCATGATATTTGTTGACAGTGAAAATAAAACATCCTCATATATAAAAAACATATATAGAGTGACAACTAGGCAGGAAAAACAAGTGGCCTGTGAAAAAGTGATGGTACATTTTACAGTTTTATATTTTGCCAACATTGGAAATGGAATGCCAGATTACAATTTTTTGTATTAACTCAACCTTTTGCATGCAAGTGTGTACAATTATTTATGTATATGTCAACACACCACAATAGTGAACAATACAAAACCAGATAAAATAATAACCTTATATAAAATTCAAATAATAGCAAAAGATCATCTCATCCACATATAAACAGAAATGTGTTAGCGAGCATGAAAGGAGATCTGTGCTTGTTTAACTGAGCTAGTATTGAAAAACAATTAGTATTGAATTACAACATGCGGCAGCTCCCACTATCACGCTAATCTGCAGAAATACCAAGCAGCTTATTAAAAAAATCTCAAATTCACTGATTCGTACGCTTGATTTTTTTTTTCTTCCTCAAGCGGCCATTAGGAGCAGCCATTAAGGAGCTTAAGTCTCTCTTTTTCCTTCCCTCTCCGCCGCCTCGCCTCTCCTCCACGGCTCTCCCCTCATTTTGGTAAAATAGATTTTTCAATTAAGCGTAGTGTGAAGGGAAGCGCCTCACATCGAAGGGCCTGACCCCATTTGGGCGGTGAGTTTTTCTTGGGCAAATTGACACACTTAACTCCTGCTCTCAGCAGCTACGAGCCGTAATTGCCCCAGACGAAGGCCGCTCGTTTCGGAAAAAGCGAAATCCCTCACGTCAGAGCCATCAAGCCAGTCAGACTACAAATCCCAGAGTTCAACATGGCAATTGTGGGTTTACAAAAAAAGAAATGTTAAAAATGGATATATCAGCAAAAACCACAAACACTAACAAAACTGCTATATAGAAAATATGCATTTACAAATGCATGTGTGAATATTTTTTCTGTTGGTCTATTCATCATAAAATGTGCATATATATAGTTCAATGAACAATTAGATTTATATATATATATATATATATATATATATATATATATATATATATATATATATATATATATATATATGCTTGGAAAAGTTGCTTGGAAAAATTCTGCTTCCATTGACTTACATTAAAAGTAAAGAATGTTTTTGGTCTCTCCTGTAAAGTTACTACTTTGGAGATATAAGATATTATATATATGTATAATGTGTCCTGAAGCCTAAAAATCACTGTTTATTATTAAGCGTTATCACTACCAAACTGATTTTTTCTGATGATTTTATGTGTACATAACTCAATAAAGCTAATACCAAGTTTTGAGTTCTGCTTAAAATGAGCTAATATTGTCACTACTGAAACAGTCACTACTGATACAGTCACTACCGAAACAGTCATTACTAAAACAGTCACTTTTAAAAAAGTCACTACTGAAACAGTCATTACCGAAACAGTCACTACCGATACAGTCACTACTGATACAGACTCTACCAAAACAGTCACTACTGAAACAGTTATTAGCAAAATAGTCACTACTGATACATTCCTTACTGAAACAGTCACTACTGAAACAGTCATTACTGATACAGTCACTACCGATACAGTCTCTACGGAAACAGTCACAACTGATACAATCACTACAGATACAGTCACTACGGAAACATTTGGTTATGACTTATTACTTTGGTAGTATTTTGGTAGTCACAGAGAGAAATGTTCAGTCATGTATTTTAATAAAATAAACATATTTAAGGACTTTATCAGTTTTTAAATAAACTCATTACTGAAGATATGATAAATCAGACATTTGATATATAAATACCTTCTCTGTCCAAAGAAAAACAAGTTTCTCCTAAATAGTAACTTTAAAGAAGAGGAACAAAACATTTTAATGGAAGTGGAAGCAGAGTTTTTCTAAACTGTTTTGGAGCATTTCTATTGGTCCATTTATGATGAATTTTTCACACAGTGTGAATGACAGTTGTTGCATTCAAATTATATAAATAGAGATTCATGTTTTTCTTTGAACAGCAGTGATTTATATAGGACATAGCAAATGAATTAGAAATCATATCGTATTCAATTACAATTAATATACAATTTGTATAAATATGTGCATCTCAGACCACCTTTCATTTTTATTTTTACACACAAGCACACACACACACACACACACACACAGCACAGCCCTCTTTCATTACTGTGCCGTAAGGGGATATAAAGGTTGCTTTCTCTAATTCCTGATCAGTGATTCAGCCCCGTAGGTTATTAGAAAGAGCTTAGAGGCCAGACAGCAGTGTGTGTGTGTGTGTGTGTGTGTTAAGGGGGAATTGATTGCCTCTGGGCATGTTAAACATGCCCCAACAGTGAACATCACACAGCAAGATACAACTACACATGCACACACGCGCGCACACACACGCACACACACACTGGTCAGCCTCTTCATCCTTACTCTCTCTCTCTTTCTCTCTCTCTCTCTCTCCCTCCCTCTCTCCCTGTGTCTGTCGCGCTGTGTGAGTGGGAGCAGCTTGCAAGTGTGAGGATGGTAATTACGGGGGTGTCACGCTTCACCCTTCTTATTGTCCCCCAATGTGCGTGTGTGTGTTTGGAGCAAAGAAGTGGGGGGAGGGGCACCACAGAGCGTGTGGTAAGTTACGTGCCGTAAGGGCGTGTTGACAGGAGCAGCTGGACATCAGTGGGTGATGAGAAAGGACGCACATACACGCTCACGCACAGTCAGGCCCAGAGAAGGGCATGCCATCTTGTGGTCAGTGAAAGCAACGCAGACGAGGGCCAATCTCTAAAACTTTTAATTACATTTAAATACTCTTTAAACAACCTCATCTGCCCTTTACATCGTGTGAAGAGTTCATGAAGAATGACCCAGTAGAAAAAACTCAAAATTGCTGAGATTAATATCTTGCTTTACTAAAAACCCTCAATTAAACCGATAAGCTCCAAAACACTAATTTTACAGGAGAGGCCCAAAACACTCTTTACTTAATATGCAAGTCAATGGAAAGGTATTTTATTCAAAGCAGATCTGGAGCAGTGCTATTGGTCCAGTCATCATATATGTAAAGGACAGCTGTAGAGCAGAAATGATGTGGAAAACTCATCCAGAGTGTTTCAATGTGAAATAGCTTTTAGAGTTCTGTACGGCGGTGGTTATAGGAACCAGAGGTCATGTTGTCTACAGCACTTATACAGTCATTACACGTATTACCCAAAGCCACCAGTGAACCTACATGTCTTGTGAGGTTTTATACTGTAGCGCCCGCTATTGGCTGGAAGTTGGCCTGGCAAGGCTCCTGCTGGGGGCTGGAGTCATGGGGCTCAGTAGACACGTGCAGCACTCTCACTGGCATCTGTGGTGCGGCAGCCGGCAGAGAAAGTGGAGAATGATCGGGGGAGAAAGGCTACTGATGTACCTGACACACTGGGAAGGAGGCTGACTAGAGGCTTTGACCCTAAAGAGAACGAGTAGTAGACGAGTTCAAAGATACCCAGTGAGGTATACCTATCGTGGCATGCCCCCACAGGCCCGGGGACTCAGCTCAGAGCTGAAAATGGAGAAAAATGTACTGTCCCGCTACAGGCTTGTTCGTCTGACGTGGGAGGCGTGGCCAGGTGGAGGTGCGAGTACGCAGCAGCACCAGGTAATACCACGACAGCCGTAAGAGAGACTTCAAACCTGTAAATAGTTGGACTGTAAGCTCAAAGATGTGTGAATGTGTTGCTCGTGCTGTTCTTCACTGAGCCTGCTATCTAGGCTGTTTAGTAGTCCTGGGTGGAGGTCTCCACTGCTGTGGGGGTCTCTACTGCTGCTGTGTTCAATAAAAGCGCTTTTCTCTAAAGAGCTATGTTTTTACACGTTCTTACTCTACACAGAATCTGCAATGTGTAATGTTAAAGATGGTAAAACAGACACTACTGATACAGTCATTACCAAAACAGTCACTACTGAAACAGTTATTATCGAAACAGTCACTACCAAAACAGTCACTACTGAAACAGTCATTACCGAAACAGTCACTACTAAAACAGTCACTACTGAAACAGTTATTATCGAAACAGTCACTACTGAAACAGTCATTACCGAAACAGTCACTACTGAAACAGTCACTATTAAAACAGTCACTACTGAAACAGACACTACCAAAGCAGTCACTACTGAAACAGTCCCTACTGATACAGTCACTACTGAAAAGTCACTACTGAAAAGTCACTCCTGAAACGGTCACTACTAAAACAGTCATTACCGAAACAGTCACTCCTGAAACAGTCATTACTGAAACAGTCCCTACTGAAACAGTCACTACTGAAACAGTCCCTACTGATACAGTCACTACTGAAAAGTCACTACTGAAAAGTCACTCCTGAAACGGTCACTACTAAAACAGTCATTCCCGAAATAGTCACTACTGAAACAGTCATTACTGAAACAGTCACTACTGAAACAGTCACTACTGAAACAGTCACTACTGATAGTCACTACCGAAACAGTCATTACTGAAACAGTCACTACTGAAACAGTCACTACTGATAGTCATTTCGAAACATTCACTACCGAAACAGTTATTATCGAAACAGTCACTACTAAAACAGTCACTACCGGACAGTTACTACCGAAACAGTCGTTACCGAAGCAGTCACTACCAAAGCAGTCACTACCGAAACAGTCACTTAATGAAACAGTTACTACCAAAACAGTCAGTACCGAAATAGTCACTACCGAAACAGTCATTACCCTACCTACACCTCTTCACAATGACCTTATGTTCAGGCCAAATCTGATCACAGAGGCATAGAACAACATACTGATCATCAATTAGTGCAACACAATTTAAATACATGTCGATAATCTGTACAGGTCACATTCAAAATGTAGGCCAAGCTGAAGCATATCGTACAACTTCAGTGTGTTAAACTGACCAGTGAACATGTTGTTCATTTATGACATCACAAAAAACGTGAATTTGAAACAAATCAAGTTTGTTTGACCTGACGAATTAAAAGGCTGCTTTGACATCTTCATTTGCATAAATGAGCTGCATGGACTGGGGAAAGCTTTAGAAACCTTTCTCCTATATAGTCTTTTCATACAAGGGAGAACATAAGAAAGCTGAGGTTCTCTCAGAAACTCTACACACATTTTTCCAGGCCACTTTTTTTGCTTGTGCTGAAATGACAGATATAACGTCCAGTAATGGTGGGATGCGTGTAAATCTGTAGACGTTTTGTCACCACCTCTCGTTTGGCCTTCTATTTTCGTTCAGCGCACAAGGCAAATCTCCATAATTGTTCAGTGGGAGGACGTTCGAGCCAGGACGTGTTTGGATTCTGAAGTTATAGTTCTGGGGATACCACAGTTAATGTCACTAAGAAGTTTATGTATGCCGTACATACATTATACATGATGTACTTCTGAGTATATTTATATTTTAATGAGAAACTTTACATCACTTTCTGGAGCATATTGTGGCTTCAGCATGGAAGAAGATGCACAAGCAAGAAAATGCTCCGTTATTGAACAGGCAGCAAAGGAGATCAGCAGGCAGCGCAACAGCCAGGACAGAGGTGAGTTCTAGCCATAACACATCACTTTATAGTAGACACAACAACACTCTAGCCAAAACACAGGACAACATAGTAACACATAACACATCTTAACCTAGAGCAACAACTACATTAAGAACAGCGGGTATCTCTCCTCTTATCAGGAACCCAAGAGCGTCTTTGTGTGGCTGCTTTGCGGGTCACCTGCTCCCATGGCAGCATGGACAGTGTCGGACACCCCAGTAATATGGATACTTGACAGCAACTAAGATGTCTGTTTAATTAAAAATAGAAATTAAAGAGAATTTCGTAAAATGTTGTGTAACATCGTTGTACTTCCTTATGATATGATGTATCATGTTTGTAACATATTACTCTCATAGACTACACGCCTGTTGTTAAAGCTGCTATAGAATGGAAACTGTATTTACATGGTTCTTGTTGAATAAGCAGAACATACATACTGTGAACCTCAAACTCTGTTGTTCCTCCTTAAAATACAGATCCTGCATTTACAAAAACCCAAAACTGTTATGTAAGAGTCTTATCTACACCCAAACATGACATACCAGCTCACGTTCCAGCACAGCAGCACTGGCAGAATATACATACAAAAATCTATCATTCTAGACTGTGAAGAGGATGTCAGCACTTTTCATACTGTTTCCAATGATCTGTTGGGTGATGTTTATCTTCATATGAGGCTGTAATTGGCTTCCTATTCACATCTTCTTAATCAAATGTTTCGCTCCACCGTAAATGCTAAAGCTTTTACAGGTTTTAATTAAGGTGGAACTGTGAATTTGCAAAACAAGCTGGTGAACAGGAAGTCAAATTCCAAAATCTTTAAATAAAATTCTGGACGACTTTAATTGCAAGTTGTTAGTTTGCTTCAGAGATATGTGAAATCAGAGAGTTTCACAAAACACAGAGATATAAGTAATCTCACAATCCCGACAGCAGCCTGTAAGTAGCAGCCATGCTGTGTGAGTGTATCACTGTTTGCTGGTTGAAGCAGATCATCTTAAACTGAGAGGTTCACAGTGAGTAACAACTTAAAGTCACTTCATGTTGATGTTCATTTTATTTTCCTGCCTGTGTCTGTTTGAACATGTTGTCTAGGAACAAATCATGGGGTAAAACCACATCTGGGCATTTTTCACCCCAACCTAGGTCACATACCTTCTATCTAGAACATCAGAGAACAAAAACTGAATAAAGGTGTCTATGGAACCTTTAAGTAATCTCAAAAAGACTTGCTAATGTTGTTTCTTACACTGTAAGACATGGTTATCCAGCGCTGGCTCTACCTAACAAACGGCATAAGCAGATACTCAGGACCCTGCAGCCACCAGGGGGCCCCCTAACAGCTTATGGGTTATTACTGCACTACACACAAACAGCATTTCTGTTCATTTTCTGAAAATGCTCTCCTGAAAAAAAAAAATATTGTTGGTCTTTGATTGGATTTAGCCAAACAGACAAATCTAGTAGAGCAACATATGCAAATATTTCACACATTAAGATGACAAATGAGTGAAACAATCAAAGACGTACAACCAAACCCAGTATTTTAGAAACCATGCATGTTGAGATGAATGATGTTCGAACCCATGTTTTCTGGAATCGAACCATGATTTTCTCAACTCCTGCCACTGCAATTGATAGAATTGACTCCTCGACTCCATTGCTAGTGATGAAGCAGAGATACAGAAGGGATTAAACCATCTTGTACCGTATCTAATAATTGTTTTTGCAGCCTAAGTCATTAAGAACAAACATAAAGAAAACTGTTTCTGTGTATGAAACTGTTACAAAGCTTTACACAAACTTAGTGAAATTCAGACTCTCTCCTTCCTTAGAATGTCCCCCACGCAGATTATAATAGATAACACACATCAACTCCAAGCATTTCGACTCTTACAGTCACTGGCCAAGAGCCGACCCCAACTTCCAGACGTGCTGGAATTGGAGAATTAACTCTTTAGTAATGGACTCCACATCAATGATTGAACCCTAAAAGATTTTACACTTAATCGCTTTATCCGGGGTTGACCAGAGGAGGCTGGGTTCCTCCCTAGAGCCTGGGTCCCTCTTAAGGTTTCTTCCTCTTACAAAGTGAGTTTTTCCTGAACCTGGCTTGCTCTAGGGGGTCTTGGACCTGGATACTCTTCATGTTAATATGTTTATGCATGGATTCTTATTTCTTTCTATTTCTTCTTCTTTCTTTCCATAAACTGCTTTTCCTTATTTGCCTTATTTATTTACCAAAGTCAAAAGATCAATCAGGTATAAAGCAATCTTTGTTAACAATGATCATAAATAATGCTAAATGTAACCATCATGTGTGTTCTTGTCAGATAAAAGGCTAAACTGGCTTATAAGGGTTCATAATCACTCAGTGGTTCAGCAGCTAATAAAGATCAACATGTTCCACAAGTTTAAAAAGACGGTGTTTTCATATAAAAACTAAGTGGGATCAGATCATCTCCCATAAATATACTTTTGTACCCATCACTTGAAACCTACCTGAGAAGGAAATCCAAAACTTTGTGCTCAAGAGCCTTCTCCCACCCCACCACCTTCCCCCCAAAATAAAAACTCTTCATATCTACATGATTCATGTGGCATATTCATCATTAAAGAGGTGAACTTTGGTAAAAGATGATGAGTTTGCATGTGAATGTAATCCTGCTGGTAATCAAACTGTGTTTATAATGTACTGTAATCTAATTACTGTCTTTTATACTGTAACAGAATACAGTTACTATATTTTGTATCCTGATTAAGTAACAGCGTCACATGTATTCTGTTACTACCCAGCATGGATATCATTGCCTGCTTCTGTACTGGCATGCTCATACAAGTGTTTTCATGGTTGGGGGGGTTGAGGTGGAGCTTCATGGGGGGTTCCTTTTTAACTTTTTGGATCTCGTGAATGCTTTAAAGTCAACATTTTGCAGGTTCCCTAAAAGTCATGAAGTTATGCTGTTTATTCGGGTTAAAAAGACCCTCAAATAAAATACAATCCAGGAAAAGGTCACTGTTGAGCCTGTTTCAGCCACAAAATGGCAAACTTTAGTCTTTATAGTCTTTACCTAAATAGAGATGCAGCACTAGTCAGCCTGAGGTTGATGCTACAGTGAACTGGTCCACCTAATTGGTCCTATTTTTAAAACTAGAAAAGAGTATTTCCAAACGAATAACCAGTAAACCTGCCATTCTGCCATCAAACCTAAACCTAGCTAACATGGGACCCCCACAAAAGCAGGTGGTATTTCCCCACACTGCCTACAATTGCCTCTATACTTAAAAACCAAACTTGAACATCATGTTGTTGGTAATCGACTGAGCATTACCAGAAAGTTACATAGATTTTTTTTTTGTAATTGAAATATCTAGATCATCTATAGGGAACCATCATCTGCTTATAGATGCTGGCTGCATTCTCATTGGTCCATATTGTTATTTCTCACCTCATTCCAGAAAGTTATTATCCAAACAATTATATTAACAATGAACAGAAACGCTAAATAGCATTTAGCTTTTAGCATGGTGATGTCACACGCTGCTGAAAATTTCACCCCCACCCCCACCTTAAAAACACCCTCCCCCGTCCCTGGTGCGAACTGAAAAAGTAGGCCCCAGTGGTGGGCCTTGAAAAAGAGCGACGGAATTGATCGGATGACACAAAAGAGATAGAAATGAGAAAATGAGGGGTTTTTTTTCTCAACTGAACTGTCTGCTTCCTTCTCTCTCTCTCTCTCTCTCTCTCTCTCTCTCTCTCTCTTTCTCTCTCTCTCACTTTTAATGAACAACCAAAGGTGTTAATGGTATTTGTAGTAGGTGTGACTTTACCAGGCTTCAACACATTGGTTTAGGGTCCAGTGAAGAAGCCCTCTCTTCCGTGAAGAAAAAAAAAAAGAAAAAAGAAAAAAAAAACATATGCACGGAGACCAGCGTCTGTTACAGCCAGCAATTAGTACCAACCGAGAAGTGGGACACACAGGCAAAGTGTGATTCTTCAAGGGGGCCAGGGAATCTCTCTCTCACTCTCTTTCTCTCTCTCTGTTTTACACACATACACACACTCACACACCCTTGATTCGCCTGACTTGATCTGCCTGGTTTCCTGGAGTGTTGATTATTTCATTTCAGCCCACGTAGTCTTGGCTCACCCTAAAGAAAACGAAGTAATACAGTAAGACGGCGTCCCGCTCATTCACTCTTACAAACAGAGACTCATAAGTGGTTTGTGGCTTAGGTCTTTAAATTCCTGGGAACCAGACGTTTGAAGCCTTTAATGCCTCTAAAATCTACCTCACAGAAAATTCTAACATGATAAAAGGCAATAAAGTAAATGTCTGTTACATTTATTACAGTTCTGAGATCAGTTTTTGTCCCAGAACCTTAAATGACTATGTAACTCATGGTCTACATGCCGGAATTGTAAGGCAAAATAGTCCCCAAAGAAAATATACTGATGCACTATACGGACAATAACAAAGCGGTGTCCCGCTTGTCCACTGGTTTAGGATGAAATGCATTATTCCAGAGAGAATGACACGATAATTAAAGGACAACTCCACCCATGTTTCCAAACAATCCACACAATAACATAATTGTGAGTGGTTTGGTGTAAAACGCTCTGCTCTGGAGAAACAGAACGCTAGTCAGAGCACTAAAACTTGTTTTAATCTGTTTATTTTTTAACTTTCTATTCATAATGGAGGGATACATGAAAGGTGTTCTATGGAAAACATATTTTTTATAGATTTGTTACTATTTCACCATAAACCCCCAAAAGATAGATGTAGGTTCATTGGTAGTTTTGATAAAATGGCTATATTTGCTTAAACATGGTAATCCCTGATTCCCATCACTGTCTGTAAGTTTCTATGGGGAAGGATTTCACATTAGACTGCTCTCAGCGACTGTATATGCATGGCAAGGACTGAACTATTCAGAAATTGCAAAAACTGGGATGGAATTCGTCTTTAAAGAGAACTGGACACAGTGGAACCAGACGTCTGAAGCCTTCAATGCCTCAAAAATCGACCTCCAAAAATTATAACCAAAAAAAGCAATCCAGTAATTGTCTGTTACCTTTATTACAGTTCTGAGATCAGTTTTTGACCCAAACCTTATTTTTTAAATGACTATACAATCCATGGTCTACTTGTTGGCACTGTGAAGCAAAATAGTCCCCAAAGAAAATATACTTTTCAAATGTACCACTATTTTACCATCATCAGCAATACTGCATATATAAGATCAGAAGATGTGTATGGGTCTACTGGTCACTTCCAATATTAAATAAGTAGTGTTGTAGACATCGCGGCCCCTGGTTCCCATCAACACCACTGTGAAGAAATCTGAACCATTTCACATCAAAGCACTCAGAGTTCTTCAGACATTTTCGAAATGTGCCCCTCTTGATGGGTGCAGAGCTTTTCACAATGCGGTAAAGAAAGTTTAAACCACTCTCAGAAAGCTTCTTGGGAACCAAACGTGGTTCTTCTACATCATCACCTCTTTACTTGGTATCTTTACAAGTGTAGACACCAAGCTGGAATCGATCAAGCCATCAAATATATGTTTGCGTCCCCGTCCGACGTAGGTCATCTGCGTTTACGCTGAACACTCTCATCGCATCCCAACAATTCCTGGAATTGCGCTCGGGCTCCTTTGGCCACAAGCGGGTATTCTCGTCCGCGCTTGACTTTATTTATTTATTTACTGCCCCCCCCACTTCGGCCTTTGGAATTTTTTACCTCTCATCAGAAACCCAGCTAACCAAAACCGGTCTTGTGCCTCCGCTGTGTTTGTCCAGCTGGCTCCGCCGTACACATGCTTGGTTTGCTCTTAATGTGACACACTGTTATTTTAATTTGTTTAATGCTTTTTCCAGCCTCGTTTCCAATTTGCCTCCATGAAAAAAAGAAGGGGGGAATAAAAACCTTCTCGCTCCGTCCAGAGTTATAAAAGTGTTTTGTGGCAGGACACGTCAGAACTGTCCTGAACTTGCTGAACAAAAAAAAACACACACATACACATACAAAACATCCCAACAGCAACAACAGCTGCTCTGACTTGTGATGCTAAACTTCTACAAGCAAACTACGACTGCCACACGGCTGGCATTAGAGATCGTTCTCCAGCCCTGCGAGCGCGAGCACACGGACGGCGTCACGGTGTAATAACTTGACGAACAGGCTCTATAATGCCAGCATGACAAATCAGTATGATAGTGTGACACAGGCTGTTGTTAATGTGAGTTAATATGAGATTCGATGACAACGCCTGCAGCTGTGAATGAACGTATTAAGAGAAGTAATTAAGCATGGGATGGTGCCGCACACAATTGATGATGGAGCGTGAGAGAGCAAGAGAGAGAAAAGAGAGAGAGAGAGAGAAGGCCGGAGAGCCTATTCATCTAAAACAAAGAGAGAGAGAACACAATGCGAGAGTGAGAGATAGAAGCGGAAAAGGAGAGAGGGATGAGAGGGAGAAGAGTGAGAGAAAGAGGGAGAGAACGAGAGAGAAAGAGAGAGAGAGAGACTGAGAGAGGAGAGCGGAGGAGAAAGCCCAGCACCAACCAACACTTAATTAGCTGTCATCAGCTTGGCTCCGCCGAGGAAAAGAGTGACTAATAATTAATGATAAAAGTGAAAGGGGAGAGGGGAGAGAGAGGGAGAGCGAGGAGACAAACGAGGGGAGGAGGGGGAGAAGGGGTTAAAGACTGGAAGGAGGAAAGGAGGAAAGGAGGAGGAGGGGAGGGTGGCGAAAGCGAGAAAGAGAGAAGTGATTTGAAACGGAGAAGCCGGCGGAGCCCCGAGGTCATTAGAGTCAATGAGAGAAGCGCGAGGGTGAGAAATAAGAGAGGGAGGACTTTAAAATCAAACGCTGGGTAATTGCCTGGCTTAACCGAGCCCCACAGCCCCAGGCATGATGATGTCATCAAGAGAAATGGAAGCTGGCCAATCCTCAGCCTTCAGCTGTGATGTCACAATGGCCACTTTAATGAATTCAGAGAAGAAGCAACACTGTTTAAAGATCCATAGCTTATGATGGCACTATGATGTCATTAAGACAAACAGACGCCGACCAATCCTGAGTCTTCGATGATGATGATGATGATGTTATGGTAGTAACGCTAATGAATTCAGAAAAGAGGCAACACTGTCTGTGGACCCATAGATTCTGCCACTATAATGTCATTAAGACAAACAGACACCGAACAATCCTGAGCCTTCAGTGATGATGTCACAACAGTAATGCTAATCAATTCAGAAATGAGGCCACACTGTCTGAACCTCGGGTTTCAGGCTTTGTTATGTCATTAAGAGAGATGCAGACTGGCCAATCCTCAACCTTCCACTGTGATGTCATAATAGCCACTCGAATGATTAACGGCATGAGGCAGCCTCCTCTAGGATCTCTAGCTTGTCATTAACACCAAAACAAGTTGTTTTCACTCACATCATTCCGAAAACTTTTGAAATCTAGATGGAGGGCAGTAAGAGAAAGTGGAACAGATGAAGGGAGGTATGGGTTGTGCTGGTTTAAATGATATGACAAGAAAGTTACAAACAGAAAATCACAACATATACGGCACATGATCCTGTTATGAGGAGCGATTTTAACTGAAACTAAAACTTGTGTGTTAGCATTTGGGTTGATCTCAGTACCAAAGCGCCCCACAATGCCTGTGGTTTGGTTTACTTTTTGAGTCCTGTGGAGTAACCAGCAACAAACATTCAACTCCGCCGCCTCTCATCATTAACGTTGCAGCTGTTTACTTACTGTAGGTCAACTGTACACAATACAATACTCACCCCTACTGACCGCACCATTAGGTCAGCTTTTTATTCACCAGTTTTCTTATTTAAGTGGTGCGTCAGTTCACAGCCAACACCTGAGGCACTATTTAAGGTGGGACAGGAAATCAGGTGAATAAGCTGACTTCACCCTTGTGCGCTCAATAAGAGTGAGAGTGAGTATTGTATAGTGAACAGTTGATCTGTGGGTGCTGTGACTGTTCACCAGTGAAAGATTTAGAACAACAGAAATTAGAACAGGTAGCTCCTTCAGTCTCTCGTGTTTTCTGCCAGCTTTAGCTTCATTTAAACTCATAAACTATTTTTAGTACTCGATAAAAGCTACTTTTGATTTCCCAGTTATACTGATTTTGAGTGACTGTAAACTATATAAACCTCAGCAATTTTGAGAGTGTGATAGCGCCCCCTACGTCATTAATGATGTCATTAAGAGAAATGGAAGCACTTCAATACTGAGCCTTCAACTGTGATGTCATACTGTTCGCAACTTGTTTAGGCAACACTGCCTAAAACCCCATAGCTTGAAAAATGATGATGTCATTAAGAGAAATGAAAGCACTTCAATCCTGAGCCTTCAACTGTGATGTCATACTGTTTGCAACTTGTTAAGGCAACACTGCCTAAAAACCCATAGCTTTAAAAATGATGATGTCATTAAGAGAAATGAAAGCACTTCAATCCTGAGCCTTCAACTGTGATGTCATACTGTCCGCAACTTGTTTAGGCAACACTGCCTAAAAACCCATAGCTTTAGAAACAATGATGTCATTAAGAGAAATGGAAGCACTTCAATCCTGAGCCTTCAACTGTGATGTCATACTGTCCGCAACTTGTTTAGGCAACACTGCCTAAAAACCCATAGCTTTAAAAATGATGATGTCATTAAGAGAAATGAAAGCACTTCAATCCTGAGCCTTCAACTGTGATGTCATACTGTTTGCAACTTGTTAAGGCAACACTGCCTAAAAACCCATAGCTTTAAAAATGATGATGTCATTAAGAGAAATTAAAGCACTTCCATCCTGAGCCTTCAACTGTGATGTCATACTGTCCGCAACTTGTTTAGGCAACACTGCCTAAAAACCCATAGCTTTAGAAACAATGATGTCATTAAGAGAAATGGAAGCACTTCAATACTGAGCCTTTAACTGTGATGTCATACTGATTGAAATTTTGTACGAACTAAGGAAACACTGCCTAAAGACCCATAGCTTCAGAAATGATGATGTCATTAGGAGAAATGAAAGCACTTCAATCCCGAGCCTTCAACTGTGATGTCATACTGTTCGCAACTTGTTAAGGCAACACTGCCTAAAAACCCATAGCTTCAGAAATGATGATGTCATTAGGAGAAATGGAAGCTGGCCAATATAGAGCCTTTAACTGTGATGTCCTAGGTAGGAAATCACTTTATGCACTCCATCTGCCATTTGCACCACAGCCTATTATGATGTCATTAAGAGAAATGAAAGCTGGCTAATCAAGAGCCTTCAAATGTGATGTCATACTGGTCGCAATTCCTTAAGAACTGAGGCAACACTGCCTAAAGACCCACAGCTTCAGAAATTAAGATGTAACAATGGTTACTCAAATGGATTCAAATATGAGGCCACGCTGTCTGAAGACCTTCAGCTTCTGATGTCATAAAAAACAGCAAGTGGCCGATCCTGAAGCCATGATAGCCACTCAAATGAGTTCAGAAATGAGACACCACAGTGGACTGAAGACCTATAGCTTCAAATGTTAAGATGTCATCAAGACAAATGGAAGAAAGTCCTGAATTGTGACGTCATACTGGCTGCAGAAAGAAATTAGGTGTCATGATCTGCTCTGAGCTGCCTGATATGAAACCTGTGTACATACTGTAAGCTACAGAATGTGCATTCTGATTACACAGCGTCATTAATTGGGCAGTTTTTTTCACGGGTGATGTCATAAAGCATGGAAATAATTACGCCGAGCGAATGGCCTTTCTTCCTCTCCACCGTGATATCATACAGTTTTAATTATGACAGTTTGATGTTGTCGCTGCGAATAAGCCGCGTTCTAAATGCACAAACATGTTTATAATGAGGGTGCAATCACGGCGAGAGCCAGTCATTAAATTGTTAATTGCTTTGCGGCGTAATTCTTTTAATTAGCCACAACATCGCTGCACCACGATGCCAAAGGGGACAATCAGAATTTATAAACATTTTAAAAAAAATAAAAAATGAAAAAAAAAACAATGCGCAAGACGAAATCATCTTCAGAACTTGAGTACGGAGCGCGGAGCTAATGATCCCGATGGAGGGAAGCGCGTGTGTGCGCGAGTGACCGTTTCGTGTGTTTGCAAAAGGAGGACATTGTAAAATCGATGTGTTTGTCTATGGATGCAGGGCTAATTGGAGGTGTGTAGACGGCACTGAAGCACATATGCCACACAGAGCTGTGCTGAGCCAATAACTCAGCAGGACACACTACTAACAGATGCACGGAGAGAGAGAGAGGGAGAGAGAAAAAATAGTAATATTGTTTGGGGCAAATGTCCAAAAAGAACGTGCAGAATGGGGTACAGATAGCTTCTCACTTTTTATTCCAAGCAGATGCCCGGAACTGTCTGTGACTACGGAACTGTGTCTGTGATTACTGTAATAGGATAATCATACTACTTGCAGTCTGATAGCTGGTTACTCAAGCCTCCCCGAACTGTTATGAATATAAATATAAATATCATTATAAATATTCACAGAGTGAATATATTTATATCTGTGGCTTTTAATCTTTTTAAATATGACGAATAAGGTTTTCAACTTATATGCTCGATAAAGGTTTTACAGACACCCATCTGATGATGTCATAATAGCCAATAGCCTCAAAGGAATTCAGAAATGAAGCGACACACTCCGTAGCTTTTGGCTTTATGATGTCATTAAGATAAATGGAAACAAAGGTCATAGTAGCTCCCAATGAAATCAGGTCACAGTGAGGAATTTGTAAACCAGCTTGATATGAAAGGACAAAACCTGTGGTCAGCTTCAGGATGTGCATTCCGGTTATGCACCATCATTAACTGGATCATTTTTCATCTGTGATGTCAGAAAGCCTCTAATAAATGACTTCTCTGCTGTGATTTCATACAATATGTGGTTTCCATATAAGAGCACGTTGTGGTTCTACACTTACAGACAGTAGTTCATCTGGTTCACTGTATACTTTGTTCTTCAGTGATCAGGACCCCAGTCTGAGCATCAATAGCCTATAAGTCATTAAGATAAATGGAAGCAGATGTTCACTTGTGATGTCATAATGGCAGCAAAAGAAACAAGGTGACGTGCGCTGATGTCACTGTGAGGAATGTGTGATATGAAAGGACGTAACCTGTGTTCAGCGTATAAGCTACAGGATATGCATTCTGATTAGTCGCCTAACAAATGATCAGGACCCCCACAAACAGGTATTCTTTGGGTGGTGGGTCATTCTCAGCACTGCAGCGACACTGACATGAAGGTGTTATGTTAGTATGTGTTGCGCTGGTGTGCGTGGATCAGACACAGCAGTGCTGCTGGAGTGTTTAAACACCTCAGTGTCACTGCTGGACTGAGAATCGTCCACCAACCAGCAACAACCAGTGAACTGTGTCTTGTGGACAGCGTCCTGTGACCACTGACGAAGGACTAAAGAACACAAACTGAGCAGCAACAGATGAGATATCCTCTCTGACTTTACATCTACACTGTGGACCAACAGAGTAGGACTGTCTGAGTGGACAGTGAGTGGACACAGTGTTTAATAATTCCAGTAGCGCTGCTGTGTCTGATTCCCTCGTACCAGGACAACACACACTAACACACCACCACCATTTCAGTGTCACTGCAGTGGTGAGAACGATCCATCACCCAAATCATCCGTGGCGGTCCTGTCCTAATCATTGAAGTACAGGGTACCAAAGTACACAGAGAATCAGATGGACTACAGTCTATAAGTGTAGAACTACAAGGTGCACCTATCTGGTAGGTTCAGCTGATAAGATAGGAAGATATTGTAGAAAGAAGGTGGTAGTTTTAATGTTCTGATCAGTGTATATCACTCCCTCCACGCGTTGTCCGCTTATTTTGAGTAGTTTTCATGTTCCACCTTAAATGTTTCATGCCAGAATGTTGGCTAAAGCCACACCATTTAAGGTGGAACAGGACAAACAAATTAAAAGCTGACAGCTAAGTAAACAGCTGTAACCTTAATGACGAGAGGTGGCTGACGAGAGTTGAATGTTCGTCGCTGGTTAATCCACAGGACAGTAAAAGAAAACCCAAAAAAAGACAATGTAGGGCTCTTTGGTACCAAGATCAACCCACCACTAACAAACAAGCTGTACCTTAACACCTCTGAGTGTGTTCGTTTGTTGAGTTGAAGGTCGTCTGGACGAGAAGTGGGTTCTTATATCTGCTGCCTCTTTCAGTTCAGTTAAACATCAGGA
This sequence comes from Megaleporinus macrocephalus, assembly GCA_021613375.1. Classification (NCBI taxonomy): domain Eukaryota; kingdom Metazoa; phylum Chordata; class Actinopteri; order Characiformes; family Anostomidae; genus Megaleporinus; species Megaleporinus macrocephalus. The sequence goes on from CM038722.1 coordinate 10,753,962, forward strand.
TAACATATACTGGGATTTTCTGTTTGTGTCCCCTTACAAAAAATAAGTATACTTAAAGTTTATTTTTATTAAATAAACTTGAGCAAAGTTAAAGTATATTTTCCAAGTATACTTTATGTATTTACTATACTAATATCATAGTACTAGTAGTAGACTTGAACATGCACTATTTTAATACTTCTTGGGACTAAATTGGCCCACTTTTTAGTTTATGAAAGTATACTTTTATGTTCATTTTAAGTGTAAAAGTAGTACACAACTAGTTTACATCTTTTGTGCTGCATCTACACTAAAAGTAAATTTTATTGGTTTAAATGTTAGTTTACTAGTTTGTTAATTCATCTTCAAAAGTATATATGTAAGTTTCCTTTAAGTGAATTTATCATAATACTTTAAAGTATATGACTAGGTTTAAGGGTATTTTCTACTTTCACATTTATTTACTTACTAGTGGACACACATAAAAAGAACAAGACATACTCAGATTAAGAAACATTTGTATCTTTATAAATCTTTATAAATCAAAATTCCAAACAAGTGTTGTACTGGATGCCTTTTTGTGCAGGACAAGAATACTTACTTATACTTTTCTTAAGTATATCTCAACCAAAGATGAAGTACAAGTAAAGGCCGAATATACTTAAGACTGTTCTATATACTTGTCAGTATAACCCAAGTACACATATATGTGGAAACAACATATTCAGGCAGTATGATGTCATTAAGGGAAACGGAAGCTGTCCAATCCTGAGCTCTCAAGTAAAATGTCATAGTAGCCAAATATATATATATATATATATATATATATATATATATATATATATATATATATATATATATATATATAAAACTGAGCAACATAAGATAAATGGAAGCAGGTGTTCACTTGTGATGTCATAATGGCAGCAAAAGAAACAAGGCGTTGATGTCACTGTGAGGAATGTGTGATATGAAAGGACGTAACCTGTGTTCAGTGTATAAACTACAGGATATGCATTCTGATTATGCATATGCATATTATGCGTCATTAATTGGGTAATTTTTCATCGGTGATGTCATAAAGCCTTTAATGGATGACTCCTAACAAATGCCCCTTCTTCCCTTCCACTGTGAGTTCATCCAATTTTAATTAGGACAGTCTGACGTACAGCAGTTTGACGTATAGCTTCTCATTTCATATTCCAAGTAGACGCCAGGAGCTGTTGGCGAAGGCTAATCATATCACTGCTAGTGTAATTGCTGGTTATGCGAGCTTCGCTCAACTGTTTTGAAAGTGAACATATTTGTCATTTTTATTTTTTTAATCCGAAGCAGAAAAAAGGGGAGGGGATTCATGGGGCCCACGTGTGATGTCTTACATGCATGTTCACAGCTTCTGCTAAATGTTTTATAGGCATTTGCATGAAGACCTATAAAGGTCATTAAACGGATTTTAAATGTTAACACCTTCAATAGCTTCCTTGCCTATGTTCACAAATCCTCGCTGCGCTGCTCCGGCTGTACATTATTGGAGCGGACACCTAAAGAGAGAGAGTGTTAAGAAGTCAAAGGAAAGATTTTAAAGGTGCAATATTTGAAGTGATGCACTATATGACTAGGGATGCACCGATACCATCTTTTCTCATCTAATACCGATACCTGATTCTTAAGTATCTGTCAATACTGACTACCAGTGATCTAACTAGCTTATAAGTCTTGACATTAATTACAAATGAGAAATGAGGCAAGACAGAACCTACTGAGAACCTACAATTTTAGGCAATATGATGTCATAAAAATGGAAGCCGGCCAATCCTGAGCCTTTACATGTTGTGTCATAATAGCCACAATATACATAGACATATATGTCTTGCTAGGTATTGCACTGTGTCTAACCTTATATTGAGTTGTCTTCTTTCTAGGTATCAGTGCTGGCACTTGTTTATGGCAGTGTTTGAGCTCAAGATGTGTTTGGACCTAAACCTGTTTGTACTAGTTAGAGATACATACTCTGACTGAACACAAAACATTTATGTAAGTTGCTCTGGATAAGACAGTCTGCTAAATGCTGTAAATGTAAATGTATACAATACATATACATAATATATTTTATGACTAATTTATGCAGAAAACCTGGTAATTTCAATGGGTTCACACTTTCTCTTACCACTGTATGACATTTACACAATTGAATTTTCATTAATATTCCAAGCAAGGCTTTAGTCTTTAAATTTCATCTAGTCTACCATCTTTTAAACATATTAAAATCAAGCTTTCAGCAAATATGAACTGGATCCCAAGAACTAGTAAATATATACACCGAACTGTTGTAGTAGTTTTTGACAAAATATGTTTTTTCTGCAGAACAGATGATTTTTTTCATTGACTGGCAAAATTTAACTTTCTTGCTTTTACACTCAGTCAAACCTAGAAAAATAAAATCATGTCCCAGCCCCACTACTTTCTGGCCTGAGCATCTCGTTTTTCTCAGAAATACATTGTACTGAGGTTTAAAAATACTTTCTGTAAATAATTTTTCATTTACAGTTGCCTAAAAAGTGCAAACATTAATGAAAAAACAACTAAATAAAAATAGCTAAGTTAGCTAATACAAATACAGTTTTTTGAAATTTTGTCTTTACTTTGCTATAATGCTAGAATTCATTTATAATGTTGGTGCAAAATCTCAGATGAGAAGATCAAATCCAACTGAGAGTGTTCAATGGACGAGATCAGACTCAACAAAACTGCTCAGGTTGTGTAAAAGCCTTAATTTGGCAAACACCTCAGATATAAAAACCGGTCTTCAACTAGTGCACAATCTCAAACACTTCTTCATTTCAACATTTCTTTTGTAACTTTTTCATTGTTTCTGACTTTTGTCCTTTTCAATTCTAAAACTATGTTGTTTATTGGTTAGAGAGCTGCGGTTGCGGAGAGAGAGGACACCAAGATTCAAGAGTTTTACTGTCATATGTACAGCAGAACAGACAGTTTGCTGTTCCTCCATTCACCAATAGATAAAGATAACAAATAAAAGAAATAATAAAAAATATATACAAAATATACAAAGTATAACAATATAAGTTGAAGTAGATTTTTTTAACTATATTTTTATAGTTAAAGAATAAATAATAAAAGTTATGTGTGCTTTTATGTGCAAGTATGAAGAGCAGCAGCCATAAAGTGCAAGTTGCAAGTAACAAATGTAAACAATAATGTTTGTGTTAGTTGTGTGTGTAAACAGTATTGTACGTAAACAGCAGTACAGTGAGTACAGGGTGCAGTTAAAATCAGACCAGTTAAAACCAGTTCAGATAGGAGAGGTTAGAGAGGTAGTGCGTGAGGTGTTCACAAGCCTGATGGCCTGTGAGTAGAAACTGTTTGTCAGTCTTATGGTCCTGGACTTCACACTCCTGTAACGTCTGCCTGAAGGTAAAAGTGTGAAGAGTGTGTGCTGGGGGTGTGTACAGTCCCTGATTATGTTGTAGGCCCTCCTAGTGACCCTGGTGTGGTAGATGTTCTGCAGTGAGGGGAAGGCTGCTCCTGAGATGGACTGTGCAGTTTTGATCACACGTTGGAGAGCCTTTCTGTCCTGAGCAGTAGAGTTTCCATACCAGACGATGATGGAGCTGGTAAGAACACTCTCAATCATACTCCCGGGTGTCTGACTCTCAGAGTTTCAGTGTTTGTTTCCCACCCTTTACCCACCAATCAATCCCTAAAGAATAAAATCAGGGGCCTTTATCTCTGGTCAAACCAGGTTGCATCGCACACCAATGCTGGCAAGAAAACAAATGCCTGTCAGGCATTTCAGCAGCGGTCAAAGGCTGTGGGTGGAGTGCAGCATGGACAGCAGATGACTCACGGTGCTCACCATCACAGGCTCCTTATTTTCACAAAACCGAAAGAGGGGCATCAGCTGGAAGGTGAACATTACCACCACATACATGAGGAGCCGATGAATTCTCATTCACTAGTTTAAGGTATGAGTATGTGTCTTTCTGCTGGTGTTTAATAAAAAAATATATCTCACAGCAAAGTAACGCCCCCCCGTTTGTTACTCTGTGGCCCAACCCAAAAAATATCAGAAAATGTGTGTTATGATAGAGACAGTTCTTCATGATGCACACTGATTCTCAGAATCTGGGACATTTTTCTTGAAACGGTGGGACGTAACTGCTTAGCATGTGGTCATGAGGGAAGGGTTGCCATCTTACGGACTCTAATGGACTAATACTCTTTGTGCTTCAGCAGTAACATGAAACATGATAGTTTTAAAATTCTATTTAAAACTTAAAATCATGACAAATCAATAATTTAACTTAATTTTAAAAGAAGTTAAAAAGTCTTTAAAAACATACAGAAAAACTCAATAAATATATACATTAAATTAAGGGTTAGGGTTTGGAACCGGCCACGGGTGTACACTTGCTCTCAGCATTGGTAGGACAATAATATTGTGTGAGCATCGTATGACATGAACTCCATAAACTCATAAAGTCATAAAGTCAAAAGTCATATGTACTGAACATCATAAGATTAGCTTCACTGATAATGCATCTATATATTCCAAACTATAATTCATAATTAATACCTCACCTGAATCCCTGAAAATACACTAGTTTCCTCAGTCTGCTTTGCATCATAGGTTTTCATTAATGCTGACAGTTTCATGGGATTTATAGTCTAAAATTCTGCAGAAATTTTACATGTTCATCTATTTTATGTAAATTCTGCTAGAAATCTGACTACATTTAACTACATTCAAGAAATCTACATTTACTTGAGTTCTGAGGACTGAGAGCCCTGATAACTGGCAGCTAGCTCACTGATAAGCTCTCACTTCTCCAAGTCTGGCAGTAAGAACATTGTGACGTCAGTCCGGAAGGCAACATTGCAATTTCCTCTCCAGATATAAAGTGAATATAATTTTTCACACAAAATATTTACATAATTCTTTAAACCTCTTTTTTCTTAAAAATATTCATAGGGACAATTCTTTAAACCCCAAATATTGATAGGGACTATTATTTAAACCCAAAATATTCATAGGGACTATTCTTTAAACCCCAAAATTTGATAAGGACAATTCTTGAGACTGAAACTGAGAACAGCCACCTCCCAATAGAAAATACTCTATAAATGACTACTTTTATAAATCTAGTTACTATCTCTGTTAATGAAGTGGATTTAAACAGAACATAACATTCTTGCAAACATCTAAAGTCTGAATAGTGATTTTTAGTGATTGTGGATATGAATACATTCTGTTTATTGTAGTCACTTTGTATTCCCTCATCCACAAAGCCACATCACATCAGACTACTGGCAGTTTAGTCTTTCTCAGTCTGAGAAACAGATTCGATTTTTCATAATAGCGTCCATGTAGCAGTGACTTCATTGTCTTAAAGTAATAACGGACAGTACACGGCCCCGAAAAGCTGCGTGTGCTGTGCAGAGGAGCGCTACCAGAATGTCTAAACGAGTTGATTCCAAATTGAGGGTAAAAGAGGGGAAAAGTAACGGAACATCAGAGTTAGCGGTTCTTGGTTAGCGCTTGGCGGTGCCTGTTAGCAGTCGATTTGGGTTGGCGCAAAAACGCAAAGGGATAATTCAGCCTGAGGTCTCCCCTCACATCCATCTCTCTTTCTCAGCCTGTCTTTCACTAGCCCGTGTTTATTTTTTTTGGGCTTTCCACTATGTAATACAAAGCTCCAACCAAATTAGCAACACATGGAGCCCGACTGTACGCTGTGATGTATGCGTTTTCAACAGAATTGCGAAGGCTGGAGGTACATGATTCTTAGAGAAACTGCCTCTGAAGAAGTGAGACTGATGACTTATATTCTATATATAAGTGTAGCTGAGTAATATACTGCCCTATAAAGCCAACGAGCAGTAATTATCCCAACTGGGAAACTTCCGGTTGGTTGTCACAGCACTAATAGGCTCTGAGCGCATACAGAGTACTGTACAAAAGTCAGAGACCACCCTTCACTTACTTTATTTCCAGTGAAACTAGCTTTTAAAAACTGTAATAAAGGCACAGAGTAGATACAGTTAACACTAAAAAATGCATTTCTGATTTTTTTTTTTATAAAAACACTCTTTATTTTTCTGTTTAGTCTGTGATAGGTAATAAACTTCGGCATAGTTGTTCATTATCGGTTCAACATAACGTATAACACTGCCATGCCAAAATAAGTTCTCTTAATATTTCACTGGGCTGCCTATAGTTTATGATACAGTGCACTTTCACATTGGCATTGTTTTTACAACCGTATAACAGTATTTATCTGTATCCATTCATTTTTGGTCAAGAATTTATTATTATTATTACTTATTTTGATGGGTTAAACCACTCTGTAAGGTTTTCTTCAGCACATCCCATCGCTTACCCTGATGCTCCTATCACTCTGGAATAACTACATGACTTTTCCATCACGTCACACAGTGATTTTTCTGTAGCTATTTTTTCTATCGTCCACTCTTCTTGGGTGGAAATGCTCTTACTTTCAATATTAAACATACCCATAACTTCTACTGTCCATTCGACTTGCCAAGTGTTTAAGTTATCTGTGATCTTGGTCTTTCAAAAAAAAATTTATTTAGAAGACAGTAATTAGGTCATTTAAATCCAGGCAGTGTATGACTGTGTACAACTAAAAACTTAATATCTCTATATACAAATGAAATAAAGTCACAATGCACCACTTATTTTGTGCAGGACTTAGGACTGAGCTGTTGTTCTATCTACAGTAGTATGTAAAAGTCAGAGACTAACCTTGATTTATGTAATTTTCAATCTAAATGCCCCAAATTTTTTTGATAAGATTTTGATAGTTTTAATAAGATTAGATCTTGCATGAGAAAGGGACAAATAAATAAAATATACAGAGAAAATAGAACCTCTTAACCTGCGAGACCTGCCAGACCACCAAAACTGTCTCCACAAAACTGGCAAATCTAACAAGAAAGCTGCTGGTGTTCTCAGAACAATGGACCAGTCATGTAACCCAACTTCTGAGACTAAACTTTGGAGGTGTGGACAAATGAATGAGAAGCTGTTGTGTAGGCCTAACATAAGATATTACTCTACCTAGAACACTCATTCGCAGTGGGATTGTTTCGACAACCTTTTTACAATATTTATTTCCATCTGAAGTTGCATTTAGTTTCAGTTGATATTTTGTTTTGAGAAGTTTTGCTAACCTGTGAGACCTGGCAGACCACCAAAACTGTCCCCAATCCACTAAACTGGCAAATCAAACAAGGAAGCTGCTGCTGTTCTCAGAACAATGGATTGGCCACCCTAGAGTGCAGACCTCAACATCACTGAACGTGTTGGAGATTATTTTGTGATTGTGAGCAGCAGAAAATTTAACCAACTTCTGAGACTGAACTTTGGAAGTTCAGGGACGAATATCTCTGCAGATTAAAGCATGTTTTCTGAAAAGCTGTATTGAAGGTAAAATAAAGGTATTAGATATTAAATGTCAAAGTTATGATACAAAACACTGAAAGTGAGAACCAGAGTGGAAACAGTGACGACCAACCTTGTGTTCTTTCACTGCAGTGGGATCTTGTTTTATGGTTAATTGAATTGATACTATTCAACTACGAAACATCAATAGAATAATAGAAATTAAATTACAAAGCCAACGTTGCGCTGCAGTAAGGGCTTCACTGGGGAACGTACGGTTAAAAAACAGAAACAATGTTTTCGTCTATACGGTTAACATGATAGCATCCTCATCACATCACATCCCGTGACCACTTACGCTCTGGCATTGCCCTTGTGCTGCTACCATGGAAACCATGTGGGGCAACAAAACAACCCATGGGCCTTTGCTTCAGAGCTTTGGGATTTAGCAGTAACCCAGTCGTGCACGCAGACAAGCACACCCGCAAAACAGGGACGAGCACCACAACTTTAAACACAAACAATCTCGTTAAACCCTCGATGGCTCCGGCTGCTGTACAGTTATTAGGTTTGTCTTGCTGAAAGGCTTAATGTCAAAGGGCGGGACTCCTGCTACGCAAGTACAAGATATGAAAAGCTCCCTCACTCCTTTCCTCCCTCTCTCTCTCTCTCTCTCTCCCTCTCTGTCCCCCTCTCCCTCCCTCTTCCCCACTCTCTCATAATCTGTCTTTAAGTGCCCTATTGTCTGCCTAATTGGATTAGCTAAATTAAGTAAACAGGCTCCATCGGTGCAAATCAGCCAACAACACAGATACAAGCAAATAACACATACAGTGCTTTGGAGAACTGTGTTCCAATAACAACCAACTGCCAATAAATCAGTAGCGTTTTAACACTGCGTCCTGCGCGAAAGTCAGAGACCACCCTTCATTTGTTTACTTTGGCAGTATAGCACCAGTGGAATGATGGAAGCCATAGAAAGAAAATGTCCAACCAAAGTAATCAGCAGTTGGAATGTTTTAATATCTTAAATCTCCATATCAAAAATATCACCAGCATTAGAACTACAATGCTGAAGATCAGCTTCTTGTTCACATTTTACAGCTTCACCTTAAACGATACAGCAGTTATCATAGCATCTGCATTAGGTTGCATTAGGTTTCCGTTGATATTTTGTTTTGAGAAGTTCTGCTAACCTGCATATATATGTAGAAGCGCGTTTTAAGAGGAAACAAGAAGATCTGAATAAGAATCTAGCAAATGTGGGCTAACTACGCTGTACTAATGACACAAGCTTGTTAGGTAGAACTGCTTGGTGTGTAGAATAAATTAGAAACTGAGAAAAGCAAATCAAAAAGAAAAGAAATATCAATTCAAGCAATATACTGTACATTCTTTTCAGGAAGTAAATAATGTTTTGAGCTCCAGTTTGAAGAACAAAGTGTAGTTCCAGATTTCTGCTGGACGCCCCAGATATTGTATGAATGTATTCAGTTCCTTCAGCAGCAATCTTGATTTAGCTTAATGAAGTACTGAGCAGTCAAAGCAGGTATTAGATGAGAACTGTTAATAATACTGGGTTGTTTATAGAAGGAGAAGCTTGGAAAGGGTTAAATAAACATATGTAAAATCACTACTTACTGTATTATTAGTGTTTTGCTGACCAAATTAAAGCTTTCTATCTGTCCTCAAAAGCCTAAAATGAAAAGAAGTTGCTGGTGTTGTCAGAACAATAGATAGAAAAACCCAGAGTCCAGACCTGAATTTGTTCTTAATATTTGTTCTTAAAATAGGTGACCCTATTAAACCTAAATGACAATTCAGTCAGGTCATTTGGAGTCCGTATGCATTGTCTTTTTGAGCTGAAATACATGTAAAACGACTAATGACCAAGAATGGTATCTAAAAGGCCACTCAGGATGATCACCGTGGACGACTATAAAGAAGTCTGTCAAACAAAATTATCCCAAAAAACAATAACAACAAATTATGATTTAAACAGAGAGTCTTTAAAAATCAGTCAGTGCATATTTGGCTACAACTAAAGTAATTCCAAAGGGTTTACTGTCATTTGCATCACTCCTAAGAAACTAATAATGATAGAGACACGTTCACAGGTTTGGTGATGGGATGTACACTACATGCATTTAATAATAACTGCAGAGTAATCCGATCAACGTGTTTATGTGTACTTGACTAATCCGATAATGGCAAAACTCTGGATGTAAATGAGGCAGTAATTGGATTTGTGCCTCATAACCAGCTGTTGTGTTTAGGTTGCTTGCTATTTCCTTAACAGTGGTTCGGTTTTCGCGCTGAGGAAAGCGAAAGAAATCAGAGTTAGGGCTGTACATGTGCTGAGAAATCCAATTACTGAGCTAAAAATCCAGCTCTCATTATCGGATTTCTAGGCCTTAATCTGATCTAAGAAATCGGACCACTTCTGTAATCAGACAACAGCAAATTGTGATCAGATTATTTAGCGAGTGTTTTAAATGCAATGAACCATTAATGACCCTGATTAATGAATATTGCATGAATTTTGAGGACTCAAACTTAAAGGCCCCAAACAAGGGTTTACCTCCAATATTGATTGATAAGATCAAAGTTACTAGCAATTCTCAAATGATGTGAAGTGTTTGTGTTTCTGCCAGCATCATAAAAACATCATGACTGTATGCTGGAGGTAAATTTAGGCTGGTTAATGCATTTATCAGTGCAACAGGAGGAGAAATGAAAGGATACAAAGACTAAATTTCCCCTGAGTAAGGTTAAAGTTAATGAGGACGTTTATAGGCTTGCTGTGTTGAAGACGGGGGTCCGTCGAGTTTGTTGCTGTTTGTATCCAGGCACCCAAATCCACAGGTACTCGCATGTACTTCATTAGGTTAAAGGGTTTTATTAGTCTCAGCGCGCCTCCTTTGAGTATCGGACATCTCCGCGGACTCAGTGTTTCAGTATAGGAAATGCTTAATCACCTGTTATTTACTGGTGAACTGCTGCTTTTTGATTTACTGTAAAAAAAACAAAACATTTTCAAAATAAAAACATGCTCTAAATTAAAAGAACAGCTCCATCAAAGAGAGCGAGCACTGCAAACAATAAATAAAGACAGTGGTGCAAACGGCATCTCGCTAATTGGTGGCTGCTTGCTTGCATTGACTGTTAGCATCAAGCTAACCTGTTCGAGGGAATCAAATACAGTCAGTAAGCCTTAAAGAGAGAATTTGCCCTCCTGACACTTCACCTACAGACACGGCGGAGAGATTGGGCGAGAGACAGCGACGATCACTCCAGCGTTTGTCTGTTTTAATTGCCATATGCAGTTTTAACGGGAGCTTCAGTTTCCTAATTAGACCCCGGAGAGAGACGGGTTAATTACTCGAGTTGCAGCGCGAGAGAGAGAGAGAGAGAGAGAGAGAGAGAGAGAGAGAGAGAAGGAAAGAGAAAAGAGAGGGTCCCTTGAGTCTTCATGTCTCTGTGAAGGAGATGTTTAATGAAGTGCTAAACAGGCAGAACAGTCAGAAGCAAACACACACACATACACTTTGCTTGGTGTTGGTGTTCCTTTGGTGCCGTCCCTCGTTCCCTTTAATGGAGCCCTAAAGATTAAGGTGACATACAACAACTCAGATTTAGTGCTTCACAGGTAAAGTTAGCAGGTTTGCTGACAGTGTGACAGTAAAATTGATGTCACTATCACTGAAAACTACCAGCATAGTATGTACAGTATGACAGACGTTTACATTCACTCAGACTGAGTTTCTACTCAGGAGTGTCTGTATGTAACATGTCCCATATCATCACTATCCAAAGAAAATTGGATCTCCATTTTTTGGCGACGTTTATTTTTCTACATCATTTCAATGTGGCAGCTGTCATTTATTACCATGATGAACGGGCCAATAGAAATGCTCCAAAATAGCTTGGAAAAAAATAGGCTTCATTGACTTTCATTAAAAGTGAAAAAAGCTATTTTGGATATATAGTATTATATCCCATCTCCAAAATGAGTCTTTGCTTTCAATGTAAGTCAATGGAACCAGATAATTTTTTATTTCTATTAATCCATTTATCATGAAACTTTCACAGAATATAAATATCAGCTGCTGTGTTCAAAGGATGTAGAACAAAAGATGTCGACAAAAATGGACAGTGACGATATAAACAGTAGAAAAGTTTGAAAAGTCCTAAAATATAAAACTAGTCTTAACTAGAAGTCCACAAATTGTTGATGATACTGGGAAAAAATGTTTGCAAGACACAGAGAGTAAAATATTAAAAGTGCTTCACTGGAGTTTTAGACTAAATAGCTATCAAAGCTTAAAAGCTTGTAAAGTATAAGATATATTTATGATAAAACATGGCTTTAAAAAACGCTAATCGGACCTATATGAGAGCTGTGTGGGCGTGGCTATTGAACAGCTTGATTGGCAGCTCTTTATCCAACACTCCAAGCCTGCTACTCTGCTTACAGAACCAACATCAGTGTCCAGCTTTTATGAGACGCCAACTGGACAAAAAATTATGGATGTCAGGAAATTCTTACAGAAACATTACCTGAGATTATATTATTAATAAGTCAACAATATTCATACTCTCTACATGTATACAGACACTCAAAGGAAGAAGGTGTTTCAATTGAAAACCAAACAAGAATTTTCTTTTCATTTTAAAATGTACAGAAATATATAAATATACGGTATATATATATATATATATATATATATATATATATATATATATATATATATATATATATATATATATATTAAAAGACTTTACACATACCTAGAAAACAACTTTGATTAGTTTCAACCGTCTCTGACAATTAGTTGTTAATTACTTTCAATGAGTGTTTAATTACTTACAGAAATTAATTCAATAGTTTTTATTCACTTCATTATTGAACATAATTAGATGTCAGTTTAAAGTAATGTACAAGTGAGTGTGTATTTTCGTGCTTATCTTCTCCAGTACAGACGAATATCAACAAAAACAGTGAAAATGTAGTTGGATATAATTGGAATGTGCTATTAGTTAAGTGTGTCTCATTTACACCACCCCCATACACACAACACACAAACACACAATAACAAGTACAGGATGGCTTTTGTTCGCAATTTACACATTCTGCTTTGTGTTCATCGCATCACATTTGCACACTTTTCACGTTTTACACCCACTTTCTTCTGCTAGCGGCGACGATATTTCTTCGCACATTTCACACGTATTATTTAGTAAGATATAGATGGACATGTACTTGAGACCACACCTTCGAAAACCTGTAAACTACTTTGCAGAGTAATTCAAAGAAAACAAAACATTTTTTAAAGTCATACTTAGTTTTAAAAACTGAACTGAGTTTCTGGAAATCACAGCTATTGCAGGCTGGTGTAACTGATGAGGCCCAAAAAGCGCACGAATAACAAAAATTAGAAAAAAACCCATAAGGACCTACATTCCTTATGCCATATGCAGAAGTTGTAAAGTCTCAGAAGTAGCGCTGTGCCCATTTGATGAGGGCTACACTGCGAACATATCCCAGCTCTGAATATCAGCAGTGAGCTGCACTTTAAGATTTTGCTAAATAAATCATAAATGTGATTATTGATCCATTTCTCAGCGTTAATGAAAGTTATTGTTGTTGTCAGCATAGCTGTTAGTCAAACACTGGCCTTTAGTTGACATTTTAATCAGATATTGTGCTCCTGACTTCCAATCAGAGCCTATGTTAGATTTGTCATCCAATCACAGCCTGTCTTCCTGACTTGTCTTCCAATTGGAGCCTATGGTCCAGATTGTCGCCCAATCAGAGGTTGTCTTCCTGACTTGTCACATAATCAGAGACTGTGTTCCTGACTTGTCACCTAATCAGAGACTGTGTTCCTGAGTTGTTGACCAATCAGAGGCTGTGTGTCTGACTTTTTGACCAATCAGAGACTGTGTTCCTTACTTGTTGACCAATCAGAGGCTGTGTTCCTTACTTGTTGACCAATCAGAGGCTGTGTTCCTTACTTGTTGACCAATCAGAGGCTGTGTTCCTTACTTGTTGACCAATCAGAGGCTGTGTTCCTGATTTGTTGACCAATCAGAGGCTGTATTTCTTACTTGTTGACCAATCAGAGGCTGTGTTCCTGACTTGTTGACCAGTCAAAGGCTGTGTTCCTCACTTGTTGACCAATCAGAGGCCGTGTTCCTGACTTGTTGACCAATCAGAGGCTGTGTTCCTTACTAGTTGACCAATCAGAGGCTGTGTTCCTGACTTGATGCTCGAACAACACTTCCCTTCCAGGCAAACTGAAAGTAAGTCTCTATCATGCAGCATTTCAGAGTTATGTATTGTTTTGTGTATGATGTCATTTGATGTGCTGAACCCGGAGAGAGTTAAATAGATTGTCATGGTTGATTAGACAAGAATTGTAACTTAAATTCAAGAGTATAATAAATTTTCTTAAAACCTTATGCCAACACTCAACAACCGTGGGCACTAAGCAGCTGGCTGAGGATCTAAAACTGAAGCAAATCCATTCCTTTAAAGCAGGTGAGGACTATGGAACGGTTTCTAAGCGCTTACAGTTTACAATTGTCACAAGATCTGGAAGACTTCTGCTCATATGCTCTCCAGAAAGACAAACCCAGACCCCCATATCACAGCAACGAACATATATGACAGCAATTTATGAGATTTCTCTGGATTCTCTGAGTCTTTTGATATTATGCACCATTGAGAATATTGCTCTCTGATGAGTGTCATTTTTAAACTGTTAGAATATTTCCTGGCGAGTGTCGACCCACTGTTGCTAATGATCTACTAGATCTTTCGTGGATGCTTCTTTTATAGCCAAGTATAATTATATCAACTGTTTCAAATGTTATTTAAACATAAAACAGTGCTAGACCTCGTTTGCTCAAATACACAGTCCATTCACATTATTATAATATCCAGAGCAAACACGATGATCCAGGTGGTCCCACAGATGCTCAGTTGGGTTCAAGTTTTAGGAATAAGGGGTGCCCAGGGTAGCTCCTCCGACCAGTGTAGGACATTTCTATCTGCACGCTCTTGCTAGAAGATCCCATCCGGCCCAGGGAAGAGAATCAGCATGTATGGGTGTGATCTGCAAGGATGCCCAAATCGGTTGAGAGTGGCTTCCACATGGATGATTGGGTCCAGAGAATGCCACAAAAACATTCCCCGGACTATAATGCTGCCTCTGTCTGACTCGATTTTGGAATTCGGAATTGGGTCATAATAGATCTAATCTATTACAGATAGATTATTATAATTACATAGATCTAATCTATAAGATCATGAGCACTCGGACTCCTGCATCGTCTTTTCTATCTCTGATAAGAATGTATGGCAACCAGAATCAGTTCACGTCTGTAAACGTTGCTCAGAAACAGCCAGAGCTGGTTTTCCGCCTCGAGCGGCACCAAACACCAAAAAAGTCATTCAAAGTCACAACGCCCTGCCTTAAAGAAAGACATAACTGGCTTTGCTGATGTCTACTGGTTATCGCCATGGTGATCTGTCTCGTGCCATCCCTGCGGTGAAGACCCACAGAGGCAGAAGCTAACACACAGCCAGAGAGACGCACGAACACATGCGCACACACACTACAGATGGTTCCCTGCGAGTGACACCTGTTCCTGGTGTCTGAGGCTCGGCCTCCTGTCACTGCACAACTTAATACAATTAAACACCGACGCCTGCCTGCGCCGATGGGCGCGCATGTATGTGAGTAACGGCCGCCGTCCACGTCAACCCAGCGTTTATTTTCCAAAACAAGAAGAAGCCGGCTTTACAACAAAGTCCCTGTTTCCCTCTCCCTCGTCCTCTTCCTCTCCGTCTCTCATTCACATCATGTATTACATCTAGTGGCTTTTTCGCTCTCCATATTTTGCCACCTGATCTGTCATCTTAACCTCCTCTGCCAACCAGCAGACACCAATTTAGCCACAGCCACACACACACAGCCACACATATATATATATGCGCACACAGACGCACACACCAGATGCCAATTTCAAAAGAGACATCTTAATAGTGCTGTCAATGAATTAATTAGACGTGTTAATGAGCTAACGGCAGCTCGCTCTAAATTAAATTAATGCTGTAATGGGTCCAGACAGAGAGAATTAGCTTCAACTCTTGAAAACCAATCTGAAGTGCGTGCGTGCGTGTCTGTGTGTGCGTGTGTGTGTTTGTGAGCTGGTTTTTGTTCGTTTTCAGGGCACCAATGTCCTGACGTCACAAGAGGTAACCTTCCAACATAATGCTCTTGACTTTACAAGCTACTTTCTTTTTTAAAACACTAATAAAGGCCGAAAGCCTCTCTTTAAAGCTCAGTTGAGGTTTAGGATTAGAAAACATTCTTATATAGAGGTATATGAACCACTGCTACCAAAAGCTCTGATGTGGGGGTTTTGCTTTGCCTTTCTCACCAACATATAAGCTGAGTTTCTGAGACTTCTAGATCTTCCACAATTCACCTTAAGTGGTATTTGTTAGTGGCATTTCAAACACTGGAGATCGGAAGATGGGCGGCACGGTGGTGTAGTGGTTAGCACTGTCTCCTCACAGCAAGATGATCTGGATTGGATGATCCCGTGCTTGAGTGTGTTTCCTCCGGGTACTCCGGTTTCCTCCCACAGTCCAAACACATGCATGTTAGGTTGATCACTTACTCTAAATTGCACATAGGTGAGAGAGCGTGAGTGTTGGCCATGCGATGGACGGGCGAACTGTCCATAGTGTTGCCCGATGATGCTGGGACTGGCTTCAGCCCCCCTGTGACCCCGACTAGTGGGATTAAGTGGTAGATAATGGATGGATTGGAGACTGGAAGATAGACACACTTTGGTAGCTCTTTTCAGTTTGTTCTATTTTCAGACCCTCAGCCAGCTTCCTAGAGGGGTCCATGGTTGTTGAATGTTGGCACAAGATTTGAAGAGTCAGAGAATTCATTATGCTCTAAACTAGTTTTGTCACAGTTACTATTTTTAAAAAGTGTTAATTTGAGTTTGTATATACTCCAAATCTATGTTGTATTGAAGTTGTGGTAATTTAATAATTTCATGTATTTACAGTGCATAAAACGTTTTGGTTGCCTGTAGGGAGAAAATGTACAAAAATTTTATTATAACATTAATGATTATGATAAAAATGCAACTGTGTTTATTATTCTATTATTCTATTATTTATTGTTTTACTATTCTAATATGTTGACAGCAAAATAGAGAAAACTAAGCAAGATTTGTCTGCTATTATTATGATGTTTAGAACCATCTTTGGTGTTAAATAGGAGCATTTTTATAAAGGTTTTTTACAGAACCATAAATACATTCAATCAGAAAAAATTAATATGCAAATTGTTCTTTGAGAGTTCATGGTTCTATATAGAAATCTTAGTACTAAAGAATTCTTAAAGTACTTAGAGTATCTTTTCATCTCTAAAATCGTCAATACTAAAATATGTAATAAAGTTTGTGGTAGAGCTTTGACTGTTTTGGTAGTAACAAAATG
This sequence comes from Megaleporinus macrocephalus, assembly GCA_021613375.1. Lineage (NCBI taxonomy): Eukaryota > Metazoa > Chordata > Actinopteri > Characiformes > Anostomidae > Megaleporinus > Megaleporinus macrocephalus. The sequence goes on from CM038722.1 coordinate 10,770,899, forward strand.
TAATGTCTAATTAATAATTTTTAATATAATTAAGTTATAGGGTCACTCAAAGCACATGGGTCTAAATTTCAAGTCAGTTTTTAACTCTGACATTGAACTAGTTTGGTAGAATAATCCTTCTACCAAATTTGTTGTAAATTTCTGTATATTTAGTACACAATTTGTTTTTTTGCCAAATTACTGTCATAAAAAGTATTATATAAAACTTTTGTTTATAATCATTTGCACTGAAAACATGCACTGGCTTATATATACTCTATGTTATTGTCATTTGACATGAGGGAGAAAACTGTATTAACTCATATTTGCGTTATGAATGTGTATACAAACAGTTATATAGGCATGTATATCATTAAATCATATAACGGAAACATCTAAACGTATATATCTGCCTGGTATATTGGGACTTTTATGGCTGATGGCTCATTTTCTGTCTCCCTGTATTGTGTATCCGTCTATTAGCCACTCTATTAGCATGTCTTGTGTGAGACCAAATCCAATTGTGTGTGTTTGTTTGTGTGCACGCCTGTGTGTGCAGTCCTGGGGTTCCTCTCTGCTGGGAGCTTCCCTCAGTCGCAAACACCATCTGCTAACTACAGGATCACCTGCTAGCAAACATTTAACCAACACACACACGTACCTGCCCCTCGTGTAGTTCGGCTGCCTAAAAAAAGGATTAGCTCGGATCTGAACAAGCTAGTATAAACACAAGAGAACAAAATGTACCAGAAGCTCAATCATCTCAAGCAAAAGGGGAAGAAAATGAAAATAGCATTCAGCTTATTGTTTGGACCCATACGTACCCGATCCAGCTTTCTAGACTGAGTAAAGGTTCTTACCTCTGCAGTGGATAAACACTTTTGCCATCACCTTTGAGCTTTTACCATCCAGTGTTTCAAGGCCAGTGTTGGGGTTGTTACTCAAATAGTGTCACATGTTACACAATAATAGTTATATTGCTTATTTATGGAAATTAGTTTGTTTAAAAGTTTGTTTGTCACATACACAGTCATACACGGTACAACCAGCAGTTAAATGCTTTCATAACTGCCCGCTTAAATAAAACAATAAGATAATATAACATATATAGTGTATAGTATATAATATACGGTGAGTCTCAAAACCTAGTGAGTGTGTAAGTAGGCTGTCTAGGTAGCAGCGTTCTCTCCTCATCTCTCCTCATAAAACAGATTACTGAGACGCTCTAGTTAGAGAGAGACTGCGTGATGGCTTGTTTCCGCCCACTGCAGCACTGGACCAGAGGTTTAGCTGGTTGCTAAGTTACCAGCCGGCATCCAAAACCATAGCCCGAGGCTTAAAATTCCACTAGCATAAATGCTAATGGCTCGAGTATAAAACTGAAAAATGGTCAACGACTTGTTACAAAGTTGATAATAAAATACAGTTTTGTGTGATTATATGACAAGAAACACATTAAAACTTGCATTTTAAAACCACTTTACTGCTCGTAGATTAGCCTGTGGTGCATCATGGGATTGCCTTAGTGGCTGAGGAAGCATCCGTTGATTCCTTAAAATCAGGTCTAAATAAGGTTCCTCAGTAGACAGCATGTTTAAGTTATGTAAGAATTGGGACAGTCTACATTTCGGGAGCGCATACTATGACGTAAAATGCTGTTTATGTAGGAGCTCCCTAGGTTTTGAGACACACCCATAGTTTATCTGAAATATTTAGGAAGGTATATTTACGAGCAAGATAAAATAAGCATAAAAAGATAAAGTATGTTCTGAGATAAAAATATAAATAAGTAATCTTTAATAATAATAGATATACATATTTATAAATGTGTCAAATTATTAGTAAGATACAGATTCAAATGAAAACCAGAAATATAAAAGAAATAAATAGCAATAATACAAAGTTAATCATATAAGCTAATTGAGTACCAAAGTAAAAACGTTTTTAGGTCTTATTACACTGTTACTTCAGCATCAGCGAGTAACAATAGCCTATAACAGTAAACTACCAGCAAAATCCTGCCGAGAACTGGCCTGTGTTCATTTTTACTGAATCTCAGTGTAATGCATTACTATCTGAGCAGTCAGTATGTATAGAAAACAGGGTTTCCAGTATTTATTTATTAAGAACTATTAAGAACAAACATTTAGGAATCAAAACTGGAACAGTGGGGGAGCTAAAGGGTGCCCCACCCTGCTTATGCTCAATGCCTATTAGTACCTGCCACTGTTGCTCCTGTTTTGAATCACACAAACACTGACCACTGAATAGCCACTATGTACTTAGCCCTATATACACAGTCCGCTCGGAACACCATGACCACCCCTGGTATCTACTGTCTTTGCAGATGTTATCAGTTCCACAGACCATCCAGATGGACCTTGTAGTTCCCGCCCACTGCAGCACATGACCAGTGGTTTAGCTGGTTGCTAAGTTACCAGCCGGCATCCAAAACAATAGCCCGAGGCTTAAAATTCCGCTAGCATAAATGCTAATGTCTCGAGAATAAAACTGCTAAATGGTGAAGGACTCGTTACAGAGTTGATAATAAAATACAGTTCTGTGTGATTATATGACCAGAAACACATTAAAACACTAGAGAGAATCAAAATAACTCACATTTTAAAACCACTTAACAGCTCGTAGAGCTAAAGGGTGCCCCACCCTGCTTATGCTCAATGGCTATTAGTACCTGCCACTGTTGCTCTGGTTTTGAATCACACAAACACTGACCACTGAATAGCCACTATGTACTTAGCCCTATATACACAGTCCAGTCAGAACACCATGACCACCCCTGGTATCTACTGTCTTTGCAGATGTTATCAGTTCCACAGACCATCCAGATGGACCTTGTAGTTCCACAGTATCAGACTGCAGTCTGTCTCTTTCTCTGCAGACCTTGTTAGTCCCACTCTAACTGATGGTCAGAACAACCACCGAGCAGGTATTACTTGGGTGGTGGGTCATTCTCAGCACTGCAGTGACACTGGCCTGGTGCTGGTGTGAGTGGATCAGACACAGCAGTGCTGCTGGAGTTTGTAAACATTGTCCACACACTTCTACCTTGTCGGTCAACCTTGTAGATGTAAACACCCTAACACACCACCACCATATTAGTATCACCGCAATGCTAAGAAACAACCACCCAAACAAAACCTGCTCTATGGTATTCCTCTGGTGGTCTGGACATTTGAAGAACAGGGTGTAACGGGGCTAACAAAGTACACAGAGAAAGAAACAGACTACAGTCTGATATTGTAGAACTACAAAGTCCATCTGGATGGTCTGTGGAACTGATAACATCTACAAAGAGTGTAGATATGAGGGGCGGTCATAATATTCTGACTGGACTCACTAACGTTCATTTTGAATGTAAATGTAATACTGAAATATAATCGAGTGTTAATTGTTAACATGTTGTTGCTGTCCATTAAAAAAACAGGTATTTCCAAAATGGCAACTTTACTTTTAATGGGACCAGAATTATTTCCAAGTTGTTTTGGAGCATTTCTATTGGTCCATTCACCATGAAACTTGAAAAAAAAGTAGATCTGCAAAAATAGAGATACAGGTTTTTCTTTGGACAGTGACGATAAACAATGTACGAAAGGACCGACACCAACTAAGTATTTTAAACTATGCAGCCAAAATGCAGCTACGCTTTTAGCATTGGAGAACATGAAACACTACATACTGACCAATGGGCAGACAGAATATACCAGTCATTGTTTTTTCAGACTGTGACGCTGATGTTTATTCTGTTTACAGACTGAAATTGGAACGGAGCTAAATGCATGAAGAACATCTGAAAGGACAAGCGCTGACCATCAGAAAGACACTGGAAAAGGAGGACAATTTGAGGACAAACACCGTGTTCACTGCTTCAGTCACATTTGTATAAAATCCTTATAAATGCAGCACCAACACGGGCAGGTTTCTCATCTCCCCCGATCAGGAGCCCGCTGCCCGTCGCTTGTTAATTACTTGATCCTGCATTTTGGCTGCGATACAAACAAACTACAATAAGCACCGGGAACAAACCCCTTTGCACCGCTCCCTTGTGGAAGCTATAAAAAGCCAGCGTTTCTAAAGGAAAAGAAAAGCCAGTGACGCAGCCGCCGTTCCGGAGTGCTAAGCGAAGATTTCGGCAACAATCAGGTTTTGTTCCTTCAAAACGAGGATAATATTAGTCGCTCTACAGCCGAAGCTTTGAAAGCCTGGCGCTTCCGTAAGACCGCTTTAATGAGGTTATCGTGGCGCTAAGATTATTCAACCTCTTGTTCGACAAGCCTCTCTTCCACATATACATAAACAAACAGAAAAGCCCAGCATAGCGCCATTAGCATACAACAGCCATAAAGGGGCATTGTTTTCACGATCCCCTTAAACGGGAACCGCAATAAAATTGCTCTGAAAACCAGCTTTTCATCCCTTTTCTCTCTGGTTTTCAGGCCCTCCTTCCTCTCTTGTTCTCCTGTAATCCACCAGGGCACAAACCGTAATCCTCCGATTTCCAGCTTCCCCAAAAAACTCGGTGCACAACAAGGAAAAGCCAACAACACACACAAATCTCCAACCCGGCTGCTGTTTATTTCACTGCGTTCAAATCCATTTTCTACACAGCTACAGTTCCTCGACGCCGGTCCGGCCGAGGATGTTCAACTTTATGATCCACTTAAGCGGCGGAGAAGTGGAAATGTACTGTCTGCGAAGTGTAGAGAGTCGATTTGAACAGTTAGGGCTACATATTTGTATTGGTGGGCTCACGTACAAGCGAAAACCTGAAAGAGTTCAGCCGTAAGTCAAATCGATCAGCGACTTCCCGACACGTCCGCATCAAGGCTTCCACACATCTCGAAAGGACAACCGGAGAATGGAATCACCAGCATCGTCCTCTGAAGCCGGTCAGGCTCTTAAGAGGCTTTGGAAATGGTAGGTTTCACACTCCGAGTGTTTTATGAAAGGCAAGTAATAAAAAGCATCTGGGAGGGAGATGTGCTCGAAGACTGCCCGCTGAGAAGCCGCTGGTGGACAGCGAGATGAAGAAGGGAGGCCTTGGGCTTCTTCTTTTGACTCAAACACAAGACCCGATTGTAAAAGATCGCTCAGACAAATGTATTATTATTATTATTCTTTTTCATTAGTCAGTGCAGGTTCTACGCTCGCCATCCACTGTAGAAACACTTACATCCTATTTCCACTAACTGGACCAGTTCTTTTAGTGCAGTGTCAAAGAAGGACCACCTCTGATTCCATAAACAGACTTTCAGTAGATGGTTAAACAGGACCTTTGGAAGGTTTACCACTAGCAATATGATTACGTTTGTTATCATGATAAGTTACGTCTCAAAGCTTTTTGGAGTATTTCATGGATATTGTCAGTGGCCAGTGTGTAAAAAATATATAACCTGGTATTCTTGGGGTCAACTAAATGTTTGGTCTAACATTTCTTCAGTAGAACTTCCACACATTAACTGAGACGTTGAATGTGCGGTAGCTCTTGTTTGAAGCTCGCCGATTGTGGTTGAAGCAACAAAACAATTTTGGAAATTGTTAATTAGGGGGTCCCAGACCCTCTGGACCCCCTGCATTTTGTTCTCTGCCAATAGTTCCAACTTCCAAACTATGTTCGGCTTTGAACGTGGCACTACTTTGTCTTTTACCAGAAAACTCTAGCGTACACAAATCTGGATAGAATCGTATATAAGTTCAATGATTTGTTATTTGTTAACTGTTATCTATAGTTTCAGTGTTGTGGAAGACAAGACGCTTCTCTGTCCTGGCACCCAGATGCCAGCGAACTCTCTTGCAGTCTTCAAACGTAGACCCATCTCTTTGTGAAGCACTTATAAGCACTAATCTGCTGAAGTATTGATATAAACTGTAATAACATTTTATCTTCTAGGAACTTTGGATAAGTATTGCACTAATACTGTATGTAGTCTTGTATTTATTCTCTTCTCTGTAGGTATTCCTATCTTGCTGGGTATTGCACTGTGTCTAATCTTAGATTTTGTTTTCTTCTTTCTAGGTATCAGCACTGGCACTTGTTTATGGCAGTGTTTGAGCTTAAGTAGTTTGGACGTAAGCCTGTTTGTACTAGATAGAGATACATACTCTGACCGAACACTAAGCACTTATGTTAGTCGCTCCGGATAAGAACGTCTGCTAAATGCAAAACTTGCATTTCTCCCATTTGTTTCCAATTTCTTGTTGAAAAATATTGAAAATATTTTTGTGATTTTATTGATATCCCTTCTAATTAAGTCCTGATTCCCATCAACACATACAATGGCACTGCTAGCAGTTTTATGGCTTCACACTGCAGACAATGTGGGTCATTTACTGTTGGTACTGCATTCAGAGCTGTGGTCCGCGTCTACCTCATTCCCTACAGTCCCTAAACCCATCCTACCCATACAAGCAGCGTGAAAGAATCATTCACACACATACACAGAGCCAGAGAGCTACACAGGAGCTCCGACACACTCACAGAGGGAATGAGTGACAACCACGTGAAGTGCACTCACTCACATACACACACACACACACACACTCGACATGCTAATTATACAGAGGAGTGTGAAAGCTCATTCGCCGGCCAGACTAATTAAACAGCATCATCTCATTTAAATTCCTAATTAAACACTCGAGCATAATCACACAACGCACCAGGACTCCAAACGAATCAATTAAAAGCGTCTGATTAATTAATTTATTCCAACTACGTTCGTCCCACTTTTCTAATAAATGGATGCTTTGTAGCCATATAATTTTACCCTCATTTATCTTTTTTTTTTTCCCCGCCTCCCACTCATTCTTCTCTCTGTTGTTTCTGGTGAAATAGACCGCAGGTCTAATTTGGGTCACATTCATTTTTTTTTTCTTTTCCCCGTCGCTGTTGTTTCACATTTTCCCTCTTTTAAAGTCGCTGTTAAACTGTGGCTGTGGGGCTGGAAAAGGAAAGTGAAAATGAAGTGCTTGCGCTTACCGGCCGTGCTAGCAGTGTGAGCGCCCGTGAAAACGCAGGCTGCATTTCGTTGCATTCGGAACTCTGGAACCCTGGAACTCAGGAACCCTCAAACCCTGGAAAGCCTTGGAATCCTTGGAACCCTGCAACCCTCAGAACCCTGGAAAAGGAGAGCATCTCATACTGAATGTCTGTCTTTTACAGAGATTCTTGTCTTTTTGTTGTAAGGGTCCGCACCCCCCAATCCCCGCCAGCCCCAAAGGCATAAGGTCGAAATCAAAGCACCCCCGCGGTTTCTTTAATATCGGGTCTCTTTTGAGACTGCATGCGTTCTGATATTTGTATTTTTGTAGATAATACAGCTACACAGCGCACGCTTACAATGAATACTAATCTCAGGCCGGCTGCTGTTTCCTTTAATATGATGCAGTGAATGGTCACACTTCTTATGAGTCCTGTATTCACACTGCAGAATAAATACATCTATATGGCACTACATAGCCTGCATAATATCTTAGAATGTCTGGCATAAGCCTATATAATGAATTATGAGTAGGTACAATTAAATACATAACACTTTATAAAGCAAAAGAATATGACTTTATAATGTCAGCATTATAACATCCACACTGTAAGCATGAATATGGTGATATATTACAACAGGCTTTTCTGTACAGACCCAGTGGCGACAACTTTAGCTCAAATAAACACTTTACTTTTTATATACAGTGTGACTTTGAGTCATTGCTTTTGAACTAACTGGTAACTGAATATATATTATGATGCGTTATGGAGTCTGACTTTACGAAGTCGTATACTTTTGCTTTAGAAAGTGTTTTGCATATATCTGTTACTGCTTAGGAGCAATTATATACACTGCCCGGTATTATAAGGTGATGTAGATGCAATAGAATACCTTATAAATGCATATCATCACTGTCCAGGAAAAACAAGTGCCTCCAAATCAGCAAGTTACTTTCAATGCAAGTCAATGGAACCAGTTAATCCATGAACAAACTTTCACACAACGTAAACAGCAGCTGCTGTGTTCAAATGATGAAGAAAAATAAAAAACAAAAATGGAGATACAGGATATTCTTTGGAGAACAACGATTTATAAAGAATTCCAAATACTGGATTCATAGGAATTGTTACCTAACTGTCTTCATGAAAGCAAATTCTGCTTTTTTGTAAAGATTCTGAGGTTCATGTTTTCTAAGTTGCAGAAAATTCAACAGTTTACTCAGTAACAATATATATAACAACTCCACAGTTCCCACAGCTAACAGACTTGGAGTTGTGTAAAGTGGCTTACTGGACTCTGGAGCTGTGGAAACCTGTTCTCTGGAAGAGTGCTTCACTATTTAAGAGTCTGATGAGCCTGGGTTTGGTGGAGACCAGGGTAACACTACATACCAGAATGCATAGTACCAATAGTATAGTTTGGTGGAGGAGGGATAATACAGTGACAAGAAAAATTATGTGAACCCTTTGAAATTACCTGGTTTTCTGCATTAGATGGTCATAAAACATGATCTGATCTACATCCAAGTCCCAAGTATAAACGCTTGGTCGAAGCTCCTTTGGCAACAATAACCTTCAACAAGCTGATCAGACCTGCACAACGTTCAGGGGGAATTTTGGACTATTCTTTCTTACAGAACTGCTTCTGTCTGGTGTGAACTCTTGAGGTCATTCCACAGCATCTCACTTGGATTCAGGTCTGGATTTTTTTTAAGCTGTTCTGTAGTAGATTTACTTTGATATTTAGTATCATTGTCCTGCTCCATCACCCATCTTCTACTGAGGTTCAGCTGATGGACAGCCACCCTGACAGTATTCTGTAGGATGCCTTGATAAACTTGAGAATTAATTTTTCCCTTCATGATGGCAAGCAGTCCAGGCCCAAATCTGCCCCAAATCATAATGCTCCCACCACCGTACTTCACTGTTGGATGATGTTTTCATGTTGGTATACACGTAGTGCTGTGTATTCTTCCCAAACACTTTAACCTTGGTTTTATCAGTCCAACTTTGTTTGTTTTATCAGTTACTTTGTAATCCTTTCCAATTTCAGGAAAAACAACAATTCTTGATCGCAGGTCTTCAGAGATCTCTTTTTTGCAAGGCATGGTTCACATCAACAGATGCTTCTTGTGAATAGCAAACTCAAAAAGTCTTTAATAAGTTAAAGTATGTTTGTGTTTGTTAGGTTTCACACTGCCAGGAGTCAGAGTGCAAGAGAGTCCATTATTAATAAACACAAAGCTCGAATACAAGGAGAACACAAACAGCAGTGGACTACACATACTCACAAAGACGTTCAACAATACAACCACAATCCACAGCATAATCACGAATCACAAATGCCAGAACGCAGGGGTATCAATACACAAGGGCAGACAAGAAACACCTGGGAAGAGTAGGAGCCACAAATTAGCAACAGGTGAGAGGCGGAGACATTAAGGAGCTATGGAAATCACAGGAAGGAAAACAAAGACAAATCAGGCACTGGCAAGACAGGGTATGAAGGGAGCCAATAAAATGCCAGCTATTCTCAGCTCATAAGCCAATGGCTGTGCTCGTAGATGGAGTTTTGAGGGACCAAACTCTTTTTAGCAGCAAAATGACAAGCAATAATTACAAAAAAAAGTAAATAAACAAAGAAACTTGGTTTTAAAAGTGAACTGGGGGTGAATGCCTGTTTTTGTACAAGACTTTTAGAATGATGTGAAAAGTCTAATATATAAAAAAACTGCATATGAACAAAGAGGCATTCTCACCAACACATAAGTGGTCTGATAATCTAATACAAGACCTCCACCCACCCTGCAGTTGTTTGAAACATCTATTTTTTACTTTCAATTCAATTTTGACTGCTGTTTTTTTCCTCACTCTCTGGTCAGACACACGTGGCCAGGACCCACGCTTTGCCCAAACAAAGTGCCTTCATAATCACGCGGCTGTGCGCGAGCAGGCCTGTACGCGAACCAGCTTAAGCTGAGGGCAGTCGATATCACACGCTTCCTCTTATGGAGGTCCCCCGAGCTCTATGTCTCTATCATTTATGTGTTCGGTGCAGCGAGAGAGAATGAAAAATGTATGTTGACAGAGGGTAGTGTGTGTGCGTGTGTGTGTGTGTGCACGCGTATGTGTGTGTGTGTGTGTGTGTTTTCTGTCGACTGCTTCGAGCCCCAGTGGTCCCATTTACCTAGCGCACTGTTCGGGCCTGCGATATTAATTAAGATAAATTCACCTCCACATTCGGCGGCCACGCTATCACCCCATTTATCAAAATTAGCTTCATTATTTCTGCACGCCGGCCAGAATTATTACCTTTTTCATGTCTGATTTTTATTAATATTCATAATTTAATAATGCAGCATTTGAGGCTGTCCGCAGAGGGAACATCTGCGAGATAAAGCACTGTGACATCCACAGACAGGGACACACACACACACACACATACACACAAAGAGCTAATGTTTATCAGGCGGAATAGACATAAACCCACCATGTACACATAAGCTGCATTAATAATTACCACTGCTGTCAGTGTCTTGCTGTTTTAAGTGGCTGTTAAAATGTAAATGTACGTTTCTTATAATTACATTTACAGCCTGTACTGTATGAGTATGTGTAGAGATTTTCAGCAGTGGCGAATCAGAACTGGGCCTTAAAACAAGACAGTAAACACACACACACACACACACATTGTTTTATATATATATATATATGTGTGTATATATATATATATATATATATATATATATATATATATATATATATATATATATATATATAAAAGCAGTTTTGCAGTCTCTCTTTCTGATACCGATACTGCTTTACGTTCCTAACAGCTAGGTGGACTCTGACTCAGCTCCTCGTACCCACAGATGGTGACGTATGCTTTCCAGAAGGTCTAGAGACAGTTACCCTCAAAAAATTGGGCCCCACCAGTGAAAATCAAACTAAGTTGGTTCATCACTGTACTGTTCTTCTTGTGTGTATGTGTAAACAATTAAACATCAAGACAAACTTCATTTAAAAGAATGCATGGGAGTCAGGAAATAGCGTCCAAGCTCCAGTTGAGTTGCACCTTCACGCATCAAGTGAAGCAGAGTGGAACTACAAAGAAGAATAACAATACAAACTTAAGCGATATTGTTGTATGTTCAGCTTTATAATCACAGCATAACTGGAAAAGTCTACAGCCCTCTGCTAAACATAAGGTAGCAACTTTCTATTGTCCAACAAATTGTACTAATGCAACACAAATCCCTGATAGTAACAACCAAAATGTATGTTTTTATGTTTCTGGAAAGCTTAAATCTAAACACAGGCTCAGACAGTGGTAGAAAGAAGACTAAATGGCATCACAACTGTGGATAAAGCATTCTATATATCTCACAATACACAAAAAAACTAATCTAAAGTCAGCATGGTGTATTAAACACTTACAGACGATGCTTTCAGAGGAAAAAACAATGAAGATTAACCCAAAGCAACAAGAGTTGCTGCTACACTGCTGAGTTTAAGCATTTCCTGCCTTTTTTATCCTTTGTTTTACCCTACCAAAATAAAAGTCCCAACCTGGTGAAGCTTTTTCACTTAATCTGAGAACAAAACAATCACACAGTCATCATAATATAAGGTTTTCCAGCTCTTGAAGGCCTGACAAAGGGGAGGGCTTGTTAGGCTCTATATATTAACATACCTAAAAGAAAAATAATCCACAGTATAATTTTTGGTGAGCATTAAGCAATTTTCCATTTGGTTTCCGACTAAATATAACAATAAAATAATGACTCATTGTTTCCACACTGGTTTGTAAGGAATTTTAGGATTTTCACCCCTACAGATGTGTGATTAACGATGATTAAAATCTACTAGAACTTCCAGTGTTTCAAAGACTCGCAACTCTACGATATTTACATTATTTAAGTTTCAAATTTCTCCAGAATTGACCAAAATGCATTTTTTCAGTACTCTTATAACACCCTGCATGTACATCTTGGCTATAAACCGAGTTTAGAAATAGCATTTTGCATTTGATGCTTTTATCAGTTTTTTAAGTTTAAAATATAAACAAACTCTAATTTTAATCTAAATGCTCAATATTAAAAGATACTAAGAACCATACATTCTAGCAGAAACATATACAAAAATACTTTGTATGGCGTCGTCGTCCAATGAAAAACATATATCTCCATTTTTGTTGATTATAAGTTTTCTACATCCTGTGAAGGCAAATGCTCCAAAATAGCTTGAAAACATTCTGGTTCCATTGACTTACATTGAAAGTAGAGGCCGTTTTCAGCTCTCTTGTAAAGTTACAATTTTGGAGACTTGTTTTTCAGTGGATAGCAACGATATGTAGATTATATTTGTATATGTGCTACATGTGTATGTACATGATATGTACATTTGTATATGAACATATATTCTGATTTATGTTATTAATTCTGTATATTATATATTTTCTATATATCTTTATTGGAATTCATGTTGATACCTTTATCATTTGTTATACATCATACAGCTAAAAATTATGATCGGACTGAATGACTGATCTATGCATGAACTTTACATGACTTTCGCTGCTGCAAATGTTTGGGTACGCCTGGATAACCGACGGTATGTTTTGTTGATTCATTTTGAAGTGAAAATATCGCACCTGCTACAGAAATACATATCTGCACGGGTCAAAAAAGAATCTCTGTTTATTTGCTGAATTTAACAGCAGAAAAAATTACAATACACCATATAATCTGGCCTGTGTACTAAACTAAAAACTGTATTTAAGCATGTTCTCTTATTTTTACCTATAGATAAATCCAATGTCCTTTTATGGGAGAGCTGAGAAATATAAAATGTGCCGTAACGTTTGTACAGGTGACGTTTTCTTGGTTTAACAAAGAAACTCAGTAAATAAACAGAACATTCTTATTTTTATTTCAACAAAAACTGGCCAGTGGACCACTTTCGCCCAGGACCGTATAGCACATGCAGTCACACGCTCAGGTTTTGTTCCTTCCCCTCGTTCACCTCTCCCTCTCTCTCTCTGCAGGTGAACAGAGCTGAATTGACATTTTCCCTCGTTTGTGTTACCCCCCTCTCTCCTCCTCTCCGGCTGTAATTTGGCATAATTAATGCTAACATTACTGCTGATAATTTAGCTACTTAATTAAACTCCAAGGACTTCATTAAGGCCAGGATGGCACAGTGGCGCGCGTGTGCGTGTGTATAGATCACAGATTTGACGTGTGTGTGTGTGTGTGTGTGTCTGTGTGTGTGTGGTCATGATTTGGTTGGCTAATTATTTCTGTCATTAGATCAACTTGACATGTTCAGATTGAGAGATATATCAAATGTTGATACTTGTACAGGTGTTTGAAAAGGTGGCTGATGTTATCACAGTGATAGAAGGTCCCTCAGATCTAATGTATAACAAGCAGATGCACAAATCCTGTCAGTAAATGGAGACGCTTCTAGAAATCCTTCAGTCTGGAATCTGTACAGCTCTTTAAGAGATAGAATCTAGAGAAGCCAGAATTTGTGGCAATGCAACAGACCAGTGTGGGAGACGTTTGCACAGGGGTACTCCTAATGTCCCTAATATAAATATTTAAAGTATATTCAAAGTTTGTTCATTAGATTTCAAGAGCAAGATAGTATGGTTATAATGTTATGTTATAAACAAAGTCTATGCCTGGTATTGTAATGTATTATATATAATTTATGTATCATTTCTAAAGAGTTTAGGATTTATAGGATCCTTTTGTAACTCCAGACGTGTGCAGTTAGTCGGTGCCCTGTTCTCCTATCTTTCTCCTGTCATTGTTTACACCCCCGTCTTAGCCAAGTGTGTTAGTTTATCTTTCTAGCCACGTGTTTCTGTGTATGTTCTGGTCATGCGCTCCTCTTGTTCTCTGCTCCGCCCTTGCCCCGCCCTTATCACCTGTGCCTGGTTTGTCATTAGTCTTGCCAGCTGTTGTTCTCCCGTTAGTCTGTGTATATATACCTGTTTTCTGTTCGTAGTTAATGGTGTGCCAGTAATGTAATGCTGTTTATGTACTTCGTGTTTTGTTTTTATTGTGTTTTCATTAAAATCTGGTTGAGCTTACTATTGCATCCATCCTCCGTCTGCCCTGCCTTGTCCACGTAACCCACGCCTGACAATAGGACACACTTTCAATTGACCCAAGTACACTTTTCACTAAACCTACAGGTTGTCCAACCAGAAATTAGAAAGTTTAGTCCAAACACATTACGCTGTGATGTACAATTCCAAAGTCAACTCTTAACCTCTGCTACTAGAACCAATGGAGTTAGTTAAGTTCTCAATTTCACTCTTTTAACCAGATCCAGTGATAATAAGATACAAAGGAGGTTAAAGTGTCCTGAACGTAGTTTACTAAGTATTCTGTACAGCTACAAAATAAACATGATGAAATTTCATTATCATCATTCTAATTCACAGAGAGTGGCAGCTAAAGCGAGCTCACGCAGGCTACAGGACGATGAACTGAGAAAAATCATTATTGTTGATGTCCATTATTAACCCGTTTGTCAGATTTCACTACAGAGCAGCTGGACAGTATCTACTGTTTAGCCACAAAGCTAAAGTTAAACGATGCAGCAGTTGCAAAAGTATCAGAATGTAAGTGCGACACATTTAAGGTGAAACTAAAAATGTTCAAATGAAACTGAGCTTCATTCAGTTTTGCTTATTTGTGGTTTTTGTTGCTTGTAGCATTTCTGATTGTTGTTTATTGCGATCCTAATCGTGAAGAAAATGAAAAGAAAATGAGTTTGCCCTCACGTCGGCGTGTGAGCAGCTTTGGCATATCATAAAGGTGGTAATTAAACAAACTCACTCCTTCTGTTACGCACGCCTCCATCAAAAAGTCCCTCGAGCCAATTACCATGAAAACACATGACACTCTGAGTCACTGGCCAGGAGTGCTAAAGTCATAGAATCAACCCTTTTGTAATTGTTGTCCCGTTACTAGCGTTTTCATGATGAAAGGACTAATAGACATGCTCCAGAATTCCTTGGAATCTCAATTAGATTAAAAGTAAAGACTGTTTTTGGTCGCTCCTGTAAAGTTACTATTTGTACATATTTACATATTTTAAATCTTATTAATTATCATATATTTTCATGTTTTTTTTAAATAAAATGTTTGTTCACAGTTTGTATGAGTTTTATAAACCCGTGTAGAATCTGGATTAAACAGTGTTGAAGCCCTCAAGACCTATTAAACCTATAAACCCAACACACAGAACATACATCTGCGCAAGTATCCGAGGCTGTGTTTGTAAACTGCTGCACTGTGAAAGTAGTGCTTACTCCCAAATACCGAAATCCAAGCTACAGAAAAAATACTGCTCAATTCATGTTCTGCACATGGATACGATGTGAGGATTCTTTCTGACTGTTACCTGCAGCTTTATTCTTTAGTGCTATTATATATTATACTAACCCTTTACTTCAAATGCATAGTGTAGAACAGGTCTGGACTGGGAACTAAACTTTGGACTAGCCCACTGCAAGCACAGCAAATCTGACTATCCCATGTGGTCTGATGCTGAAAACTGCCCATCCTGTATGGTCTGATGCTGAGAACCACCCATCCCATGTGGTTTGATGCTGAAAACTGCCCATCCTGTGTGGTCTGATGCTAAAAAACTGCCTATCCCATGTGGTCCAATGCTGAAAACTGCCCATGCTGTGTGGTCTGATGCTGAAAACTGCCCATCCCATGTGGTCTAATGCTGAAAACTGCCTATCCGGTTTGGTATGATGCTGAAAACTGCCCATCCCATGTGGTCTGATGCTGAACAACTGCCCATCCCATGTGGTCTGATGCTGAACAACTGCCCATCCCGTATGGTCTGATGCTGAGAACCACCCATCCCATATGGTCTGATGCTGAAAACTGCCTATCCCATGTGGTTTGATGCTGAAAACTGCCTATCCCATGTGGTTTGATGCTGAAAACTGCCTATCCCATGTGGTCTGATGCTGAAAACTGCCCATGCTGTGTGGTCTGATGCTGAAAACTGCCCATCCCATGTGGTCTGATGCTGAAAACTGCCTATCCCATGTGGTCTGATGCTGAAAACTGCCCATGCTGTGTGGTCTGATGCTGAAAACTGCCCATCCCATGTGGTCTGATGCTGAAAACTGCCCATCCCATGTGGTCTGATGCTGAAAACTGCCCATGCTGTGTGGTCTGATGCTGAAAACTGCCCATCCCGTGTGGTCTGATGCTGAAAACTGCCCATCCCATGTGGTCTGATGCTGAAAACTGCCCATGCTGTGTGGTATGATGCTGAAAACTGCCCATCCCATGTGGTTTGATGCTGAACACTGCCCATCCCATATGGTCTGTTGCTGAAAACTGCCTATCCTATGTGGTTTGATGCTGAAAACTGCCTATCCCATGTGGTCTGATGCTGAAAACTGCCCATGCTGTGTGGTCTGATGCTGAAAACTGCCCATCCCATGTGGTCTGATGCTGAAAACTGCCTATCCCGTGTGGTCTGATGCTGAAAACTGCCCACCCCATGTGGTCTGATGCTGAACAACTGCCCATCCTGAGTGGTCTGATGCTGAAAACTGCCCATCCTGTGTGGTCTGATGCTGAAAACTGCCCATCCCATGTGGTCTGATGCTGAAAACTGCCCATGCTGTGTGGTATGATGCTGAAAACTGCCCATCCCATGTGGTCTGATGCTGAACACTGCCCATCCCATATGGTCTGATGCTGAAAACTGCCTATCCTATGTGGTTTGATGCTGAAAACTGCCTATCCCATGTGGTCTGATGCTGAAAACTGCCCATGCTGTGTGGTCTGATGCTGAAAACTGCCCATCCCATGTGGTCTGATGCTGAAAACTGCCTATCCCGTGTGGTCTGATGCTGAAAACTGCCCATCCCATGTGGTCTGATGCTGAACAACTGCCCATCCTGAGTGGTCTGATGCTGAAAACTGCCCATCCTGTGTGGTCTGATGCTGAAAACTGCCCATCCTGTGTGGTCTGATGCTGAAAACTGCCCATCCTGTGTGGTCTGATGCTGAAAACTGCCCATCCTGTGTGGTCTGATTCTGAAAACTGCCCATCCCGTGTGGTCTGATGCTGAACAACTGCCCATCCCGTGTGGTCTGATGCTGAAAACTGCCCATCCTGTGTGGTCTGATGCTGAAAACTGCCCATCCCATGTTGTCTGATGCTGAAAACTGCCTATCCCGTGTGGTCTGATGCTGAAAACTGCCCATCCCATGTTGTCTGATGCTGAAAACTGCCTATCCCGTGTGGTCTGATGCTGAAAACTGCCCATCCCATGTGGTCTGATGCTGAACAACTGCCCATCCTGAGTGGTCTGATGCTGAAAACTGCCCATCCTGTGTGGTCTGATGCTGAAAACTGCCCATCCTGCTTGCTTCCTTAATCACAGACATTTCACTTGTACTGCTTTAACAAACTCATCAGTTGTTTCTTCTCCTGCCTCACAAACACTGAGCTGGTTTAGATTTGAACAGTTTTCTTAATTTTTCTCTTTCTATTTATTAACATGTATAGTACATGTAGTATATAGTATAGCATATAGTACATATATTTACTATATTAATTATATTTATACTCGTTTCTCTATCTCTATGTGGACCAGAGGAGGATAGGTTCCCCTTTTTAAGTCTGGATCCTCTCAAGTTTTCTTCCTCGTTACAGCCTCTACTTCACTGGGAAGGCTTTACATTAGATGTTGGAACATTGCTGTGAAGATTTGATTGTATTCAGCCACAAGCGCATTAGTCAGGTACTAATGTTGCATGATCAGTTCTGGATCCTCAAGGCACTGGTTGGAGCTCTACTGCTTTATCCAGAGGAGGAGGGTGGGTGGGGGGGTTCTCTTCTAAGAGTCTCTTTAACTACAAGCATCAGAATAACTGAATGTGTTAACTGGTGCTATGATGCAGATGCTTAAGATAAAGATAAAGACCGGGTTGCTGGACTGTCGTATAATCTGAAGAGTGACAATGTCGGAATGGTAGGCTTACACTAAGCTCTTTATACGAATACTCCACAGATGGAAAAATCCTTAAATTCACAAATGCGCCAGGCCGGGGTCTTTGAATTGGCGCTCCGAGCTGCTAGCGGACACCGGGATCGTCCAACCTGCGGCGAATAAATCAATTGTCCGAAAAGAGCCGTTTAAAAGAGGACCCTCATTTTCTCCTCCGCGAGTGAGAGCAGTTTAAGTCTGTCTGTTTTACTAATCACTGTCCAAATGGTGGGATGAAATATGTTTCGTTCATACATTATGCATGCGAATCACTGGCAGTGTGTAACTTGGCTAGTGAGTTTGAAAGGGCCTATAATTCACCGTGCTGTTTTCCTACGACTCCGTGACCTCCTTACTCCCCCGCCATTTACCACTTTACCAGAACTGATTAAGCAACACAGCAAAATGGAGGTGTGAAGCCACTGTAGCATGGAGCGGTTTGCTGCCCCATTAGCTCTGATTCTCTGGTTACGATGTCTTAAGACTAGTTTAGACCTGAAGGACAGGACTAGGAATCCAAACTTGAACATTCAATCAGTTTTCTGTGACAGTATCTGTAAATATGTGTACAGTGTAGACGACACAAAAGATCTGTTTATAGAAAGTTCAGTGCATTGTTGTCTTTGCAAGTGGAGACCCACCACTGTCATCAATTGGTCATCAATAGGTCATCAATAGATCATCATACAACCCTCCTTGATGGTGGGCACCAACACTGGACCTCACTAGCCACCCCAGTACAGAACATATAAACACATTATTTAAGCTAATCCCCAAAAACATTTACAATATATAAAGTCTCTCTTACCATGAGAGGCTAATCTTACTAACCAGCGTTCCTCAAGGGGGCTAGTACATGAACATACCTCCAAGGAGTCAATGGCCAAACCAGTTAGAAGATGGCTGCTATAATATTAGACCCAGGAAAATTCTCAAAGCTACAACAATATTGGCAAATAGTAAAAACATTTGTTAAATAGTAAATACATTAGTTAAATATTTATTCTAAAAAGAAATGAAAAGTAAAATTTTAATTACATCACCTTTATTTTAGCATTTTGTCATTTGTACAAATTCAAGTACGTTTTTATTTTATTAGATTTTTTTTGTAACTACTGGTAATTATGATCCACATAACTAAAATTTTTATTGAATAACTATTTCAAATGATCTTAAATATTATATTTTATCTTTAAATTTTTCTTGATATTAGAGATTTACCATGTGAAAAATTAAGTAGTAAATAAAGTATTTACTCGTAACAACTTTTTACTAGCAAATGTCATTTTGGTGTGTTGAATTCTTTAGTGCAATATTATAATCTGAACCCGCTTGCCATTGGCATAGGAACTGGGGGAACCCAAAAAAAACGAAAACTGTTTAAAAACACTTTATTTTAAAAGCGTGTTTTGGCAGCGTACGCAGTTCACACGTTGTGTTTGTTTTTAGCAACGGGCTCTGGCTGTTAGGTGGTCTTTCACTTAAGGTTTGTGTTGAAATGCCTGTTCAGAATTATCCTGCAGTCAGCAGCTTCACTGACCCGAGCTCTCGCCTCGCTGGAGCGTTGGGTAGCTCGAGCCAGCTTTAAACGCGAGGTCAGTGATGAGAGCAGTGAACAGCAACGATGACTGCAATAAAACCAGCTTATACATAATATGTTGTTATGGTAACAGACTAGGAGGGTTTGGGTTAGCTAATGTTTATATTAAACCTTTGTCAGTAAGCACTCTGAAACGTAAAGTTACATTACTCTCTGGCCACGCCCCAACCTGCAGACTGCTACTACACTAAATACATAAAAAAATCAAACATAATAAATAAAATAAATAAATTCATGATTAAATAAAAGGACATCGTTAGAAGTGCTTTCAGTAGTGCAGTATGTAATGTTTCAGAGGGTGCTGTTTGGGACACAGCCTTACTGTCTCACATTAATGTTAGTCCAGTCTAGTCAGGAAATCTCAACATACATTTGTTTGTCATTTCATTTCAGCATCATGCCGCCAAAGAAAATATAATTGTTTTTGTTTTATGTGTATATCATCCAGACATTGCATGTATAACTTAAAAGTTTTCTGACACCAGTACCATGTGATGTGGATGATCTTGTTAAGTTTAAGGTTAAAGAGTAACCTTTAACTGGATTTATCTAATAATAAACAGAAGTACAGATGATGTTTATCTATATGTTTATTCGTAATTTACTGTAATTCCACAAATGTTGTTGTACGTCACTACACATACACTGATTTACTACTTTACCTACAGTGGAATCAGCTTATAGGTAATATTTTAGGGAATAAGGTGGGCTTTTATTCATATTAGCAAATGTGTCCCCCCGCAATGTCAAACCCGCTTCTACGCCCTTGAACCCGTGAACCTGTAACTATAACCACACAGATCATATTTGTCTTCACTAATTTAGACGCCAAGCTAAGCCTACTTTCCACCACAGGCTGGAATTACGAGAAGTGGCTGTTGTAAGTAGAGTGCCAGGGAATCTGCGGACCTGTAATCCTGCACAAACAAGTCTTCTGCTTCTCCAACAGCAGTTGGAAGGTTTACCAGAGAGAAATTACCAGCAGAGAGGTTCACTATATTTTGTGTTGGGATTGTGTTGTGTTATGAATTACTACACGCAAATATTAAATTATGCAACTGTGCAACTCTGGATAAACCATTGTTTTACTGCTACACTATTTATTGACACCGAATCTAATCCATTGTTTTTTCATTCTTACTGCAACATGAACCAATCTCTGAATGCCAGATTCAAAAGAATTCAAAGCAGAGCCACGGCACGCAATGTGCCTAGATATGAACAAGATATTTGCTGAGATGCACCTGAATTTAACAATGTGTAACATATATTCTGCTTTTAAGTACAAGTGGGACGTCGGTTTTCTCTAAGGAGGAACTTGCTTGCACAATGTGAGCATTCCTGTGATTACAGTTACAGTGATGAGTGTTATAGTTTAGCTGCTATGCAGTGGATCTGGGAAATTTTACAGTTGTTCTGAACTACCACCATACAGAAATAGAAAAGGGTTCATTGTACATGCTTAAATTTCCTTTCACCACAAGGATTTATTATATTGTACGGTTTATCTGATCGCTGTCATGTCAAAAACCTTAATGCCATAATTCAGCTGCATGGAAACTTCCAAGGTGGTGGTGGGCTTGGATTCCAAGCAGCACAGTTAATTAATCTAATTTAGAAACTGTGTTGAAATCTGACCATGATTCCCTGATAGTATAAACACTCTGCAGCTGGAGTCGATGTGTAACATTCCTATAATCACACTCCCCACAACACAATACAGCCATCTTCATAATAATGCTTACTCTTTAATACAGATGAGGTTAATAAGACATGAGAGAAATAACTCATACTGGAAAAGGTTGAGAAACCTTTAACTACAGGAAAGCAAAAATCTACATTTCATGGCTGGGAAGATAACAATTTCTCCAGGGTTGGGGTCACAGGTTTCCAAAACTGCAATAAGGTACAACCTCCACCCCTACAAAGTCTTCAAAAGGCATGCCAGAAGAAAATAGCTTTTCTTTCATCTAACCACACAAATAAGTGCTGCTGACTGGAACCAGGTTCTGCGGTCAGATGAGACAAAACTAAAAAAAAGTCTTTTGGCAACAGATACTCAAAATGGATTTGGCATCAAAAGAACCTCATCCTCACTGTTAACTACAGCAGGGGACAGCGGGACCTTAGTAGGATACAAGGCTTTACGTTTTATAGTAAAAAAAAACACTGTCCCGGCCAAAAATCTAAAAACTGGATCATGGTTGGATCTTGCGGCAGGTCTGGGTTCACAACATAAACTTTTAATATATTTCTTTTAAGCAGCTATATATAAAATGTGCAACAGAATTAATTCAATTTTCTGTCCTGCAGTAAAAATAAAAAAATATATATAAATAAAAATAAACTATTCAGACCTGCAGAGTATGTTATTCTCTACTGATCTATTTAAGTAAAGGCAGTGATTGAGTTAAAAAAATATAAACCAGATTATCATTTATAGAGTGCTTTCCATTGGGATTGAAAACATAGTGCATAACTCTTTATTGGAAATTGATCATTTAGATTTACCATGACTTTAAGAATAAAAAACTAAACTAATATATATATATATATATATATATATATATATATATATATATATATATATATATATATATTAAAAAGTCCACTTTTTTATGTCACTACTGAAACAGAAAGCATTTCAGTAAGTAGGCAAAGTTTTGTAGTTATAGTGTACCAAAATAAAAAAAAATGAGACCACCATTAAAACACTGACTTTATGCAATTATGTTTCTAATTTAGAAACAGTCACTACTGAAGCATTTGGATGATGTGATGATTGTTCGGGTAGTGACAGAATTGAATCATTTATTTTAATAAACACAATGTTTAAGATAGAGAGTCACAAATGTCCTACTCTGACTCTGAAGTGTCTGAAATCCTAACCTCTAAATTTACACTTGTGGAAATAATACTTACAATTACAAGAATAATAAATATAGTACATCACTTTTCATTGTCAATGGATCATTTAGATTTACTATGAGTTTATTTAATAATTTAATAATAATGAATAAAAATGGCAAAAGAAATTCAGCCACATTTCAATCTTATTGTTTTGTCGTCCCAAAATCTAAAAAATTAGTGTGGAACATTTAGACCAACCACAACTGAAACAATGATTTTCTGCACATAAGTTGATATTTAGTATTTTTATTTAAAAAGTGCTGTGTTTGACTGGTCGTGTACTGGCTATACTGAAAATTTAGAAAACGTCACCACTGAAACATTTGGTAAAGTTTGGATAGTATATTGATTGTTTAGGTTCAAAATTGAATATTTAATCATTTATTTTAATAAAATAAGCATAATTAAGATGCAGAGTCACATATGTATTTTCTATTCTGACTTTGAACCACTATGGTCGAAGATCCATATAGCCGAAACATCTCTTATGATGAAATAAATGAATAAATAAAATAAAATAAAATAAAAAATTATAAATATGTTATGGTACATGGAATTAGATATAGAAACAGACTACTGCCACAGTTGTTGTTTTTTAAGCAATGACACAATGATTACTAATTATTATAAAGCTAAAAGTCAGTTTGATAGAAACAAGCTGCTGCAGCTTCTGACACATCTTCATGTCACTGGAAAGATAGCTAATGACGTCTGTATGGTTTGATGAGCGTTTAATAATTTAACATGATGTTTGATTTTATTAGTGTTTTTGTCATTTTCATCATCACTAATATACAGTTTAGAAAAGCACATGGCAGCACTGTGATGGGCGGAAACATCCTTAACACACATCTCTGCTGATGATGCTGATGATGATGATGATGCTGACGGCTGTATGTGTGGGGTTTATGACTGACACATGTCAGAGTGTGCGTGTGTGTGAGTGTGTGTGTGCAGAGTGCATGTGTGCGTGAGCATAACGGAGGGCTCCAGATCAGGTCTGTGCTCATGCTGGGTGGGTTTGGGATTATGGGTGTACTAATTAACGCCCGGGCCGAGCAGGTGAGAGAGGGTCTGTCTGAACCTCATGACACACACACATGCATGCACACACACGCAGCACATGGAGCGCAATGCGACCAAGAGCCAACATGCAGATACGGAGTCCAGACTGTAGACCATCTATTACTTTCTTCTACTTCTTTATTCTGATCACTGAATTTTGAATGTATTATCTACATTTATATGTAATCCATATATCCATATAGCCATGCAGTCTTTAATGGTTTGTATCAAAGAGCTCAGTCACTTTAAACCTACCACTGTTATAGGACCAAACCTTTGAAACAAGTCAGTTTGTGAGATTTCACAGCTGTAAGAGCAGCTTTTATTGAAACTGAAGCATCGGGGAGCAACAACAGCTCAGCCACTGAGCAGTGCTGAAGTGCATAGTGAAGTCCAAACTGCCTCTGGAAGCCACATTAGGAGTTTCCAATGGTCGAGCAGCTGCGCACAAGCCTGAGATCTCTGTGTGCAAAGCCAAGCATCAACTGGAGTGCAGCTTAAATGTAAATAACATATATACAAATAACTTCCGCTTGCACTTGAACTTGTAGCTTGATACAGACATTGAAGTGGCATATACTTTACCTTACATGTTGCATGTTCACACTGAATATCTTTGTTAGCCTGACTGAGTATTACTGTAAAAGCCTGTTGTCTCTGTTTATAACATCAAGTAATTCATTTTACTTCATAGATATGTAATCTACAGACATACCTGCATTTGTGTAATCCTGCTAGTGTGAGTTTCTTTATGTAGGACGATGCCCACAACATCAGGCTGAGCAGGGTTGCCAGAAACTTTAGTGGTGAAAACATGTTCAAAATCCAAAATATCATAATGATAGAGCAAAGCATTTGTAACAAACATCACATCACTGACTAAATGACTCTTCTGACTGTAATATGAAGTGAACAAGCAAAACAACAAGAACATTTGAAACCATATTTGACCGTTTAAAGCCTAAACAGTTCTACAATGTACAAGTTACCTGACCTCCGAAATCAGTCCTGTATGGGCTGTCAGGTCTTTGTGATCGTGTACATTATTCTTAAGCTGTTACAGAGTAATGCAAGTCAACACTGCATCATGTGCCTAAATCTGTGATTGTCCACGCTCATTCTTTTTCCCCACAGTCCAGTCAGAAATCATCTATATCGGACTACATGGCAAGACTGGTGATAATTGCTGAGGATCTTCAGTCTGACAAACATTGCTTCATAACCAACCTTTAAAATCATGTGTGATTCTGTGGTCAGCGTCTTGCCTAGTTTTGAAACTCTGGCTTCAAAGCTGATTTCTTTGTAATGTCATATTGTTGTGCCCTGTATAGGAACAGATAATAGTGGTTTTTAAAAACACCCTTTATTTTTTCCCAAAGGAAACTGTTTTGACTAGGACATCTGTGACCTTTCAATATCTTAATCATCATTCAAATTGCAAACTAATCACTAAGTTAATTCATCAAGAACATGTTCATTAAAGCCAAACCGAAACTGGCTGGCTGACAATATACGGGTTACAACTGAGACCTGTGGTATTATTAGTATCAGCTGATGACACACGACAATTAGGACATTTGTTGAATGCGGCACTGTCAGGATTCTAACTCAGGATCTCTCAATGAGAGTCTATGTCCAGAGAGCTGTGTAAGAAAAAATAGTGGTAATAAACAGCTCTGTGGCTCAGTAGCTGATAATATAACTAACAATCATATCTGTAAGAAAAGCACTGTTTAACTAAATATTCTGCATGTACTAAATAATAAAAAATATATGGGATGTGCATATTTTTTAAACCCCCCCAAACATTGTTAGTACTGGCCACAAAATGTTCATTCATGTGACAGACAGTTTTGCTATTTACTAATTTCATCTATTTATTTTACATTTGTTCGACAATGGCCAGCAAACAGGAACAGCTAGTGCAGAAGCACTTCATACACTACAGTAATACAGCGTCCAGTTGTTAGTTATTTCAGATTTTTTTTTTACCTTTGGTTTGGTCTGAACTGCGCCTCACCTCAAACTACATCTATGAGCAAAGCCGTACACAAGCAGCTGAACGCAGTTGTTTTGTTGGCTTATTACTGAAACATCTACATAAATTGGGGAATGTCTTATATAACTGTTACAGAAAGGAGGTACTAATAGGTACTTAATTTCACACACAGAGGCTGATTCACCTTCAAATCTTGTTTCTGTGTTGAAAAAGTTGTTTTACTAATCAGACGCAGAGTAGTTTGTATGGTACTAAAGGCGGTAAAAATTGTGAACTTTTTTAACACAATAATTATATAGTGTATTTCTATATGGTTGGTATAGTCTAGTGGGTTACATGACCACCTGTCATGCTGTAGACTGGGGTTTGATTCCGCACCTGAGTAACCAACTTAAACTATACCAATAAGAGTCCTTGGGCGAGATTCTTAACTCTATGTTCACCTATCTGTGTACATGTAAACTGTAACACTACCTTCACCTACCTGTGTACATGTAAACTGAAACACCACCTCCACCTACCTCTGAATAACAGCGTCTGTCAAATCCTTTAAATGTGAAAAGGATCTTTGTTTCGATTGCAATACGGAAACTGGGATGATGCTACATTGGCCTAAGATGTATTGTGGTAGGTATAGTGTGGTGGGTTATACTGCTGCCCTCTATGCTGTAGAGTGGGGTTTAGCTCTGCACTTGGGCAAACACCTTACACTGTACCAGTAAGAGTCTGGGGGCAGGATCCCTAACCCTACCCTTACCTACTTGTGTGAATATCGATCTGGAGAAGAGCATCTGCCAAATCCTTTAACGGTACAAAGGCTTTATGTTTTCATTGCAGTAACGCAACTGGTATGATGCTACACTGGCTTAGGATGGTATTGTGGTTAGTGCAGTATAGTGGGTTACACCGCTGCCTTCCATGCTGTACAGTGGGGTTCTATTCAACACAACCAATATAGAAATAAGAGTCCTTGGGCAAGACTCC
Source organism: Megaleporinus macrocephalus (assembly GCA_021613375.1). Taxonomy (NCBI): domain Eukaryota; kingdom Metazoa; phylum Chordata; class Actinopteri; order Characiformes; family Anostomidae; genus Megaleporinus; species Megaleporinus macrocephalus. Next base: position 10,797,483 of record CM038722.1, read on the forward strand.
TAACCCTACCTTTACCTACTCTGCTCTGGATAAGAGCATCTGCTAAATACCATTAATGTAAACTCATCTTTAGAGGCCTCCAAAGCGTGCAGTCCATCTACAAAACAGAAATTTCTAAGAAGTTAGCAAAACAAGGACATGGCTGTCTCGGTTTGTTCATGAACTGAAAGATTAGTTATTAGTTGCTATCTGAGAACAGCGTGCACAACAAGTCTGAAAGAGAGCTGGGGAAAAAAGGAAAGATACACCATTATTAGCGCGGAGAGGCAGAATGAAAGCGAGCGAACAGGCCTATCAGACGACTCTGGGCAAGATGATACGATAAGGCGTAATCAATCAGGAGCGTGCAGAAATCCTTAAGTGGCTGGTGTAGCCTCCCTCAAATTCAATCAGCCAGCCTTAGAGGAAGCCCATACAGCGCAGTGCCCCGTTAGAGTGAGCAGCTCGGATATCAGCTAATTCCATCATAGGCGTGTGATGAAGTTTTACACACCCGTCGGAAAGGCAAAACTAAAAGGTCGGAGGATTTTTTAATATTGAAAATTGAGGGATATTATATCATTCAATTTGTAAGAGAGGGAGAGGAGATATGATTATGGCGTCTAATGTGCTTTGGTTGAGAGCGGCGTCTCATGCTCAATGGCAAGCCAACAGAGAGGTTGTAATATACTGTGATTAACTATCTAATCCACTAAATGGAGCAGGATCTGTCTTTATCTGTGCAGACTACATGGGCCGAAATCAGGTTAGCTCCGAAATGAGAGGAGAGGGCAGGAGAAGGAGGGAGGAGTAGAGGTGTAACGAGAGAGGAATGAAATGGAGGACAGGGAAAGAGAAAGTAAAGTGGGGCAGAACAAAAGCAAAAACGAACAAGCGAGGAAGCACCATCAGACAAATGCTCCGGCCTTCTCCCAACCTGATACCTGAAAGCCATCATCGCCAATGAAACATCGGCAAATAACGAATTACACGTGTCCCGGCATCGCAATCGTCTAGAGAGGAGCCACTTTTCAATCGAGTACAGAGAAATCGCTGACGGGACTTCAGTGAGAATGGCAGCGGCAGTAGTCAGTAGGCCGGCCACAATCCTGAAACGTTGATTGTAGTCATTTAATTGGGAGTAACATTATTTTTCTTGTTCACTGCACTGCTTGCAGCTATTCAGATTCAAGCCTTAAGAGGCCTAATTAGCCATCTTGCTTGGCAGCAATGCTCACAATGATTGGCTAAAACTGGTTGTGCTGTCAAACATTCTCGTAACGTATCTCTACAAATGCGTCCTACTAGTTAATTTACTCACCACAACCCAGCAAACCCAGGCAGCCTAAATATATAGGGTCACCTCAAACGATTGAGAATATGCAAATCTGTAGTAATTGTGAGAAGCCTATTAGTCTAGATTACTGAGGTCCAATCACAGGTTCACCAACAAATGTTCACAAATAGAATTAACTTCCATTTCAACGGAATTTGCAAGCGTAAGTGATTTTGAGGAGCCGATTTCCAAGAAAATGAAGAGCTGCAGTGCATATAGACATACAGAAAACGTTTCTGAGTTGAACAGACGTGCATGACAAACGTTTCCAAACCTTGTTTTGGTTTGATGTTTTGGGTGAGCTACTTAAAGCTGGAGTCCAGCACAGTTTGCTCTAGCAACAATGAAACCTGATCATTTAAACATAACTCATAATTTTTTTATTAAAGGTAATCTCAAAATGTTGTGAAACACACATCTAACGCATCAAGCCATGTATTTCTTAGCAAATCATACCACTAATCCAGGCATGTACCTGCTGGATTAGTGGTCACCTAGCCTCCATCTGAAGATCTACCTTTCTGAAAGTTTGACCTGAATCTAGTACACTTCATTCAGCTATTCAACAGCTAACCCTCTACTTAGACAGCATACACTAGACTGGACCCAGTGCTCACTGCAGAACAGATAAAGCAGTATTTAGTATCCATACAACCTCCAATGCACAAAGTCCACCAACCTACCAACCAATGTAAACATTCCTCTATTCATCCCGCTATTTGGTCATCCGGGGAACGTTTGCATACTGCTTAATAAAATACTATGTATTCGGACACACAAGCTTGGCTGGCCTACTGATTTCGTGTACGGTGTAGTATGAAAGTAGCTGGATTTCGGACACAGCCGATGACGTCTGAAGTCAGTAGGTAGACAGATCAGGTGGGGTTGATGAGGGTTGGAGCTAAAGGCTGCAAGAAGGTAGATCTCCATGAACAGCGTTGATTGAAATCTTCAGATGCTGGTTCTTATCACCAGCACTGTGGTGTCAGTGGGTTCCTCTAGAACAGAGCCTTATACAACAAACCATTTTTTTATTTAAATTCAATGGAACCTCATTTAAGTATAGAAATCTATTCAGAAGATATTAAAAGAAGATATATTGATACTGATTCTAGATTAAAAAAAGGTAGCACTAAAAAACCCTGAAGTGTAAACTAGTACAGATTTACGTAAGGCTGAGAGAGACGATCGCGCTGCTGGCGTTGCGTCTGCAAGTGAATATCTCTTGGAAAAAGCCTGACGTATTCTCATTTCTCCTCAGTATTTAGCAGACTAATGGGACAATACGTTATAAGGTGGAATAATACAGGATGGAATAACTCTTGAGTAAGTTGTCATATTTTGGGCCACGACTTGTTGGCGGGGTGACGCCGAGGTGTTTTTTCGGGAGATTATTAGTCAGACTGCAATAAACGTCATGGAGAGTGATGGCCGCGATGAGGGACGGTGCCCAAATCGGGCCCCGCCGCTGCGTTGGGGTCACACTCGCCTGCGTTTAGACAGAACGTCTGCTGAGAACAAGAGGAAACCGCGAGGAGAGCAGAAAACGGCCCTCAATCACCGTCAACAACAACACAAATAGCAGACCCAAACAGTCATTTGCCGCTGACGTCAATCTGTGCGCGCGCATCCGCAAAGCGGGGCCGCTCGAACCCAGCCGCACACTGAGCCGCAATTACGCGCCGGCTATGTTAGTCTTGGCGAGCGGTTCTTCTTCGCCACGACTTTTTGAGTTATCACTTCGTATGTGCGCGCGTGAGAGAGACATATGACAAATCGTCCGTGCACTCCGACACTCGCGTCAATGGGGATGATTCACAACTTCTGAGTGAAAAAGCAGTGCCACATTGAATTACACATCAATTTCTCTCGCTCTCCAACGGACTCGGAGAAACTGAGCCCTGCTCAGACACAGCCTTGGGCTCATCCAAGCAAACAGAAGCTCCTCAGGCAGTGCATGAATGTAGAAGCTGTCCAGGTAGACACACGGAGAGGACGCAGGACGCTAATTACGAGGCCTAAGCTCCTCTGCGGAGGAACAAGGCCTCAAGTCAGGCAAACCCTGCTGAATCCAACAGTGTCAGCCAAAAAGGCAGCCAGATGGCCGCCCGAGGGTTGACCAGGCATCGCCCAGCTCATCTACCTGGTGGAGGAAGCAAGTAAAGTTCTTCTGCATCATTTAAATGGGATATTTTTCAGCGTCTTCAATGGTAATGCAATCATTGCTATGGAGGAACTATAAATATACTATAACTATAATGATACAATAAAGATAAGAATAGAAGTAGAGCAAATGTGGGCAAGAAATGTAAAAATATAGAATACAGGAGGTGATGGGAACCAGGCGTCATGATGTCTCCTATACAAATACAGCCTTTTTACTTACTAGCCAAAAGTACTTCCGAGCGCTATGTGTAATGTTGATGATGGTAAACTAGTTAGAAACCACAAAAAAATATGTTTTCTTTGTGGACTTTTTGACGTCCTGCATTAGACTCTTTGGACGTCTGCTTCCCGTCACCACCGCTGTGAACAATTCTGACTCTGTAATTTCTCCAGAACCACATGAAACCACTCTGGAAGACTTTGTTTACACTTAAAACATTCACCCATGCAGAATTTGTTCCCGTTTAAGCTGCAACAAACAGCTATGAATGAGTTCTTCTGTCCAGCATTGGTTGATTGTGCTCTGTCTATGGTATAATCTTGCCAAGTAGAGGGAAAAACTACAGCCAAAAATGACACTACAATCTATACAGCTGGTGCTCTGTTGTGCATTAGCGCTCATTAAGCAACTTGACAGCTCTGGTTCATTTGGGAGACCACGCGAGCCTGTGCTGGACAATGAATAGGTTAACAGAAGGAGCGAAGAAGGTGGCAAATGAATTCTACGTGTGGGACACCTCTTCTGGCATGCAAGACGATTGAAAACAAATGTTTCTTGGCCTCAAGCTTTTATTTACAAGTCAACTTAACAGTTATATTAATATTATCTGGATAGATCTTTGAACGACCCTCTAAACCAGTGTGAGCCAAAGAGGTTGGTGATTTTCCTGTTTAGGCATCCAACTGATTCAACTCAGTTACCAGGTTTAGTTGTTGCTGGAGCAACTGTGCTGGACTCCAGCCCTCAGTTTCCCACCCCAAAGTTGTTGAAGTAAAATTCTACAAATATATGTCATGATTTTTCCAGATTCCAGATACCAGTGCTGAGACTTGCAATGCTGGATGAAAAGGTGGTAAAGAGAGCTGAGCTCTCATGGGGGCCAGACATGACTTCATCACAAGACTACATGCCTGGAGACATTTTTTTGGTAGTGGATGGTGGGAAATCTCATGTAAAGGCTTGTTATGACCAGAGCATAAGCGTTAATTTAATCTATATTTGTGTAGGTTCTCTGAGCTGTACCACTGATAATCAAGGGGTCAGTATGGCCAATGGTTGGACCAAGACATGACCATAGCTGTCAAACAACATAGAGTAGGTCTCAGCATTGGTAGGGAGACACCAATCCCCCATTCCTACCGCCCCTCAACCCCCTAAAAAACTTTCATGGTTGCTTCAGAAATATAACAGAAGGAAGTATTAGCTTCTAGTTAACTCTAGTTAACCCGGCTTACTTGCATCGGTTGAGCTTATTTTTCACAGTAGAAAAACATATGGTATCAGGTTTTTATTCACTGGTTACTTGATGAGCTTCTTTTTTTTCAAAATTTTCAGTCCACCTTAAAACGTTTCAACATTTCAACTGCGATATTTTACTAATAAACAAAATCAAGACGTATTAATTAAAGGGATGGCATGTTGAGCATGTTGGCTGGACCTGGTTGACCAAATATCACTAAAAGCGGGTTATTAACAAAAACTAAACGTTGTACTGGCTAGTTAGTTTACTCCCTATGACTTCTGGTGAAGAAGGTGAAAAGCACCATGTGATGTCAGCTTTAGGAGAGCTCCTTTCTTTTAAGCTATTTAAATGTGAGTCTGAATAAACAGGATCTCTCTCAGGTACAGGTGGTATGACGAGACAGGATGGGCCACAGCTTGGCTGTTAATTTCAGTATCACTGCAACACAATACATAGACCTTGACATCAAAACTGTTATTTCCAGCTAAATAACACACTAATCACGAACTAACAGCTAATTGACAGACTGATTGATTTAAAACTTCAACTTCAGGCTTGCCTATGTAGAAATAAGCAGAATTTAAAAATCACTTCATTTTCAGTAGAGTGTCTGGTGAGGAAACGTTTTCACAGCGCTTCTTTTGAGTACAAGTACAGATAAATAAATAAATGTGTTACTGCAGTGCTAAGAAGGAGCCACCACCCAAATCATACCTTCTCTGTGGTGGTCCTTTAAGGGTCCTGACCACTGAAGAACAGGGTACATGAATAAAATGCAGAACAACAGATGGATTACCGTCAGTAAATATAGAGCTACAAAGTGCCCCCATGTGAAGTTGATCAAATGGACAGTGAGTGTAGAAATAAGGTGTTTTCCAGTGTATGTTTATTAGTTAGAAGCAAAAGAACATATACTGCATTTACCAGTTACTGTGGTACATGTGTTTAGGAGTTATATTTTATAACGTCTACTTTCTATAGATAATAGTGTGTAAGTTACAATTACTTAAATAGTTTAGACTCCAGAGTTTTATGCCACAGGTCCCCTTCAAATGAAATAACATTTCAGTTCTTGGGTTTTTTAAGCAAATAGATTAACAAGAAAGCCAAGAAGTAATGAAAGGTGCTGATTAAATACTACTTTATCTGATATATGTTTTTTCCTTTTTTTGAACATCACAGCTGTGGTAAGTAGTCAGAAGCAATTAAACTTGTCTTGATGATCTAAAATAAAAGCAATGAGTCTTTAAATAATAAAGAGAAATAAATGATTTTGGCCTGGGATCAAACGAATATAAGTTTTTTGGCAATGTTCCGAGAAGGCTGCAGCTCGGCACAGGCTTACTTGACACAACCAACAAGCAACAGCAGGAGGCATTTAACATAACGAGCCTACAAAAGGCTACGCAATTCATACATCTGTTTGACCTCCTACTTACTTCTTCCCCAAATTACTGCCAACCTCATGTCCATTTGATTCCACTTTCAAAAACAATGTGACTAGAACTTCTGCCAGTATCTTGCCATGTAATCCTCCAAAATGATCTATCCATTAACACTGCGTTACTTTGGCAGCCTGAAAAACATGCAGTGGTTGGCTTCAACAGCCTTGCAAGCCTTCACCCAGCCAGGTAGCATTCTGGAATAGGTGGGGGCAGCAGAGTTGGGTAAAAAGCCATCAGTAATGTATCTATGTGAGTAAATGCCTGTAGGTTATAAGACTGGTTCTGCTCTGCCCTAAAGCCAATGCAACCAGCCAAATACCCCACATTGGTTGGATGAGCTGACCAAGACTTCCTTGGACCTCTAATTGCCCAGACTTGGGCCCAACTGAGCATCTGTGGGACCACCTGGATGGTGGTGTTGGCTTTATGGATCCTCCCACACGCTCCCTCCAACAGCTGAGGGCTGCACTGCAGTGAGCATGGCTCCAGATACCTGTAACCACCTACCAGGACCTTACTGAGTCTCCCGGCCCGTCTAGCTGATGTCCGTGCTGCACACGGCAATCATTTTCGATATTAGCTGTGACTCAATGTGTATGAATACGTCAGATAAAGAATATTAAAACTCTCCCTGCATTGGCCTGCTGCCTCGAATTGGAGTTGCTCCTAGTTCTTCTTTTATATCACTCATTTTTAACAATTATTATAAGTGTAACAGTATTTAGCTCTGAAAGCACTTCACTGCTTTATAGCCCGACACACATCCAGGAGAATATTAAGGAGGCTTAATATAGTGGAGGAGTCTGCAGTTGCTTTAATTCCCACAATGTGGCCTGGAGGAAGCATAGCTACGGCCTCCTATTAGTGAATATTTCAAATTCAGCCCAGTCAACCTCTTTCAGCAAATTAAATAACATTGGCGAGGCTCGTCAACACAACCAGACGGTATTCGGCTCTTTCAGTTTTTGTGTCACGATCTTTTACATGAAAACTATAAAAACCGATTGCCGATGAGACAAAGCACTGCTGCTAGTACTAATACAGACTTACGTGCTAAAGAACTAATATATTACAGCTGAGGTGGATTTGCTTCAGCCATAAAAGGCGACATGGATGCTGCACATTGAGTGTGTCTGGCTGTGAATTAAATGAGATCTGAACTGATAGATAAATGCACCTTTGCGGGTTCTTTCATGATGGCGGTAGACACAGCGTGTCAGAACTGAGACCTAAATAGATTATTAAAGGAATCCACTGGGAACATTTACCATCATTCACATGTCACTCACAATAACTCCTCTCTCATTCAGCTGGAAGAAGAATGCAACAACAATGAGTCCTGTATAGTTCTGCTGTTAATATTAAAGGATTTTAATTAAAATATCAAATATGTATTACTACTTGTATTTCTACCAGTATTACTACTAGTACTACTACTACTAATAATAATAATAATAGTAATAATAAGAAGTTGTGATTTGTGATGACAGAATTGCTAATAAATGTTTAGTATATATGTCTGTATGTTATGTAGATAAAACAAGACTTGCATTTCTTTAATTGCATTTCTTTTAGGATGCATAAATAAAAATAAAATTCAGTGCCACAGTTAAGATTCTTTTATGAAGTCTCTGTTCTGAATAAAACATATTAAAAGCAAATTTTTGTGAAGAATTAAATAGTATGTAATACCTAAAACCACCTTGTTAATATGGCAGCTTGTGCACAGACTGTATAACCTTCCCCACAGTACAAAAGCTATGGACATTTCTTTAATTGCACTCCTTCAAGTTCTTTTAGGATGCATAAATAAAAATTTAATTCAAATCAAACGTATGTAAATAATGTTATTTTTTTCCTAAATTGTCTTACTATATTGTCGCTGCCCCAAGAAAAAAAAATTATATAGATGATGTTATCTTGGATGGTTTAATTTTCAGCTTTTTTCTAGTTTCTTATATTCTTCCATACATTCATTTAGAAAAGCAATAAAACATCAAAACCTAAGGAAGTTAAGGCATCCTCTACAGCAGGAGAAGATCCATCAACCTGGACAACTCATGGCCTGGTTCTAATACTCAGCAGCTCCTGCAGCTCTTCATTACCTGGTTCAGGCACGTTAGATTACGGTTGGAGCTAAACTCTGAACGGTGGAGGATCTCCATGATCCTGCTTTACAGAGAACATGCTGTTTATTTACTGTATATTCACTAAATGTAATATATTATGAAATACTTATGTTCTACAGCAGTCATTACGAAAATATGCCAAAATGTCCATTTTTAACTTGTAAACTGACCAGGAGTGTTTGAACGTTTGCATATTTTCTTTGCTCAAAGAAAAACATATCTACATTTTTGTTGATTATGATTGGTTACTGCTGCAATTTCACATCGTCTGAAAAAATCATGGTCAATGGACAAATAGAAATGCTCCAAAACAGCTTGAAAAACATATGGGTTCCATTGACTTGCATTAAAAGTGAAGTATGTTGTTCTGAAAACCAATTTGGAAACACTTGTTTTTCTCTGGACAATATAAGTGTATATATTCATATATATTCATATATATATTCAAGTCCAATGTCTCTTCGTCCTTTAAATCACTTGTGAAACCTAAATAACTCACATCTAAGCACAAAGAGATGAAAAGCTAGTTAACACAGCTGCTCTGAAAGGCCAAAGTGAATTTAGACTAATAAGTCACAATAGGGTGGGTGCCTGTTTAGGGAAGGGTGGTGGTGGGTGGGGGGGTATATGGTGGCTGAGTTGGACACAAACTGTCTCTCCAGGTCAGTTCAAATAGTTTTTCCATCTCTAATGTCTTTCCCAGAACTCTCTGCACACATAGGCACAATGAAGGGATTATATTTGTGCACGTGTGTATGTGCACATAAGCTATCAAATTGAAAAATAAGAGGAAGGAAATGCTGTCGTTAGCCTGAATCAGTGCCACATGATATATCTCCATGATTATATATATATATATATATATATATATATATATATATATATATACATGCATCTGAAAATATATTCTTATAAAATATAAGTATCCTGAGAATGCACGTGTTGTGTAAGACTCAGTTTCTTTTATTAAGTCTCTGTTCTGAATAAAACATATTAAAAGCATATTTTAGTGAAGAGTTTAATAATATGTAAAAACCTAAAACCACCTTGTTAATATGGCAGCTTGTGCATGGAGTGTATAACCTTCCCCACAGTGCAAAAGCTATGGACATTCATTCATTTGTTTCATTTCCAGTCAGATTGATTATTTATTCATTCATCAGGAGATATAAATGTGAGAGGTTTAGATATTAGATAAGACCACATGTCTAAATCATTTAAAACCTGTTTTTCATTGCAAGTGCTGAAACTGAAAAATGTTACTGTTTTCTTAAAATACAACAGTAATAACTAGAAAAATGCATTTCCTAAAGGAAACGCAGGATGGTTGTGTATAAACGACAAGTAGAGGAGTGCAGGTCAGTGTGTTTGGGAATGAGTGAGTATAGGCAGTTTGGTGGCTGTAGGTTAAATGGGTGAGGAAAAAAAAAAGGACCCTATGGGAGGAATGAGGGATGAATAAACAACAAATAGACGAGTGCAGGTCAGTATGTCTGTGGATTAGAGGTTGGGGATGTGCCCTGATTGAGTACATGTACAGTAGTTTGGTAGCTGTAGGTTAAATGAATATGAACAGGACCCTATGGGGAAAAAATTGGGATGAAAAAAAAAAAAAAGTCAAACAGACGGGCGAAGGTAGAACCAATGATGAAGTCTTGGATGAGGGTCTGTCCTGAGTCAGTATATACGAAACAATGTCTGTGTCGGTCGAGCAGAAGTTCAGTAGATAGGCGTTTTTTTTATCTTATTAATTCTCTATGGAAAATGCAATGTTTTCCAGAATCCCTGCATCCGATCAAGGACCGAATCATTCAATCATACTAGAAAATCTGGAGTTGGACAGATATTTTAAAAACTGCAGGACAAGTTACAGGCGAAGATCTGAAAGCAAAAAATTAATAACATACAGTGCTATTGCTTTGATATTCACAACCATAATAACAACCTTTATTTATAGAGCACGCTTCATACTAGCGGCAGCATGAACTGCTTTACAGAGCATTTTTATCAGTAATAGCCAAAAACAAAGTTCAAATTTATGATAAGGCAAGATTATCCTTTACTAGTCCCTCAATATGAGGAATTCACTGTACAACGGCAGCAGATGGCTAACAAGGCTCTCAAAGCATATAAAGTAACTAGAGTACTTATTTAACAAGACTACCGTTCATTACTCATTAGCCTGTAATATATATATATATATATATATATATATATATATATATATATATATATATATATATATATATATATATACATATACATATATAAAATATATCAACTCTATTCTTCACTTCTAAACATTATTAAAAAAATATTTACACATATATTTATAATATTTATATAAAACAATTTTGCACATATTGTAGTAAGACATTGGAGTTTTCATGAAATGGCAAGTTAAAGAGATACAGTGTTAATCATTTCTTAGACGTGAGCACTGATCCTGACTGTCTATTGAAAATTGGAATAGAACTTATTGGAATATATACTTCTTTTCAAATATGACAGCAGCAGCACATTTAAAAAAAAGTTGGTACAAGAGCAACAGAGTACCATCATAAAAGAATATGAAGTTGTAAAAAAAGTGTAAAGCACCAGGTGGAACATCTCCCAAACAGTTAGGTTAATTGATAACAGGTCTGTAACAGAATTGGATACATGGAGGATCTCTTTATACTGTCTACATAAAGATGTTTGCGTTACGAGAAAATGCATCTTCTGGCAACCCGTTTGTTTAAATTCAGTGGGAAATAACAATGGTGGAAGCTTCCTCTCTCAGGGTGTGAAACGCTGCCACCTACAGCATAGGAGTGAACAGAACACAAATAACTGGATGATGTTGGTACAGGTGTGAAAATAAACTTGGCGTGCATGCATTGATGTTTCTAGGCCGCACTCAGCAACACCAGACTGTTTCTTATCTGATTGTCGTGTGGATTGTTACATCCCTAAGAAGAAGCTCTTAAAGCTTTCAGTTTGCGGAGAGAGAGAAGAAAACCAAGCTGCACTCTCACTTCAGAGATGAAAACATCCACAGGTGTTTCTGCCCATCCTTCCACCGTGATGAGAAATATATATATATATATATATATATATATATATATATATATATATATATATATATATATATATACTTTAAATTTAATTGTTAAGACTGAAAACAGTAACCACTAAGAGAAAGAAGGAATGCACAAAAGAAAGGTGAGAACAGATGAACGAAAAGATTAAAACAGCTGCACATCTTAGAGAAGTATATAAAAAAAGTCAATAAAAAAACAGAAATTAAATCTATTGGTATGTAAACACAGTGATATCAAGTGGAAATACAGGAATAAAACATTTGACTCTTGCAATGTGTGTTTGATGATCTCTAGAGTAAGAATGTATCATGTATCGTGTCCTGCATCCAAAAAGAGCACTGGATACGAGAGGAGAGAGCGCTCGTCCAGTTTAACAAAATAACTGGACAAAGACTAGTGCTCTGTGGGGACACTGAATAGCCCACTGAGATGAGTGGGGTCTCTATGAACACCTGTAAAGTCAGAGAATGGAGGTCCAATGTGAGGAAACAGAGGGACGGCGCCAGCTTGTTTACAGCGGACACAGGTGGGATTAACGTCAGGGAAGGTTTTGGGCAAACTTAAATGAATTGGAGTAGACCACGCCCAGCACAGCCTGAAGAGGAGTGTATCGTAGAGAGTGTATCGTATACCATCCCACACCTCTTCCATCAGCTCAAACTGCAGGACTGAAATTTGGAGAGGTGGAAAAACATCCCTGCAGATTTCTCCAAGTAACTGAAAGTGAGTCTCCTGAGAAGAATAAAGGTAAAGGGTGAATGTACTGAATACTAAAATACTAAAATAAAAAGTTACATTATTACAAGCACTTACTACTTTGGGTTGGTTATGTTTTGGACCCACTCACTATGTGGAAGACACTCGCAACTGATTTGGGTCTGAATCCATCCTTGCAGATCACGTGCACCGTACATGCTGATGGTCTTCCCTGGGGCGGACGGGATCTTCAAGCAAGAAATGTCCAGCATTGGTGGGAAGAGCTGACCAAGACTTCCAAGTACCACCCTGAACCTCTAATTCCCCAGACTTGGACCAAATTGAGCATGTGTGGGAAAACCTGAATGGTGGTGATGGCTCTATGGATCTTCCCCCACATGATCTCCAGCAGCTGTGGAATGCACGGCAGTCGGCATGGCTTCAGATACCTGTGACAACCTACCAGAACCTTACTGAGTCCCAGGACAGGCTGCAGCAGCCACCATTATCCAGAAGGATAAACGACTTGGCAGATAAATGAATGATTGGACGAATGTTCTGACGATGAAGGGTGGTCTCTGACTTTCACACAGTATTGTAGACAACTTGTATATACAAATGGACTGCTGAACTGCTTCTTAGCTAAAACATACAGAGAGTTTAACCCAAAGAAGCCACACATTCAAGAGTGGATCACATTCGTACCCAACCACAGAAGATGCGCTGGTGTACACTACATTGCAGCCAACAATGCATTCAAATGCTAACAGCAAAGCTGTCTGCGGAGTTTCCTTTCACTTTGTTCTTTGCTGCCTACAAGCATGTACAACTTGTGTGCTCAGTGACCTGTGATGATTGGTCATTGCCCACCGCATGACCTCCCCTCTCCTGACGCCGGGCCTGGCGCTGTGGCAGATCAGGTGCAGCTGAAGAGTATATTCAGTAGCAGCTCTACTCTACAAAGAGCAGCTCTTCTCCAGCGAGCTGCACAGAGCGCTCGGCGAGGTGTCCCGCGCCGTCGGCGCTAGAGCGGATCAGATGGAGAAGAGCAGCCTTAATCCACTCAGCCTATCAGCTCTGACTCAGTCAACACACACATTAGCATATGTTAGCATTTCCATTCTCGTAGCTTTACATGCTGTATAATCTGTGTTGCCGCAGATGTCATGCGTCATAGAAAGCCAAAGGAGGACAGAATGGAAAGACACACACATATTTACACCATCATGCGCGGAACGAGGCACACAGCGTGCAGTCTTTATCCCAAAAGAGGTAGTTCACAAAATATATACTGAATAAAATCTAGTTAGTATTCAGATCTGATGTATTTACAAGGACTGTGTTGGAATAAATTTAAACTCAAGACATTAAGAGAGATAATAATAAGATAAATATATATGAAATTATTATTTATAATCTTTTTTATGGGGGTGAGACGATCCCAAACTCCTATGCACTAAATTTATACCTAAAATAATACATTATATAGATATTAAATAAATAATAAATTATGATAAATTGATTTTTTTGACTTCTTGTGTGCCGTTCCCAATTTTTCTTGTAACTACAGAAACCAAGAGTTGTAGTCTGTAGGTGGAGTCTTGTTTTAGCCACACCCCTTCATTTTACAGCAGAAACTAAGACTGCATCCCTGTCCCTCATGGCCACATGGTAAGCCGTTACATGCCATTGTTTTAAAGTTAATGCGTATTAAAGTCAGTGTGTAACAAATAATTGTCAGTAATGAAACACGTTTGGCAATTTAGTAAACATGAAAACTATGATTTTATTAGTGTCCAGCTGTTTTTCTTGAATTTCCCTCTGGGATCAATAAAGGACTGGCCTCCGCTTGAAGTTCTGCTAAATATAAAGTACACGTGTCATAAAGTACACGTGTTACCTTAATTAAAGTGCAAAGTCACATAAAACAAACAAAAAAATAGTCCGGAGTCTAAGTTCATGTGAGCATTTTGACCGGTAGGGTGGTCTCGGACTTCTGCACAGTACTGCACGTGTATTATATTAAATAAACATGCAATATTAAATTACAGGTACCATCAAAAGAACATTTCTATTGCACCACATTGTCAACCTTATTAACGCTGTGCTGGGCAGGAAGATGGCTTACGTCCATCTCTCAGTGAATCGCTAAATCTATCCAAATGGGCCATCTGGCAAGTGGACAATCAGATCTGATTGTAATGTATTAAATGAGAAGACACAAAACAAATCTACATAAATTGTATGCATCTTTAATCAGTGTCTTAATTTTACACTGGCACACGGACCGGCAGTGCATTCGAGCCAATTTCGGTTCTTGGTCAGAATTTCTTCCAACATTAAAATAAAACGCACTGGAAACTAACTTTCTACATAACAAGCATCTAATAAACAATATAAACTTCCCTGCAAATCTGAAATATAGACGCAACATCTGACTCACAGGAAAGTGCTCTGAAGGAAAAGTCTGTATAATGTAAAGGAATATGATGTACACACAATTCAAAGTTAAATGTATGTTGGTGTTACTTTACTGGAAACATCTCATATGAACAAGCATTCTGGCTCTAAACCAATATTTCTTGTGTCATTTGCTTTGTTACTACAGTTTTCTGTATTCCTTTTTGTTTTCTAGGCATTCAGGCTAAGTTTAAGAGGTTTTAAAGGTTTGAGTCAGGGTTTAGGTTTTTGGATAAGTTGTGGTTAAGGCTCAGGGTTTGGGTAAGGATTGTGATTGGGTCAGGGTTTGGGTTTTTGGTTGAGTTTAAGCTTGTGGTTAAGGTTTAGACCAGGGTTTGGTTAGGGCTGTAAGGAATGATTGGAATTTTTAAGGTCAGGGTTTGGGGCACAGTTTAGGTTTTCAGTTGAGGTAAAAATTTAGGCCAAGGTTTGAGTTAGGTTTTAGGGTTTTTTTTTTAAGGTGAGGGTTTTGGGCCAGGCTTTAGGTAAGGTTTTAAAGTTTGGGCTATGGTTTAGTTTTACTACTGAGGTTAATTTGTGGTTAAGGTTTAGGTCTTGGATTGCAGTTAAGGTTTAAGTTAGAGGTGGGGCTTTTTTTAGGTTAACTATATGGTTAAAAGGTTTATGGTCAGGTTTGGAGGAAAACTTAATAGATATTTTGTCAAATGTCAGTTAAACAATAGACAAGCATGTATGGTATCAAAAATACTGTACATGTATCATTTTGTGCGTTCTTTTAAATTAAATGCATATTTATGTAGCAACATTTAATTCCAAATAATTTTACGCCACCCATTACACAATGCAAAGGGCAGCATTTAAATAATAAAAAAAAAATACAAAAAACGGGTCTTAATATGAAAACACCTTCACACAAACACATTTATTAAATATTTTTAGCCAAATGAAAAGAGGAACATTTAAAAGAGTAGATTTCACTGAATAATAAAATTGTCTCAACTTGGGAACTGTGGACAATACGTTTTTACCCAAGTCTGAATCACGTATCTCAGCGATTATCAGATAAGCTAATGATGCATTAAAAAATAAATAAATAAATAAATCAAAGCTAATTGTTTGCAAAGCCAGGCCAAAAAAAAAAAAGATTTGAATCACTCGCCATATTAACAATTTGTAGTTAATATACACAACACTGCAAACATAAATATTACAACAAACTAGCAAAAGGTATCATAATCGATGTGTATAATATGTGGATAAAAATAATTACAATTATAAAACTATTTTTTTTTTACATTTTTAAATTGTACATTTTTTTCAGTTATTTCTGAGACACTACAACAACCATTATATTTAAACCACCAGAATTATTTTTATTTTATTAAAATCAATGATCCTAAACTTATAAGCCAATAACTATACTGGTTTATAAACAATACACACAAGAGCAGCTTTTAAACATTTAAATATATTTATAATGTTTTAATAAGCATTGTAAATGACTTTTATCCATATCCTGTCCTAAACAGAACCACGAAATCTTGCAGTTAACTAAGAATTGAGGCAACATTCAGCTTTTTAAACTTTATTGTTCATATTAAACATCATTATTTTGCATTTACATTTGGATGACCAGAGTAAAAGGAATACTTCAGGACAACAAATTCATCTTTAAAAAAATATTCAAGTTAGATAAAACAGCACATGGATTTTACAACATTTTTTTAATTAACTTAAGCGAATCTTTTTCAATATAAACATAAATACTAGTAAGTTAATTGGTTAATAATACTGGCACAGTGCTGTATGTATTTGAGTTGTTTTTCCTATAAATGTGGCTTAAATCTCACGAATCTCTACTTCTAAAACACTGTGACTTGCAAACAAGAGCAGATTAATCACTGCATTTGTAGAAAAAGCGGTGCTTCTAATCTAGAATAAGACCCTCGGTGCCCCCTGCTGGTCACACTCTACAAGTACAGTTGATCATCTAAGAAATAAAATCTATTCTACCAGTGTATAAGATGACCAAACTACCCACCCCATATAAAATCAAGACAGTACTATCCATGTTACGTAAAGATCTACAAGAAGCTAAAAGTTTAATGGATGAACTGGATTCAATATGAATCAATACATTTTTATATTTTTTCTATTACTCATGTTTTTCATTTTAACAAAAATTACCAGTAACTCAGAAATAAAAATCTGTCATTCAAAGCTGCAAAGTGCACATATTCTGATATTATAGGAAGGCAAAAATATGTATACATACATGTATATACATAGAAAATGTTGACTATAATCATTTTTTAAGAATATTTAAGTTGTTTTACAAGCGTGTCAACTATTACATCTGTATATACACATGATATATATATGTATATACACATGATTGATATATATATATATATATATATATATATATATATATATATATATATATATATATATATATATATATATATATATATATATAAATAAATACAGTAACTGAATATAACCTGTATTAAATTTGTCCTCCTGCTTGAGAATCAGCTTTCCGCAGCCTCACGCTTTGACATTCGGCGAAACAGCTTGGCCATGGGTGACTTTTTCTTTTTTTCTTTCTTGATATCTGTTGGCGAGAGCGAGAACATGTTTAATAGTTCAATCGTCAGACTAAAAGAAAAGTTAGTTCCATATAAAAAAGAAGCCAAAAGGGTCACTGGCAGAGAAACAAGCTGAGCAACAGCTTTCAACACATTCACCGGATTTTAAAAAATCATGAATTGCAAATAGTTATGACTTCTGCCCACATTTCTGGGGACGACCTAATTGGCTTGGTAAATTATACATTTCGCTAATATGCATTTCAGCGCTAAAAAGCAGGCAAATCATTAGCCGTGGCTAGATTCTGATAGTTTTCCATTAGTGGTCATTAAATCAAAATGGATGGCATAACTTCTCCCGTTACTCACATTTAGCCCTTCAAAAAAAAACACACAGCACTGATAAACATGCAAACGCCAATTAGCCTCAAGTTTCTGAGTATGGTTAGCGGAGGTGGTAGGTGGCAAAAGGGTCAGTACTACCCAAACTGAAACTTTCATTTTACCAACTTTCAGAAAATAAAAAATATGTATATATAAATATAAAAATTCACACCTTTTGGACCTCGACACCCAAGTTTAATGGAAACTGTTAGCGCCATTTACAAACTAAAGCTGTTGAACTGAAACAATGCTGTTATAAGATCTCAGTCTTTCTGTATAGTTTACAGTTTACAATGTTTCTTTATCACTCATGCAGCTTTGGCTACTATCCCAAACATTATAAACACACAAACACATTATTATTATTATTATTATTATTATTATTATTATTACTATTATTATTAAATATTTTTTCAGCTTTCGATTTGTCCCTCCTTATCGTCAATGACCATGTAAGCTTGCTAACAGTAACAAGCCTCTGATAAACAGATTAGAATTTTATACCTTTTGGTCTCAACTAGTCAACTAGATACTTAAATCAGAAATAGCGCAGAGACAATAATATTTATCTTCATTTTCATTACTATTTGATTATTTGCAAAAATCTGTTTTTGGTCTAATAATTTGGGACATCACAAAAAAATATACACATACCATAAATACAGAAATAGGCACTGTGTGTGTGTGTGTGTGTATGTGTGTGTGTGTGTGTGTATGTGTTTATATGTGTGTTGCACAAGCTAGTCCCCACAACATAAATGTAAATATTAAGGTTAGCATTAGGTTTGTGTTAAGATTAGGGTTGAGATTAGGGTCAAGATCAGGGTTAGGCTAGTAGTAGTTCTGGTTCAGGTTAAGATTAGGGTTTAGGGTTTGGCTAGTAGTACTTCTGGTTCAGGTTAGATTATGGTTTAGGGTTAGGATAGTAGTAGTTCTGGTTCAGGTTAGATTATGGTTTAGGGTTAGGATAGTAGTAGTTCTGGTTCAGGTTAAGATTAGGATTTAGGATTAGACTAGGAGTAGTTCTGGTTAAATTTAAGATTAAGATTAATGGTAGGCTAGTAGCAGTTCTGGTTAAGGAGAGTGTTGATGTTAAAGTAAGCAGTAGTCTAGTAGTACTTCTGGTTCAAGTTAAGATCAGGGTTTAGGGTTAGTCTAGTAGTAGTTCTGGTTAAGGTGAGCATTGATAAAGTAAGCAGTAGTCTAGTAGTACTTCTGGTTCAGGTTAAGATCAGGGTTTAGGGTTAGTCTAGTAGTACTTCTGGTTAAGGTGAGTGTTGATGTTAAAGTAAGCAGTAGTCTAGTAGTACTTCTGGTTCAGGTTAAGATCAGGGTTTAGGGTTAGTCTAGTAGTAGTTCTGGTTAAGGTGAGCATTGATAAAGTAAGCAGTAGTCTAGTAGTACTTCTGGTTCAGGTTAAGATCAGGGTTTAGGGTTAGTCTAGTAGTAGTTCTGGTTAAGGTGAGTGTTGATGTTAAAGTAAGCAGTAGTCTAGTAGTACTTCTGGTTCAGGTTAAGATCAGGGTTTAGGGTTAGTCTAGTGGTAGTTCTGGTTAAGGTGAGCGTTGATGTTAAAGTAAGCAGTAGTCTAGTAGTACTTCTGGTTCAAGTTAAGATCAGGGTTTAGGGTTAGTCTAGTAGTACTTCTGGTTAAGGTGAGCGTTGATGTTAAAGTAAGCAGTAGTCTAGTAGTACTTCTGGTTCAGGTTAAGATCAGGGTTTAGGGTTAGTCTAGTAGTACTTCTGGTTAAGGTGAGCGTTGATGTTAAAGTAAGCAGTAGTCTAGTAGTATTTCTGGTTCAAGTTAAGATCAGGGTTTAGGGTTAGTCTAGTAGTACTTCTGGTTAAGGTGAGCGTTGATGTTAAAGTAAGCAGTAGTCTAGTAGTACTTCTGGTTCAGGTTAAGATCAGGATTTAGGGTTAGTCTAGTAGTAGTTCTGGTTAAGGGGTGTCATTTTCAGGGCACAGTAACAAAAAGACACACGCAGGCGTGAGGTGAAGCCAAAGTATCCAAAAACAATTTTCCTTCTACATTCCATAGAAAAACTCAGAAGATATGTGTGGGTTAACTGGTGGTCCCTGATAGTAAATGAAATGGTTGTAGACATGGTGACCCCTGGTACCCAACACCACCACTGTACAGAGGTTTTACTACAATAAAGCATTTCATAGCAAGCCTCTCTGTTTGACCTACAGCTCACTAAATTACATAGAAAGTGTAGATTAGTTTAAACTGTGCTTTACGACGTTCACCTGGTTCTGAAAGTTTAAATCCGGCTGTTCAGTGACGTGACTTTGATAAATTGGGATCAACATGTAGAATTATAAACAGTACTTACTGACACACAAACAAAGGCTACACTGATATAAAAGTCCAGTCTACACAAAAATCTGTCTCAGAAAAAAACCTGAACAAATGGGCATCAGTCAACAATTGCTCTTCTCCTGCCAAACAGAACAGAATGTCTCGCTCCGGCTGCTCGGCAGTGTCCAATACAAACAAGAGCTTGGCATGGACGTTCCTGACCGAGACACAGTATCTAAGTTTCAGCTCAATAACAGAAAACATGAAACACAAATTCCAGCTTCATTTGCATTATTATATATATTTCTCATCTCTCTCTGACTCAAGTACTCGTCTTTGACTGTAGTGATTTTTGTGACATCACAAAACAAAACGGACAGTTTTAGCCGCTCAGTGGCGAGTGAGCGAGACATTTTAAAACATCATGAAACGACATTAAAATACTTCATATTACCATTACATAATATAATTATTATAGTGTTTTTACTGACTAAACACTCTCCGTAACACTATCCGCTAAACACTCTTCGCTAAGACTATGTAGATAAATGGCTTGAACCAATTTGCATCATATACAAAGCATGTCGCCGCTGTCCAGTGAAAAACAAGCATCTCCAACTTTTGCAACTATACAGTAGAGACTAAAAACATACTTTGCTTTTAATGTCAGTCAATGTAACCAGAATTACTTCCAAGCTATTTTGGAGCACTTTTATTAGTCCATTCATCACAACATTTTTTATACAATGTAAACGACCATTGACGTGTTCAAAGGATGTATCTCCAATTTAATCGAGTTTTCTACATGTTTTTCATTGGACAGTGACTATGAAAAGGCAAACCCACAGTAAAGAGAGTAAAGTATGAACTTGCTCTGGGCTCAGTGATGATGATGATGGTCTTTAAGTGTTTGTCAGAATGACTACTGATAACTACTGACACAGATCTTACAAGAGAAAACCAGGTCTACAAAAACCAGCCCAAAAGAAGCAAATAGGGTCATGTCTCCCACAGGACTTAGCAGGTACTAGTGGGGAGGCAGATCCTTCTCAGCAGTGAGAACTTACATGGAGACACTTACATGGTGGTGTTGTGTCAGTGTTGAACTACAAAGTGCTTCTATATGTTCGGTGGAGCTGATAAAATGATCGAATGAAGCGATACAAAGAGATGGTTGTAATGTTATAGCTGTGTATACATGCATACATCTCAAATATGAATCCCATCAATTCACTGCCATTGAGTTACCTTTTGTTCATTTTCGCGTATGATATTACACTGTTTTATACTTTTTTACTATGAAACTTACCAAAATTCTGCATCATCTTATTCAACTGCTCATCCTCCTCTTCCTCCCTGTGGAAAGCAAAATCAAACAAGGCATTAAACAGACAAAGAGAAGCAGAAGCTTCTTTCCTACAGTAACTACTATATACAATATCTACTGCAAGGCTACGTTTAAAAAAGACCCTCGAAAAGCTTTCTGATTAAACAGCAGCTTCCCATCAATCAAAGCAGCACTCGGCCGAGCTGACTTATATAAAGCGCAGATATAACTGTATGTAATGACAGCTACTGTGAAAGGTCAAACAAATACGTGGGCTACGTTAACGCTATTGTATCAACACAGTATATTCCCAGATGGCACTACAGTATAAGAGAAAGTAAATGAATACAATAAAAAGAAGATGAAAAATACACTAAATATAGTAAATGAGTCCTGACTTAATAGAACACGTCGGGAAAAGTAATTAAGTTGTTTCGCTTGGGAATGTTAAGTCAGATGAGTTAAACTTCAACACTGAATTACTGCTGGACTGACGTCGTTATCTGCTTTAAGGCCGCTTACACGAGTTCACACACGAGTTCTGTTCTGAGAGGCTGTCCTGCTTTACACCTCATTCAAAAAGCAGTCCAGGCTGAAGTACTCTTATAAGCTAAACTGCTGCTGGACAGGCAGTCCAAACTGTCCAGCCTGATTTGATCCCGAGGTGTTTACACACAGTGCTAGCGTTCAGTAGTTAAAACACTCTGTTAATGCGGCTCTGCTTCAGGACATTATAGAACACTACACACAACAACAGCTACACTGAGAATCAGGTCCGCAATCAGGTTGAGGACATGGATTGGACATGTATGCAAGGGGACGGTTGTGGAATGGCTGTCTAATAATATATGACTACTGCTTTGCTTCTACTGTGAATGTGTGGAATATTTACAGGAGCGCTCTGAGATGTAGTGTGAGTGAACGGGTTGCGTGATATTAACAAAAAAACGATATTTTTGTTGATACGATTATAAAACGATATTTTGCATTATTTAAAAAAGTCTTCAATTTCACTACCTTGCACTTCTTAACGAATATTAATATCCATCCATCCATCCATCCCCGCTTTATCCCACTAGAGTGTGGGGGGATGAAATGAAATCTAAGGCAGTAGACTGTGTGTTGTTTTGGCAGCTATGCTAGCTTTAGCCTATGCCAACACTCAGTATGGGCACTCAATGTGCACACGCAGCAGTTAAAATGCATAGAGGCAATTGTTGTGATTGTTGTTATTGTTTTCCAGTCAGTAGCGTACTCAATAATATTAGTTAACATTACCAATTAAGATATTATCATAAATGATATATATCACACACCCCGACGTGCAACGAGTGACTTTTAGATGCGAAGCTGAAATTCTGCACTGTTTATGACGAACTAGGGCTGCATCACCCTGGATGATGCAGGTTTGCCTATATGCCATTCAGTTCTGTGTTTAATTGTTATACACATCGTAGCTGTCCAAAGAAAAACAAGTATCTCCAAACTGGCAACTTCACAGGAGAGAACAAAACTGTCTTTAATTTTAATGCCATTCAATGAAACCAGAAGAAGATGCATGTTTTTCTTTGGACTGTTATACGATATATCTACCTATATATATATACCTACCTACCTATATAAGTGTTAATATGCTTAGTAGTTATAAAATAATAAGTACTAACTAATCACAGATCCAGACCATTTACACACACTACATGTCACAAAACAGATTTCAACAGAGTTAAATATTTAAAAAGTATAAATTGGAAAGTAGTTATTCTGTGTCAGTGGACACCTAAGGTTCGGGTATCTGTATCTTAAGGAAAAAAGTGATATTGGTCCATCCTTAGATTTTAACAGTGCTTTTTATCCAGAGTAATGTTTGCACAGTTAAGAGAATGCAGTAATAACAGTCTTGCACAATCACTCTTATTCG
The DNA here is from genome assembly GCA_021613375.1 of Megaleporinus macrocephalus. Lineage (NCBI taxonomy): Eukaryota > Metazoa > Chordata > Actinopteri > Characiformes > Anostomidae > Megaleporinus > Megaleporinus macrocephalus. Next base: position 10,820,726 of record CM038722.1, read on the forward strand.
TGCCCTATTCTTGCCCAGGTGAGAGAACAACCTAGCAACCACCTGAAATACTTCTGTGTAAGACTTATACTTGAAAGTTTAAAAAAAAAAAAAACTTAAATGGATAACCTAACATAAATATAAACAAGCTCAAAGCTCCAATCCTGTGATCTGACTTAGAAAAAATTATCTTCCTGCTACTGTCCAATCACAGTTCAGAGCTGCAATAACATAACCATAACACTCCCAGACTGTGTAGGTGACCCCGCAAAACTGAAAACTACCACATCTCAAAGGGATGCAGGCTCAGAGTACAGAGAGAGTGATGCAGCCCACTCACCTCAGTCTGTCCTCATCAAGACCGTCCACAATGGCGTTACGGTCGTTCACTATTTCCACCAGCTTTGACATCAGCTCCTCCTCTCGCTTGCGGTCTTGAGAAGTCTTCAAACGGTCTGGAGAAGGAGCGAGATGAAAGAAGGAAAGAACACCTGTGCGCTTTTCACCCTGATCTCCATTTGCTGCATTTGTATCATATAGTTGATGGACAGCTGCTAACTGATCCAGAAATCCATTCTCAATCTGGAAATCTGTCACTAAAGGCTAGAGCAGCTTTTCCTAGATAAAAAAATATTAAGAGCACTAATCTAAGCCTTATCATAACATATATTATTAAAACAATTAGCTAATTAACAGAAACTAGGTTGGGGCCGAAGGTTAGGTTGGGGCTGAAGATTAGGTTAGGGCTGGAGGTTAGGTTAGAGCTGAAGGTTAGGTTAGGGCTGGAGGTTAGGTTAGGGCTGGAGGTTAGGTTGGGGCTGGAGATTAGGTTAGGGCTGGAGATTAGGTTAGGGCTGGAGATTAGGTTAGGGCTGAAGGTTAGGTTAGGGCTGGAGATTAGGTTAGGGCTGGAGATTAGGTTAGGGCTGGAGGTTAGGTTGGGGCTGAAGGTTAGGTTGGGGCTGAAGGTTAGGTTGGGGCTGAAGGTTAGGTTGGGGCTGAAGGTTAGGTTGGGGCTGAAGGTTAGGTTAGGGCTGAAGATTAGGTTAGAGCTGAAGGTTAGGTTAGGGCTGAAGATTAGGTTAGGGCTGAAGGTTAGATTAGAGCTGAAGGTTAGGTTAGAGCTGAATGTTAGGGATCCAGTCTTGTGACCGGAAGGACGTCGGTTCGATCCCAAAAAACCAACAGGACACGACTGTAGTGACTTTGAGCAAGGAACCTAACCCCCCAACTGTATAATAATAATATCTGCTCTGTGGTGGTCCTGTAGGGGTCCTGATCACTGAAGAACAGGGTAACAATGTATACAGAGTAACAGATGAACTACAGTCTGTAAGTGTAGAACTACAAAGTGCTCCTGTATGTGTAAATGGAGCTGATGATAATTTGTGTAGATGTAAGGAGGTGGTTTTAATGTCTTGGCTGGTCGGGGTACACGTGTGTGTGTGTGTGTGTGTGTGTGTGTGTGTGTGTGTATGTGTGTGTGCTTTTAATTACTTTACAAGCGCTCAAAGTCTGTCTGATACTAACAGACATCATCAAAGAGATCGTCGTGGTTCCCTGTATTTTTTCTTACCTGGTTTCTCCATCAGTTTTCGAAGCTCTGCTTCCACAGTGGGCTGCTCTTCTTCCAAGTCCTGAGTTCTTGCACTGTCAGAGACGTTTTAACAGCAGTTTTAACAGCTACATTTGTAACAGATGTGAATTCCAGGCTTACACACACACGGTTTCCTGCTAAGATCACATATACTTACATGTAGACCAGCTCAGACTCTCGGCGGATGTAGACCTGCTTGTTCCGGATGAGGTTGAACCAGTCCACCATTAAGTCGTTCATTAACATGTCCTCTTCACCCTCTGAAAGAGACCCCCAGTGTCATACACCTCACTTTTCAGGGAATAAAGTTCCTGTCACTGACATCCTTCCAACTAAGAGGCGTTTAGCGCTTACCAACTTATGCAAAAGTACAAAGTCAATAACTTCAGACAACGAGACGCGTTATTTCAACTCCATAATTATTTACCAACGAAATCTTAAAATGACACAAAGCTCTCCGGGTAAAATATATATCTTTTTAAGCTCTGATAAGAAGATAAACACCATATCATCACAGTACGTGTTATTTGTAGTAGTATGAATTAACTTTGTGGCATTACATATCTTTAATCATTAGTTCTGTGACAATAATATCATATTGCATACATCCACACAAATTGGGTTCAATATTCACTACACAGTCAAATTACCATCAATTAGATACGAATACAGTTGCTTGATGACAGTAATTACCTGCTTGTTACCGTCTGGCAGTAATTAGCTGTACATTACAGCACTGCAGTTTAACCCACACTAATAATACTGTTGCCGTCAAAACATTCTTAAGCTGGAACCTGGATGGAAGTTCAGGGAGAAAGATTTCTGGATCATTTCTTTTGCTTCACTCTCTGTGAATGTTTCTAATACAGTTTGAACCGGTCTTTTTAAATCCTGCAATAACATAAGAGGGACAGAAGCTTTCTCCTCAGTACGACTCTACGACACTAGTTTAGTATTAATCTAGAAGTTAGTTTTACTAATTTTGTATTGACTTCATTCCTATTTGTGTTGTGTTATTAGATGTAACAAGGCCGAAATAGAACAGCTTCCTGAGTGGGTTCCAGCTTCGAAGACCCCAGAATACAACTCCTGGAACGGCCATCTAGAAGAACGGTATGCATGTATGTCTGTATGTATATGCATTTGTATGCATGTATGTGTATGTGGGTGTGTATGTATGCATGCGTTTGTGTATATGGGTGTATGTGTGTTCTTGTACAGGTATAGTTAGTCTAGTACAGTCAGATTTTTTGGTAAAGTGAGGACATTTAGCTTTTCCTCACTTTAGGACATGTCATTTTCTAGTTTTTTAAAAAAATCTAACAGAGCAGAAAATGAGTGTTTTGGATACTAAGGTTAGGGTTAGATTTAGGTGTAGTATTATTTATTTATAGTAAAACAAAGATCAATAGAAACCTATGGATGACCTCACTAATATAATAAGACAAACGTGTGGGTGTGCATGTATGTATGTATGTGCACATGTACGTGCGTGTGTGTGTGTGTGCACATGTATGTATGTATGCACATGTATGTATGTATGTATGTATGTATGTATGTATGTATGTATGTATGTATGTGTATGTGCACATGTATGTATGTGTGTGTGTGTACCTGTGTATGTATGTGTAACAGCAGTTATCTATAATTCCAAATACCTAGAATTCCAATAAAAGCTAACAGTATTCTGTTACAGTAATGTTACAGTTGGTGAACTGATAGTATTTTATTTTTAGAGTTAGAGCTACTGCAGCACAACATAACACATTATACAGCAGCAAACTGGAAATTAACTCTTTGTCTTCTACAGACTGTCTGGTTATCAATCATTAATTTCATTTCCAGCTGATTTCTAGTGAGGTAACGTTTAAACTCCAGAGACGTTAAGAGAACAGAGCAGCAGACGTGTGCAACACATTTACTTTCACCGCCGCATGTGCGATTTATTTCATTAACAGACTTACAGATGTATAGATTTATAATTACAGAATTATAAATGTAGATTATTATTTGTACTCAAGTCCACTAGTCACTCAGAGGAGCAGTCTTTTAGCAGTTACAACACAAATGATGAGCAGAATCTCTATTTAATAATAAGTTATTTACTGTCAATTTCTTTTTTTTTATGATCTGAGGACAAGATTATCAGATTTTAGATTAGATTTGACCCTTTAATCCTCAATACCATCACAAAACAATCCACAGCATTTTGATGATTGAATTACAAGAAGAAGCAAAAAACTAAATGTCTCGAAAGTTCCTCCTACACAGCTGTGTAAGTTCTACCTCCTCAGCTAAGATCAATCAAACCGCTTTATTAGCCGAATGTTAGTCCATACGTCAGTTAGCCGCACATAGTGGTGTTTAGGATGTGAAGTGCAGCACCTGTAACATAACCCTGATGTAAACGTGTGTATTTGGTGTAGGAATTTCATCTCTTGGATAAATCAGCCAGTTAAACTATATTTAGGACATGACCAGACCTCCTCTGTTTAAACAGGACTTCAGTGCTGGAGTTTTTACAAAGTCTTTACTTTCAATGCAAGTCAATAGAACCAGAATTCTGGAGCATTAATATTGGTCCATCAATCATAGAATATCTACACATATCCAAATAACCACAACAATGGATTCTTTAGAGAGCGACTCTATTCAAAACACTTAATTCAGTCTCAAAAATGTGAGATATTATGATCATATCTTAAAATATTTACTATATTCATTCAATTTTAATGTATAATGATACAACAGCTTTGCCATATCGCCCAGCATTAAACTATATGTAGCCATTTGAAACTATGAAGAACTATATTTCTATAATCAAGTACCTATTATAATTATCTACTATTTCATAATAATTGTCTACTATAATAATAATTATTATCTATCTTTTGCAACTTTTCCAAGTCAGTATCTGTACTTTAAGAAGAATTCCAATAATTTCCGCATTTAAGAATTTAATTATGGTTAGAATGTAAAAAGATGAGGTTCAATGTAAAACATTCTGTTCTAGAGTCAGAATTCTTCTGCAGTGGTGGTGACGAGAACCAGACGTTAAGCTAAAAGTGCCCCTCACCGAATAGTGAGAGGAAATCGTTTAAAGGCTTTTGTGTACATTCAGGACGCTATATTGAAAAATAGCCCCCAACTAGGGGTGGGCGATATGGCCCTACAATAATATCACGATATTTCATGGTATTTTTATGATAATAATACTCTTGGCGATATGACAAAACATTGAATTGAAAAAATATTGCAAGAATACACTACTGCAACTAAAATAAAATAAAATTTTATTATTGCATATGATATGATATAGCACATCCCTAACTGAGATATTAAAAAATATGAGAATTTTCATCAGATTGTAACAGAAGTCAATGATCCAGAATGTCACGATACTAAATAATGCACTCCAAATATCTCCATATATCCAGGACTGAAGTAAAATGAATGATACTGGAGAGATACAATCTCTAGTAGATATATAATGGGAAGTGAGAAAATCATCATCATCATCATCATCATCACATGTAAACACTCATGGTGCTTTTGGATAGTAAATAAATGTCTATATTCAGGCTGCCTGTTAGAGCTTTGCTTTAATTAATAGAATAAAAATAACTTTGTAAGATGTTTCATATGTGGTTTAATCTTGTTCTCCATTAATTTGCTTTTATTTAACACAGCTGATTATCGCATATCTCAGGTCAGCGACCGGCTTCTTGTCAAAAGATGTGGATCTCTAATTACATCACCCAGCCTTACTGAAGAGAGCTCAGCCGACAGCCCTGCAAGCGGTGCGCTCGTACTCACCCTCCTCAGAGCTTCTGAGCTGCTTCTCCAGCTCCACTCCTTTCTTCTCCAGCTCGTCCAGATGCATCTCGATCTCCTTCAGCTCTCTCAGAATCTCTTCTTTAGGGATGTAGTCAGGCTTCAGCTTGAAACAGAGAACGTGCCGTCATTATTAAGAAGAAAAAATGACAAAACTGCTACTGTTGCGCTGGTATGAGTGGATAAGACAGCAGTGCTGCTGGAGTGTTCTGAGAATAGTTCACCAACCAGCAACATCCAGCCAAGTGTCCTGTAGGCAACATCCTGTGACCACTGAGGAAGGACTAAAGGAACCCAAACTGTGCAGCAACAGATAAACTACTGTCTCTGAACTCACTTCTACAAGGTTTACCAACATGGTACGAGAGTGAACAGTGAGCGGATAAAGTGTTTACAAACTCCAGCAGCACTGCTGTGCCTGTTCCACTCGTACCAGCACAACGCACACAAACACACCACCACCACGTCAGTGTCACTGCAGAGCTGTAGGTTGTGATGGCAGAATAAAGAGAGCTCAGTACACAGAACTGAAAACCTCAAGCACTGTTGCTCCTCCTTCAAATACAAATCCTTTGACATGTGGCTTCTTAACCAGCCAGAGTCTCATGTAAGTATTCATTAACCAAAAAAGGGAAAACCACTAGGATGTACATTACCGGTCAAACGTCTTAATACACTACAAGCCAAACGCTTCAGAACTGTTTACAAACGTTCGACTGGTAGTGTATCTAAACCGTTTGACTGGTAGTGTACTAAAACGTTCGACTGGTAGTGTATCTAAAACGTTTGACTGGTAGTGTGTCTAAAACGTTTGACTGGTAGTGTGTCTAAACCGTTTGACTGGTAGTGTGTCTAAACCGTTTGACTGGTAGTGTGTCTAAACCGTTTGACTGGTAGTGTGTCTAAACCGTTTGACTGGTAGTGTGTCTAAACCGTTTGACTGGTAGTGTGTCTAAACCGTTTGACTGGTAGTGTGTCTAAACCGTTTGACTGGTAGTGTGTCTAAACCGTTTGACTGGTAGTGTGTCTAAACCGTTTGACTGGTAGTGTGTCTAAACCGTTTGACTGGTAGTGGATCTAAAACGTTTGACTGGTAGTGTACTAAAACGTTTGACTGGTAGTGTACTAAAACGTCTGACTGGTAGTGTATCTAAAACGTCTGACTGGTAGTGTACTAAAACGTTTGACTGGTAGTGTATCTAAAACGTTTGACTGGTAGTGTATCTAAAACGTTTGACTGGTAGTGTACTAAAACGTTTGGCTGGTAGTGTATCTAAAACGTTTGGCTGGTAGTGTATCTAAAACGTTTGACTGGTAGTGTACTAAAACGTCTGACTGGTAGTGTATCTAAAACGTTTGACTGGTAGTGTACTAAAACGTTTGACTGGTAGTGTATCTAAAACGTTTGACTGGTAGTGTACTAAAACGTTTGACTGGTAGTGTACTAAAACGTTTGACTGGTAGTGTACTAAAACGTTTGACTGGTAGTGTACTAAAACGTTTGACTGGTAGTGTACTAAAACGTTTGACTGGTAGTGTACTAAAACGTTTGACTGGTAGTGTATCTAAAACGTTTGGCTGGTAGTGTATCTAAAACGTTTGGCTGGTAGTGTATCTAAAACGTTTGGCTGGTAGTGTATCTAAAACGTTTGACTGGTAGTGTACTAAAACGTTTGACTGGTAGTGTACTAAAACGTTTGACTGGTAGTGTACTAAAAAGTTTGGCTGGTAGTGTACTAAAACGTTTGGCTGGTAGTGTACTAAAACGTTTGACTGGTAGTGTATCTAAAACGTTTGACTGGTAGTGTACTAAAACGTTTGACTGGTAGTGTACTAAAACGTTTGGCTGGTAGTGTACTAAAACGTTTGGCTGGTAGTGTACTAAAACGTTTGACTGGTAGTGTATCTAAAACGTTTGACTGGTAGTGTACTAAAACGTCTGACTGGTAGTGTATCTAAAACGTCTGGCTGGTAGTGTATCTAAAACGTTTGACTGGTAGTGTATCTAAAACGTTTGACTGGTAGTGTATCTAAAACGTTTGACTGGTAGTGTATCTAAAACGTTTGACTGGTAGTGTATCTAAAACGTTTGACTGGTAGTGTACTAAAACGTTTGACTGGTAGTGTACTAAAACGTTTGACTGGTAGTGTACTAAAACGTTTGACTGGTAGTGTATCTAAAACGTTTGACTGGTAGTGTACTGAAACGTTTGACTGGTAGTGTACTGAAACGTTTGACTGGTAGTGTACTGAAACGTTTGGCTGGTAGTGATCTAAAACGTTTGACTGGTAGTGTACTGAAACGTTTGACTGGTAGTGTACTAAAAGGTTTGACTGGTAGTGTACTAAAACGTTTCACTGGTAGTGATCTAAAACGTTTGGCTGGTAGTGTATCTAAAACGTTTGACTGGTAGTGTACTAAAATGTTTGACTGGTAGTACACTAAAACGTTTGACTGGTAGTGTATCTAAAACGTTTGACTGGTAGTGTACTGAAACGTTTGGCTGGAAGTGATCTAAAACGTTTGACTGGTAGTGTACTAAAACGTTTGACTGGTAGTGTACTAAAACGTTTGACTGGTAGTGATCTAAAACGTTTGACTGGTAGTGTACTAAAACGTTTGACTGGTAGTGTACTAAAACGTTTGACTGGTAGTGTATTTGGGCTGTAAAACTAAATCTGGGCATTTTTTATCACATGCTTTCTATGTAGAGCATCAGAGAACAGAAATCGAGAAATAGTTAAAATACTGAATCATATCTTGTTTATATTCTGTGGCTTAAAGCTGCATATAAACAGATGTGACTTTCAGGCTCTGGCTCCTAATGTAAAGCGACAAACTGGCAACCCATCACTACTGATTCACTAGGAAATTAAGCTAAGTTTAACCAGTTAATCCTGAGAGCTCCAGACACGAGCCTTTAAACCACATTTCATAAAAATTCTGCTGACTCGTCATTTTGTACATTAAGACAACTTTTGCTCAACCTTTGTTTATCGTTTGTTTATTATTAGAGCAGAAACAGACGTTCAGGAGAGACCCTGTTTGAACACTAACCTGGTGCTGATTCAGTGCTGGGTCTTCTGAGGGGGAGACAGCAGGTGGGGTGCTGCTGCCCATATTGGTGTCTAACAGAAACAGACAGAGTAAGAAGGATCAGTAAACACACGTCCTGATCACACTGTTTCCAGAACAGTGCCTAGGGCTGATCCCGACTGATCCCTATATACATATTAAAACCCACACTGACTAACAGGTTCTCCACCGACTGACAAACAGGTTCTCCACCGACTAACAGGTTCTCCACCGACTGACAAACAGGTTCTCCACCGACTGACTAACAGGTTCTCCACCGACTGACTAACAGGTTCTCCACCGACTGACTAACAGGTTCTCCAGCAACTGACAAACAGGTTCTCCACCGACTGACAAACAGGTTCTCCAGCGACTGACTAACAGGTTCTCCACCAACTGACAAACAGGTTCTCCAGGGACTGACTAACAGGTTCTCCAGCGACTGACTAACAGGTTCTCCAGCGACTGACTAACAGGTTCTCCACCGACTGACAAACAGGTTCTCCACTGACTGACTAACAGGTTCTCCACCAACTGACAAACAGGTTCTCCAGGGACTGACTAACAGGTTCTCCACCGACTGACTAACAGGTTCTCCAGGGACTGACTAACAGGTTCTCCAGGGACTGACTAACAGGTTCTCCACCGACTGACTAACAGGTTCTCCACCGACTGACTAACAGGTTCTCCAGCGACTGACTAACAGGTTCTCCAGCGGCTGACTAACAGGTTCTCCAGCGACTGACTAACAGGTTCTCCAGCGACTGACTAACAGGTTCTTCACTGACTGACTAACAGGTTCTCCAGTGACTGACTAACAGGTTCTTCACCGACAGACTAACAGGTTCTCCAGCGACTGACTAAGAGGTTCTCCAGCGACTGACTAACAGGTTCTCCAGTGACTGACTAACAGGTTCTCCAGTGACTAACAGGTTCTCCACCGACTGACTAACAGGTTCTCCAGCGACTGACTAACAGGTTTTCCAGCGACTGACTAACAGGTTCTTCACCGACTGACTAACAGGTTCTTCACTGACTGACTAACAGGTTCTCCAGTGACTGACTAACAGGTTCTCCAGTGACTGACTAACAGGTTCTCCAGCGACTGACTAACAGGTTCTCCACTGACTGACTAACAGGTTCTCCACCGACAGATTAACAGGTTCTTCACCGACAGATTAACAGGTTCTCCAGTGACTGACTAACAGGTTCTTCACTGACTGACTAACAGGTTCTCCACCGACTGACTAACAGGTTCTCCAGTGACTGACTAACAGGTTCTTCACCGACTGACTAACAGGTTCTTCACCGACTGACTAACAGGTTCTCCAGCGACTGACTAACAGGTTTTCCACCGACTGACTAACAGGTTTTCCACCGACTAACAGGTTCTTCACCGACAGACTAACAGGTTCTCCAGCGACTGACTAACAGGTTCTCCACCGACTGACTAACAGGTTCTTCACCGACTGACTAACAGGTTCTCCACCGACTAACAGGTTCTCCACCGACTAACAGGTTCTCCACCGACTGACTAACAGGTTCTTCACCGACTAACAGGTTCTTCACCGACTGACTAACAGGTTCTCCACTGACTGACTAACAGGTTCTCCACCGACAGATTAACAGGTTCTTCACCGACTGACTAACAGGTTCTCCATCGACTGACTAACAGGTTCTCCAGCGACTGACTAACAGGTTCTCCAGCGACTGACTAACAGGTTCTTCACCGACTAACAGGTTCTTCACCGACAGACTAACAGGTTCTTCACCGACTGACTAACAGGTTCTCCAGCGACTGACTAACAGGTTCTCCAGCGACTGACTAACAGGTTCTCCAGTGACTGACTAACAGGTTCTTCACTGACTGACTAACAGGTTCTCCAGTGACTGACTAACAGGTTCTTCACTGACTGACTAACAGGTTTTCCACCGACTGACTAACAGGTTCTCCACCAACTGACTAACAGGTTTTCCACCGACTGACTAACAGGTTCTTCACCGACTGACTAACAGGTTCTCCAGCGACTGACTAACAGGTTCTTCACCGACTGACTAACAGGTTCTTCACCGACAGACTAACAGGTTCTCCAGCGACTGACTAACAGGTTTTCCACCGACTGACTAACAGGTTCTTCACCGACTGACTAACAGGTTCTTCACCGACTGACTAACAGGTTTTCCACCGACTGACTAACAGGTTCTCCAGCGACTGACTAACAGGTTCTTCACCGACTGACTAACAGGTTCTTCACCGACTGACTAACAGGTTCTCCAGCGACAGACTAACAGGTTCTCCAGCGACTGACTAACAGGTTCTCCACCGACTGACTAACAGGTTCTTCACCGACAGACTAACAGGTTCTCCAGCGACTGACTAACAGGTTCTCCACCGACAGATTAACAGGTTCTTCACCGACTGACTAACAGGTTCTTCACCGACTGACTAACAGGTTCTCCATCGACTGACTAACAGGTTCTCCAGCGACTGACTAACAGGTTTTCCACCGACTGACTAACAGGTTCTTCACCGACAGACTAACAGGTTCTCCACCGACTGACTAACAGGTTCTCCACCGACTAACAGGTTCTCCAGTGACTGACTAACAGGTTCTCCACCGACTAACAGGTTCTCCACCGACTGACAAACAGGTTCTTCACCGACTAACAGGTTTTCCACCGACTGACTAACAGGTTCTTCACCGACAGACTAACAGGTTCTCCACCGACTGACTAACAGGTTCTCCACCGACTAACAGGTTCTCCAGTGACTGACTAACAGGTTCTCCACCGACTAACAGGTTCTCCACCGACTGACAAACAGGTTCTCCACCGACTAACAGGTTCTCCACCGACTGACAAACAGGTTCTCCACCGACTAACAGGTTCTTCACCGACCGACTAACAGGTTCTCCACCGACTGACTAACAGGTTCTCCACCGACAGACTAACAGGTTCTCCACCGACAGACTAACAGGTTCTCCACCGACAGACTAACAGGTTCTCCAGCGACTGACTAACAGGTTCTCCAGCGACTGACTAACAGGTTCTCCACCGACAGACTAACAGGTTCTCCACCGACAGACTAACAGGTTCTCCAGTGACTGACTAACAGGTTCTCCACCGACAGATTAACAGGTTCTTCACCGACTGACTAACAGGTTCTTCACCGACTGACTAACAGGTTCTCCATCGACTGACTAACAGGTTCTCCAGCGACTGACTAACAGGTTTTCCACCGACTGACTAACAGGTTCTTCACCGACAGACTAACAGGTTCTCCACCGACTGACTAACAGGTTCTCCACCGACTAACAGGTTCTCCAGTGACTGACTAACAGGTTCTCCACCGACTAACAGGTTCTCCACCGACTGACAAACAGGTTCTTCACCGACTGACTAACAGGTTCTCCACCGACTAACAGGTTCTCCAGTGACTGATTAACAGGTTCTCCACCGACTGACAAACAGGTTCTCCACCGACTGACAAACAGGTTCTCCACCGACTGACAAACAGGTTCTCCACCGACTAACAGGTTCTCCAGTGACTGACTAACAGGTTCTTCACTGACTGACTAACAGGTTCTCCAGTGACTGACTAACAGGTTCTCCAGTGACTGACTAACAGGTTCTTCACCGACTGACTAACAGGTTCTTCACCGACTGACTAACAGGTTCTTCACTGACTGACTAACAGGTTCTCCACCGACTGACTAACAGGTTCTCCACCGACTGACTAACAGGTTCTTCACCGACTGACTAACAGATTCTCCAGTGACTGACTAACAGGTTCTCCAGTGACTGACTAACAGGTTCTCCAGCGACAGATTAACAGGTTCTCCAGTGACTGACTAACAGGTTCTCCACCGACTGACTAACAGGTTCTCCAGCGACTGACTAACAGGTTCTTCACCGACTAACAGGTTCTTCACCGACTAACAGGTTCTCCAGTGACTGACTAACAGGTTCTCCAGTGACTGACTAACAGGTTCTCCAGCGACTGACTAACAGGTTCTCCACTGACTGACTAACAGGTTCTCCACCGACAGATTAACAGGTTCTTCACCGACTGACTAACAGGTTCTCCATCGACTAACAGGTTCTTCATCGACAGACTAACAGGTTCTCCAGCGACTGACTAACAGGTTCTTCACCGACTGACTAACAGGTTCTTCACCGACAGATTAACAGGTTCTCCAGTGACTGACTAACAGGTTCTCCACCGACTCCTTACCAAAACACGCGCTGCCGTTTTTCCGTGGGGTGGCCACAGGAGACCTGGGCCGCTCGCTGCCCTTGGCGGGAGTGAAGAGAGGGGGGGGTGTAGATGGGGCGGGTCCTGAGGACTGTGAGGAGCCGGAGCTTGAGGTCGCAGGCCGAGACCCCGTCTCTGGTGTTTTGCTGTGCGCATTAGTGGGTGTGAAGGTTTTTGTTGTTGCAGACCTGAAAAGCAGAAGGAGAAGGAGAAGAAGAAAGAAGAACAAGAGGAGTTAACTTCTTCTAACTCACAACACGCTGCGAAGTGAGTAGCGACGTTCTTCTCACCTCTGACTAGGTGAAAGTTAAGGAGGACAAGGAGCGGAAGAGAAAGGGGCTTTCAGATGCGACACGCCGCCGGTTTGGTGCGACGCGGCGAGGAACGCTCGACAGAACCAACAGCAAAGCGTGAAGGAGTTAGAGCGACAGATCTGGAGATTCAACCAATCAAAACAAGAGAAGTCCAAGAAAAGCAATGATTAAAATGAAGCCACAGCAAGAAGTTCTAGTTCTGCAGGTAAAGAAAGACGTTACGGCAACTACTTGGTAAACGGTTTAACCCTTATAAAACTATTACTACTGTGTGTATCCAGTTCCATTGAAATGAAGCTACAGCTACAATAAAAAGAGCCCATATCCTCTGGTTTTAGGTCCACTTGAAAGTTTTGGGTGGTCCCAAAAGAACACTAACTGAATGAAACAGAATAACTTTTAGGGCACAGTTTGTATTTAACATACTGGAAAATGTTCACATATTAAAATGTGCCATGTCGTGTGTCCACTGGTGATAAAACAGTTCAAATCAGGTCATTAACATTAAAAAGCATTAGCAAGTACTGAAAACTGAGCTGTCGTGTGTGATGAAACTGAAAGGTGTAATAGAAGAACATGAGCTTGTTACTGTTTCTTATCTGTGTGTAATAACTGCTTATTACTGACTGCAGGTGGTTATGATTTATTTAACAAACAGCACCCAGAACCTCTGTTTAATTAAATTAGTGCAAACTGGTATTAGTCTAATGCTTAAGATAAATAAACATAAAGAAGTGTGTCTTCTGGAGAGCATTTCTAGGCAACGTGACTGGGGTTCCTCAACTTTTCATGCAATTGCAATAAAGTACTGGTTTCACAACCTCACATAAACGATACATCTAAAACGGGTTCCATGCACGGACTCAAGTTAGGAGGATCTTTTTTATTATTTACAAAAATAGCAAAAACAAAAAAGTTCAATATTTAAATAATGTGGGTCCTTAATTGTCAACCAGGGGCAAAAACATTAACCGTAACAGTTTCCATAACAACTTTAAATAATCCACTGTACGGCCAATAATATAAATGTAAAACCATCCATTAAGCAAATTCAGATGTGGTATCGATTTAAGTGATCAGTCAGGCTTCTGGAAGAATCTCACTTCTCTCAGCGGGAATTTATTAGGATATGCATTTCTCACCACTAGCGGTAATAGAGACTTCTAAGGGTTAATAAGAGATGTAACTGAACACACGAGTGAGTATTTGAGAAGCGAGCCAGGCAGACGAGGCTCAACTGGAAAAGACACCGATCAGCCAGAACATTAACACCACCTCCTTATACCACACACACTGTCCATCTCAACAGCTCCACCTACCATACAGGAGTTACACCTACACACTGTTGTGCTGGTGTGAGTGGATCAGACACAGCAGTGCTGCTGGAGTGTTTAAACACATCAGTGTCACTGCTGGACTGAGAACAGTCCACCAACCAGCAACATCCAGCCAACAGTGTCCTGTGGGCAGCACCCTTTGACCATCAGTGAAGGACTAGAGAACACAAACTGTGCAGCAGCAGATGATCTATCGTCTCTGACTTTACATCTACACTGTGGACCAGCAAGGTAGGCGTGTCTAATAGAGTGGACAGTGAGTGGACACAGTGTTTACAAAGTCCACTTGTCTCAGTAACGCAATCACCATGTCAGTGTCACTGCAGTGCTGAGAATGACCCACCATCCAAATAATATCTGCTCTGTGGTGGTCCTGACCATCGCAGATATGGGTAACAAAGTATACAGAGCATCAGATGAACTACAGTCTGTAAGCGTAGAACTACAAAGTGCCTCTATACAGTAAGTGGAGCTGATAAGATGGACAGCGTGTGTAGATACAAGAAGGTGGTTTTAAAGCTACGGCTGGTCGGTGTATATTGCAATACATACTTAGCATCCTTGGCAACAGGCTTGAGCATAGACCTCCAGTCAGAAGGTGCTGTTTCAGCTTCTGAAATGGGAAAACAAATATGTTTCATTAGCTTTTCACAGACACATCATTGTTATGACTTTCTAAACGAACACGGGTTCAGGAGTTATTACTACAGGCCGGCAATTTCCAGAGTAAGTGGCAACAAAGCGCAGGTTGTTTATATTTCAGGAAAAGAACAGGAGTGAAAAATCTAGTTTTAAAACTAGAGCTCTAAAAACGATAAGCATGCAGAAAAACTGGGCCTCCTAACAACCAACAGGAACGGTGGACCATCAAAACTGAAGAAGCTCGAGAGCTTGTCCGTTATCAGGGCTCAGGGCTCTCTAGTAGTCTTTCAGAATTGAATCAGATGAGTCCATTAGATTCTATGTAGATATCATGCCACCAGAAAAAAAGAAGCGCCATCATCGTAAGTCATACGTCTTAAACTAACTAGCCAGTAGACGACGGTCAGTTTGTTCCTATAACCCACTTTTATTGGTCTATTATTTTGAGAATCATAGTTTGGTGTGATATCTGGTCGTCCAGGTCCAACATGCTCAACCTGCCATCACTCTCATTATTTCACGTCTTGATTTTGCGGGTCAGTCCAATATTGGCATCTACCGGCGAAATGTGGCTACTGCAACGTTTTAAGGTGGACCGGAAAATTTAAATAAGAACCAGTAACCAGCAAAACCTGCTACGCCTTTCCACTGTGAAAAATAAGGTCAACTGATACTGGGACACCAGTGTTAATCCTATATTCTGTTATATAGTTATATATAGGCCAGCAGTCAGACTGCTAACAGAAGCAAACGTGAAACGTCTATATGTGTTTCTGTCTATCATTTCACTGAAAGAATGATATGGGTCTGAAAGGATGTGTAGCTTCTTTGCTTTGTGTACAATCTTTGCATTTTCTGCTTCTTGCGATAAGAAACAACACTAACAATACTGCAGCACAACCTCCGCCACCAACAGCCCTCACCTTTAGCGCTGACCAGCGGCGTACCAGCTGGTTTGCTTAAGTCCATATCTTTGTTTCTGATCCATCCGGGTGTTTTAGATGAAGTGGGCGTGCTGCTGTGCTCCAGATCTTCAGGCATTGGCATCAGCCGGGTTTTACCAGAGGGTCCTTTGCTGCCAGTGTCCATGGGGGAAATGTTGCTACTGCAAAAAACAGTGGGAGTAAATCAGCATTAGCAGTAATGCTCCACAAGAGGGCGACATACACCAAATCATGGACATAAGGAGATGCTTGCAGTGGTGAAAACCTGGTGAGGGAGAAACTCATACATTCACTTGATGGAACAGTATGTCACTTTTGTAAATGGTGTGTGGAGAAACAAAAATACTGAAAGGTTTATATAATATAAAATAATATAATATAATATAATATAATATAATAATATACACAGGTTAAAAGAAGCATTAGAGTGAATGTCTGGAAACACATTCCAGTCGTACCCCTATTAACTCCCACTGATTGAAGACCCTCATGCTAATCCTGTAGAGGTTAACGGTCATGTTTTTGGCTTTAAGTGAAACTTTAATAATCAGAGTGTCTGTAAAAGTGGCTACACTGAACAGAAGCATCATATTATTATGGCTTCTGTACATTATTGATAATTGTTTTTTTGCTTTGGACCTCCTAACAACCAGCAGGATGGTGGACCACCAAAACTGTCCCCATCAGACAGCACTCAGCGGCCCACCACTGCTTCAGATCTGAAACCATTAAGGACACTGGTTTGCATATGAACGGTGGGGACGTGTCCTTATCAGGATTTTGGGTTTAAAAAAAATTGTCCCTGCCAATATTTGAGTATGTAGATATCATACCACCAAAAAAAGAGAAGCACCATCATCGCAAGTCATACGTAGTAAACTAGCTAGTCAGTAGACGACGTTAGTTTTTTCTTATAACCCACTTTTATTGGTCTATTATTTTGAGAATCATAGTTTGGTGTGATATCTGGTCTTCCAGGTCCAGCCAACATGCTCAACCAGCCATCACTCTCGTTATTTCAGGTCTTGATTTTGTGGGTCAGTCCAATATTGGCATCTACCGGTGAAATGTTGCTAGTGCAACATTTTAAGGTGGACCAGAAATTTTAAATAAGAACCTGCAACCAGCGAAACCTGCTACCAGACTTCTACAGTCATGTTTTGGGTTTAAAGTGAAATTTTAATAATCAAAGTGGCTACAAGCTTCATATTGTTATGGTTTCAGTACATTATTTTTATTTGTCTTTTGCTTTCTACCAGATCTTCACCATGTAAAGGGTCCCGCAGTTTTGAAATATCAACTCCGTTCCAACTCCAGATTGTCCGTTCTGATTGTGTGATTCGAGCTTGTATACAGCTTTTTGATTGGATGCTCAGATTCCTGAAAACAATGAATTTTTGGGGGAATTTCTCTTCATTGAGAATGAATATGATGGAAAAGTTCACGCCAATCTACTGAACTTGAGCTCGACCGACAGGCACTGTTTCGCATTCACTGACTCAGGGCACACCCCTGATCACGATTGTAGTGTTGGTTTGACCCACACTCGTCTGTTTGCCATTTTTTTTTCCATCCCTCTTTTTTTCTCCATAGAGTCCCATTCATTTTTGGTCACAACAAAAACTCATGGTTTCATCTAACCTACAGCTTCCAAACTGCATATACTCAATCAGGGCAGATCCACAAGCTCTAATCCACAGACTGACCTGTGCCTGTCTATTTGTCGTTTACTCGTCTCTCGTTCCTCTGATGGGGTCCCATTCATTTTCCGCCGAACCCAAACATTCCGGTTTTGTAAACCTACAGCCGCCAAACTGCAGGTACTCCCTCAGGGCAGATCCCCAACCTCGGTTCCTCAGACATACCCACCCACACTCCTTTATTTGTCCATTATGCGTAACCATCCTGCGCTTCCTTTCTAGTTTTATCTGCCATCCAGAACAAGTAGCGAACCCTCTGAGTTTACAGTTCCAGCTTCCATTACCAGAAGCTTTTATAGGCTTGTGATCTGCACTGATACCATCCATTCTAACAACCACACAATCAACAGATTTCATCAAAATCTCTTCATATCTGGATGCGATTCTGAAAACTGTCCTAACCGAAGTAGCCGTGGTTACTGAACAGGTAAGATTTCAGAGTTTCTGTTATTCTGCCACTGGCTCCCATCACCACCACTGTGAGCAATTCTGAACTTGGCAAGATTCTCCACAGTGGAGCGTTTCACAGTAGTTGGCAGGCGCAGCGTAAACTGACTAAGTTTTCTTATAAAATCCTACAAGGAAGTACTGAGGAGTCACCACAGCTGCCCCCGGGGCTACTGCGCAATCTAATGAGCGGGAACATGGAACCATACGCGCTTGAACCAGGTCGATTTCCTAAGAAGACTAATAAGCACAGAAAGCCAAACAAAGCCTTGAACTGGTTCTTGAAGCTGCCTCATCAAGCTCGTTCCGAAGGAATTCTTTTCAGATGAGGGCTTCTGCATCGGTGACTTCGAAACCGAAAGCACATTCGTTTATCCAGGAAAAGTCATTTAACTGAATTTCCCTGCATTCCACTCGGCTGAACTGGGTAAATTGTTTACAGACCTCCGGCTGCAAGAACATCAGGCCCGAATGAAGGCAGCGACCTCATAAAGGCTGTGAAAAAGAGGCTCTACCTCAAAGTCTACACGGAACGTTCTCATCTAAGAGCAGTAATCTTATCATGAAGATCTTATCCTGATATATTTCTAATAACTCGGAGTTCACTTCTTGTTTTGTTTCAACTATGAACAGACCTGAGACTGGCATGAAGCCTACAAAGGTCAGTCAGCTTTGGGGTCAGTTTGGTCTCCCCCCCCACTGTTACATTGTTTTAATAATTAAAATTCATTACCATGTACCAGTTATTGACCCTTAAATCAGTGGTTCTCAGTCTGTTACAGATTTTGTTCATGGTTTGCCACATTCCCACAGTTATTGGTTTTCTCAATGGGAAAAATGAACAGCGTTTTAAACTAGAAAAGCGTGTTTCCTGAAGGAAACGCAAGATGGTTGTGCAGTGTGAGGAACGAGAGATGAATAAACGGCAAGTAGAGAAGTGCGGGTCAGTCTGTTTGGGCAGTTCCGAAAACGAATGGGAACCTATGGGAAGAATGAGGGATGAATAAACGACAAATAGAGGAGTGCAGATCAGTATGTCTGTGGATTAGTAATTGGGGATAAAAAGAGTACATGCAGTTTGGAGGCTGCAAGTTAAACTAAAGCATGAGGTTTGGGTGTGCTCAAAAATGAATAGGACTCTATGAGGAAAAAAAAGAAAACAAACAGACGAGTGCGGGTCGAACCGATACTAGAGTCGTGGTGGGGGGTCTGCCCTGCCTCAGTGTATGCGTTTTTGTTTAACGTCACTGGAATTACAGGGTCACTAACAGGGAATTTCACAACAGTCGTCTGATCTGAAGGAATTCATTCAGAGTGGCTTGACGTAACTTAAAGAAACAAGTGGAGTTTGTATATGTGAGGCTATGCGCCCCTCCCACATGATGTTATGGCCTAAAACACAATGTTCTTAAAATCCATACCTCACAAACCCAACATAAAACAGTGTCTCGGCAATCAAGCATTTGTAATGATGTCAAATAATAACTTTCTCTCTGGTCCCCATCATCTGAACTGTGAACATTCCTCACTCCAGGTGTCTCCTATACAGAGCGTTGCACACCAACAAACTCTCAGTAACTGAAAAACTGATAACACAAAATAAAATAGAGTTCTACTTCTAAACGGTCTGTTTGTACCTATATTCGTATTTTAACTCTCTTGCACGCTAAACTGGCGTGAAGACTTGGCCACCACAACAAAATGCTCTACACCATCCACTGGGTACTTAATAGTAGACCTGCCATCCTCACGACACAGTCCCCCCGAATTTACTCACACCCCCTGCTAGACAGGTCCACTGGGAGGGTGTTGTGTCAGCTAACAGAGACTCAGTGGACCCAGCAATGTTCTTATCTCCTCATCAACCTCATCATGCAAAGGATCCAGTGTTGTCTATGAGTGGGACGTACACACAACAAAACATACTAGCTCTGGGACACTGCTGATAACAGCCACTCCTGTTTATGCTCAATCAACAGCTACCTCATTCAGTACCAGATGATGCTCAACATCAGGAGAACATATACAGACCAAAGGAACCAATAACCTAAAACACTGACCTAATTAATAAAGGACTAATTTACAGGACTCAGATTAAGCCTAGTGTTGAACTACTCCACTACACTGGTGACTTCACCTCACTGATCTTTATCACTGCATCCTGTTCACAGAACAGCGTTTACCTGAACTGGGATGAACATGATAACGTGCTTACGTGGTATTGGCTGGTTTCAGTCCGCTGGACCGCCAAGGCGGGCTACTGCTTTTGCTGGATTCCTCAACCACCAGCTTGCTAATGACCGACTTGGCTTTCTCCTTCTCCTTTTCGTTCTCCTTCTCTTTCTCCTTGTCCTTCTCTTTCTCCTTGTCCTTCATCCAGTCCGCTGGCCGCAGCAGAACCCTGCCTTTACCCGGACCTCCGCCAGCACCTGAACCTCCTGCAGGAGCGGTCTTGGTAACAGTGATTTGAACAGCTGGACTTGTTGAGATGCTCTTGGTGACTGTTGTTGTCATTGTTGTTGTTGTTGTTGTGATGTTTCTGGTGACTGACCCGGTAGTCACTGGGCTAGTGTTTGAATCGAAGAACCTGAGAAGATAGAAGAAGATGAGGAGAAAGGGGTGGTGGTAGCGGTCTAGGTCAGGACTATCTAGATGGGACAGTATGCTCTACAGTTTCTGTAACTACTGTATTTGTTTATGATTCACGATGGCCAGCGTTGCCGGATCTCTTGATCTTAGAAACCGATGTGTTTTTAAACACTGTGTCCACTCACTGTCCACTCCTGCAATGCTGGTCCACCTTGTAGATGTAACATCAGAGACAATAGCTCATCTGTAGCTCACAGTACTTCATCAATGGTCACAGGACACCGTTGGCTGGCTAGCTTTGGTAGGTGGACTATATCTGATCCACTAAAACCAGCACAACACACACTAACACAGCACCACCAGTGCTGAGAATGATCCACCTCCCTAATAATACCTGCTCTGTGGTGGTCCTAACCCTTAAAGAACAGGGTAATAAAGTATACAGAGAAACAGATGGACTACAGTGGGTGTAGAAATAGAAACTGCTTTTAAGCGGTCAGTGGAGCTGATAAGATGGTCAGTGAGTGTACACACAAGCAGATGGTCTCCCTATTGGGCGACATGATAAACTAATAATCATCACATAAATTCAACAATGTCCTTATTCTCACCTCTGTCGAGCCTCCTGGTTCTTTAGAACTGTGCTGCTCTGAGTTTTCGGGGTCTCCGTAGGCTTTTTGCTGTCTGACGGACTTTTCGCCGTCACGCTGAGCACCTCAGAACGCGCTGTCGGGGGCTTTGAACGAGGGGTGGGTGTTGGGGTAGAGGAGCTGTCTGTCTTACCGGACTGCCAAAGGGAGCTCGGTTTAAATGGGGTGGGGCTCTTCGCCAAACTCACGACCGCGGGAGGGGAATTCTGGTCAGTCGGGGCGGACGGCGTGATCCTGACGGCTGGCGTAGCTTTGCTGCCATGCGAGGGCAGAGCGGCCTGAGGGGCCTGAGGGGCCTGGCTGGACGGAGCCCTCTGTGCGTTCGGGTGTGTCTTGCAGACGAAAGTGTTGGGCTCTTTTCCAGGTTTGTAAGTACCAGACAGGAGAATGTTGGAGCACTCGCTGCACCTGTTAATGTGGAGAAATACATGTTGGACTAAAGCCTTAACTCAAACAAGGGCAGTTACGATCAATAGTCACCCATCATTTAATTTCAAAACAGCCATTAAAAGCAACAGTATGTAGATTTTACCTTAAAACGACGGCTTGAAAATTAGTTTGATGGTACACCGACTCATAACTGGGTGAACGGCATCTCCGTCACTGCTGCTCTGGGCCCGGAATTAACGTTATAGCATTATTTCTATATGTCGCAATAGCACAAGACCTCTAGTGTGAACTCCTTAATACTTTATGGCACCACATTACACAACAACAACTCTTCAGCTAGTTATAACAACGCAACAAAGGCCATTTACACTCGGCTGCACAACATTCTGCCTAAAGCTCTTACGACAACTATAGCCACAGATAGGGGTGTGTTTAAAAAAATTGATTTTTCGATTCAAATCGATCTTCTTTTGAATAATCCCATATCGATTCCTATAAACCAGAGATCGACCTTTAAAATTAGCATAACAACCCCCCCTGCCGCCACCCTAGCTGTGCCTGCTAGCTCTGCTGTTTGCTGGTACTCACTGTATTCAGCCGCGAGCAGTGCTGCTTTGTTTAACACCATCGATCGGCTAAATTGGAGAAATATCGGCCGATCACATATTTTGATTAAAAATCGTCCGATACCGATACATAGCCGGTCAATCCTTCCATCTCTAATATAAACATATAAACACTAATGTTTTTAGTAATGGTAGGTTGAGTGTTTCTTGTACATTTACCACAATAGTTCTCTGAAAATCTCTTTTCATGTTCAAACAAAACATATTATAGTAACTGAAACAGCCCTAAATGAATCGATATTGAATCGAATCGGAAATCGAATTGAATTGGGACCTTGTGAATCGGGATCGAATCGACCCAGCCCTGGCCACAGGCATGCTCACATGCTAACCCAAAATAACAGTAACACTGAGTTGGTTTTAGTCTGTCTGCACTCCAACCTGAATATGATTGAAAGCGCTCACACAGTGGTCTCAGAATTAAACACCCCAAATTAGCCGGATAATACAGAATTGTACAAAGATGCACGTAATTGTTGCACGCATGTTACAGATTACGCAGCATCATAAAACTTATAGCAGGATATACTGCCCATTCTCTTACACTAGCTAAAAGATCTTGGCTACAACAGAGTTGAGTGACGTTGAGAGTGAGTCTTAATTGTTAAGGCCAGTTAACAATTCTCTTGGAATATCAGCTATGGAAGGCTGTGGCATCGCTGGGGATTTGATTTATTTATTTACTTTTTAAAGGCCAAACAATCAAAAGCCCTTCAAATCCTGAGTGTGGTTTTAGTGTGTTATATATATATATATATATATATATATATATATATATATATATATATATATATATATATATATATATATATATATATATATATATATATATATATATATATATATAAACACGTGCGTATGTGACCAAAAATTCAAACGTTTCATTTTATCTGTCCATCTTCATCCTCTATTTGACCAGTTATGGTCATCACTGATGTTGGCATGGCCACAACCAAGATGACAGATCAACAACCGAAAAGAATGAGTTCTTCTGCTTCTCCACGTGCGGTGTTGCTCCTCCAAAAGCAGCTCAAACTAGGCCTCAGACGTTAAGACGCTGTGCACAAAGTGAAAGCTCCAGGAATGAAAGCAAGTTTCCAAAGTGAAAGCAGAAATTCTGCCTGTGGGTTCATTTTAAGGGGCTGTTTATCTGCACCATGTTTGGTGTATAGCAGACTTTAATTAAACTATAAACAACAAACTATGCGGAGGCAGCGGATGAGAATGTAAAACCTGCCAACCCTTCAGATTTTCTCAACAGCTACAAATCAAACTAGTTCAGTTGGTACAACCTGAAAATAGAAAAGAAGAACAAATGAAACTGTTGTGCTCAACGGGCTTCTGGTTAGACGCTATTTAACACCCTCCTCTCTCAGACAATGAGGATGAGTCACTGGTCATGTGTGGCTGATGGCATTTGTTGTCACACGAGGAGCCACAGTGGGCGGCTAAAATTCCAAGCGGGCAAAAACTGAGCCAGACTGTATCTTCTGTGTGTGCGTTAAGATCCTGTTCCAGTAGAGATGGACTAATCCTGGAGCAATCGGCCAAACAAGCACAGCTGCTTTTTGAGAAATAACTACAATAAAGAAATAAAGAAAGAAGCTTCCAGCTGGTCATACTTGAAACAGTTCCTGTGGTAGAGCTTCCCATCCACTAGGTGGCGCTGCACAAGGTGGACATGCTTGTTGCAAACGTTGCAGTTGCTGCTGACTGTGCCCGATTTGTTGGAGCGCTCCACCAAAACGTCTCTCTGAAAAAAAAAAAAACAACCAGCACACAATCAGTAGTAGTTCAGTAGCGGGAACTGTTTAAAGTAAGAAAAAACAAACAAACAAACACCTTCAGATTTTTAATAATCCTATTTTTCCATCTTTCAGAACTATAACACTCACTTCGTTTTCCTTGCTGCCCTATAAAAAGGCTACTTTGGGGTGGTGAGAGATCTGTTGGGCATGCTCGATATTAGACATGGACCTATCAGCAGGCACCAGACGAGTGGTGTTCTCCTACAAGGTACATTACTTTTATACATTTTCAAAGCAGCATTGGCTTCACCAGACACCGCAAAACACCTGCCAGATTATTTTCTATCAGTCAAAAGCTTTCCATCTGGCATTGGACCAAGGAACTATATGGTTCTGTGACCACGTAGTCCTCAAGCTGGGGCTGCAGCAATCTCATGAAATACAGTTTCACATCAGTTCCTAGAAACGGCCATATTGAAGAAATACAAGCTGGTCGCCAAACGTGAATTCTGACCGATAGAGATACATAACCAATCAATCGTTCCATCTCTAATCCATGTTCATGAATGAGGTACATATCCTGTGTATGCAGGAGTTCAACTGATGCTGAGAAGTCATTTTTGCATTAGTTATGAGCTCGACTTCGTTTCAGGAGAAGCTATACTGTGAGGAGAAGCTGTTCATGGCCTTCACGCATCACAGCACTTTGCTTTGTGGAGGTCAGGAAGAGACAGAGCCAACCCATTCGAATGATAACACCCTGTGAGTGCTGGTCTTACCTTGTTTTCCGTATCTGCTTTAGGCGGCCCGAACACTTTAGCCGTGACCGGCTGGTTCTTCTTCCCAGGTCGCTCCTCATTGGGCTCTTCAGCTGGCCTTT
This sequence comes from Megaleporinus macrocephalus, assembly GCA_021613375.1. NCBI lineage: Eukaryota > Metazoa > Chordata > Actinopteri > Characiformes > Anostomidae > Megaleporinus > Megaleporinus macrocephalus. The sequence continues at coordinate 10,845,734 of CM038722.1, forward strand.
TAATACCCGCCATGCCCCCAACTTCAGAAACGGGAAATGGTTAATATTAATGGAGATTCAATGCAGCACCATAGTAGTGGACAGTAGTGGACAGTAGTAGACACGTCTGGCCAAACCGATGCTATATGATGCTTTAATCTCAATTAAAGGATTACATTCCACCTTGTACAGGTGAGCGAAGGGACCTGCTGTACTACTTAAAGTGGAAGTTCAGCACTGAATCGTTGGGTTTATACATGCGTCCCACTCACTACAGCTGCCCCTCGGGCGTCCAACTGTGCTGGAGTTTGGACAATACGACAGTCGTTCACGCTTCAGCTGGTTGATGGCTTGTTTGGGAGCACAAAGCTCCGAGCTAACCAAGCAAGGCAGCACCTCGGGCAGTGCGAGGGGGCCGGTGTTCACGTTAGGCTAACCCCAAAAACACTGGTCATTCCTTTATGTCCACTGCAATGGACCAGACAGTGAGAAGTGAAGGAGGGTCTGCTAACACGGTCTCTTTCTTTTAAATAGCTAACAAACATCCCAGTGACTAACCTTAGGATGGCTGGCGCTCTCTGTAGGTCACTTATGTGCAGCTTACATACTGGTTACGAAAGAGTTCACGCTGGAGGACACATACCCCCCCCAGTACTACAACTTCTGACATATTATATCTATATCGTTGCTGTTGACCAACGTTCACAACGTTCAAACGTATATTTAACGTAATCATGATTTAATTCCAGGACAGTTTATGTGGGCTACAGTAAACTTTTATGTAAATAAAGATTAACACAGGTTTTAGACTGTGACGTATATGCACTACAGAACAGGACTACTGGTATTGCTGATGCTGATGTCTTACTGGGATTGCGTCCATGAAAGTAGTTGTAATACTGGGAGACGTAGGTGAGGATACTGAGGCGGTCAGGCACTTTGAGGGCCACCATGTCTTCCGCGTCCAGCAGGGCGGGGATGCCCAGCTCCTCCTCAGCCACCCGGAAAGCCTGGCACACAAACATAAACAGAGAAGTTTTACTTCAACAGGAAAGTACCTACAGATGGCCAACACTCCAAACTAGCAGAGGCCGTTTTCATGTTACTGATTCAAATTTGGAATATTGCTTTTGGAGTTTCTTGGGAATAAATATGACGCCATCTTAAAACAGCTTCTCAGGTTTCTTTAGTAACAGAACTGCACACTAGGAACCTCAAACGCCTCAAACTCTTGAGTTCTTGCGAGACTCCAGTTCACGGTTTCTTAATCAAATGTTCTGTTCCACCTTAAATGCTACGGCTGAGGTGGGCGCCAGTAGACTGTGAAAAAACACTCTCCAAGCAGTGAAAGGGATGTTGACGCTTTCCATACCTGGTTTTGAGTATTGCTGAACGGTTATGGTCAAACGTTCATCCTAATCAAGGCTGAAGTTCGTAATTAAACTTTACACGACACCTTAAATACAACAGATATTCACCATTTAAGGTGGAAAGAGAAACTCGAAAAAGCAGGTCAGCACCCACATCTGATCCTGGACAGCTTCAACTCAACGTTGTTAGTTTGCTCGGCACATTTCACTCTGGACAGTTTCCCAAAGCTTCGGGCAGCAAAGACAGTCGAGCAGATCCGTGATTCCACCGTAACGACCACCGTCACAACTTCAGCAGTGACCTATAAGTAGCAGCCATGCTGTGTGAGTTTATCACTGTTGGCTGGTCGAAGCAGTGTCTGAACATGTAAACCAGCCAATCAGAGCAAAGCTTATCAACATATTCATGAGCTCACCATAACAGAAAACAGCTTGTTTAACTCTAGGACCAAATCGCTGGGTGTACATGGGTGTGTAAATAGCATCTGGACATTTTCTTACCAATTATAGTCACAAACCTTATACTATACTCTACACTGAGTGACTTAAAATACTGATAAGACATTCTATTGCACTTACGGCCTATTTAAGCTGGGAAAACAGCACAACCAGTGTTATCCATGTTTAAAGTCTCCAAGAACACATGCACACATTACTAGTCTAGATTCAAAACCCAACATTTCTATTTGCTTCTGAAAGGGATTATGAAAAGCCAATGCTGGTAATACGTTCTTTGGTTTTCTTTAGTTTCTACTAAATCTCAGCTCAATGACTCAAATATGAGTCAGTGTCAACTCATTAGCAGCTACGCACAGCCAAGCAGTGCAACACGTGTGAGGACAAATCACCTACAATTACACACATACTGATCACACGTTAAAGAGTGAAAGCTTCAATAATCAGACCTGAAGTTAAAGGTTCAAGAGTATTAAGACCAACCACATCCATCTGAGCATTAATGCTGGACGTCCAGTATACCATCCACCTAACTAACACTAGTACACCTGACCGTATGGCATCAGTTAAAGCTGTTCTTTAAAAGATGATCTTATCAAAGGGAGCTCTGTGGGGTTAGCGAGACATTATTTTGTTCGTACCTCAAAAGTATAAGTACATTAACTCCTCTATATTATTCGTATCTGTAGCCCAATATTACGATACAGTACTGTTTTTTAAAAAAATATATATTTTTTATTTTTTAAATATCCAGTATTAAATGACTAAATAGAGCATCAGGAAATATTTAACAGCCAGATTAACCACAGATCATCACTGCCCCTCCAATACACTTCTCAGGTACGTTAATAAAAAGAGGTTTTATTTCAATTCCAATTTTGAAGCGTTTCTATTGGTCCAATCATGAAGGTGTTTATACAATATAACGGTCAGCTGCTCCAATCACGCAATCCTGCCTGCGGTGTCTCACCTGGACTTTCCAGGTCCTTATTTATTTTCCTTTGACTTGTCTCTTCTTTAAGAAAGTGGGTTATCTAATAACTCCTTACACATGTTTGACCTTCAGTAGGGTCCTGCAGTCCAGTAGAGCGAGACTTTCAGAGTGGAACAAACACAGAGCCTCAATTAACTGAGCAAACATTTGGTGGAAAAACCCTCCATTAACAACAAAGCTCTGTGTTCACCACACCGTCTCCTAAAACTCAGCAGCATTCATAAACTGTAGAGGTGGACTCAGTTCTAGAAGGAAATAATACTAAAGCTAGGGCTGGGCGATAAAACGATAACGATAATTATCGCGAAATAACGTTTCCTCGAGAGAACTATAAGACGCAATCGATAGAAAGTCAATAGAATTAATCTCCGTTCATGTTTTTAGAGACAACTCGAACAGCCAATGAGAATGAGAATAGTGCCGCCCTGTGTGTGTGTGTGTGTGTGTGTGTATATATGTATGTATATATATATATATATATATATATATATATATATATATATATATATATATATATATATATATATGTGTGTGTTTAATTTATTTCAAATACAGTTGGGTAATGTTCTCTAAAAAACAATTTAACTAAATGTTTACATTTTGATATCTCCATTTCTCACTTAAATTAAAAGGCAATAGTGATTTGATTTATACTGTGATATATATCGATATCGACTGATATGAAAAAAAATATTGTGATAAGATTTTTTCCCTTATCGCCCAGCCCTAACTAAAACAGAAATATTTAGTTAACTGCTTTAACAACTGCCCAACCAGATGCCCTGCTATCGAGTGATGCAGTATATAACACTATGGTAATGCTGTAGTAGATGCTAAGCAATAAAGCAGGGCAGCATCACGCATCTCAGGATCTTAGCAGTGAGAACTGGTGGCAAGAAGCAGCTTCTTTCTAAAAGCCCCCTAAAACCGTGTCTCTTTTTTCAGATAAAACAGAAATCTGGAACTACACTTTGTTCTTCCAACTGGCGCACAAGACATTATCTGCTTCTTTCCAAACAATGAAGAACATCTGTTCTAACGATATCTGCTGTTCTTACTGGTGAACGTACACTTACTGCTAAGATACAGGCTTTTAAACTCTCAGCTTAGGTGTCCAAGACTTTTGCACAGTAGTGTATATCTGTTAACTGGCTGAATAACTGGCTGTTGGCAGCAGACCCTCATTACACTCACCATGACTACACATGTAATGATTATGAATAGGAATAATCTCATTAGGACCTCCTCTGTCATTATGAAGTTAAGAAGCAGGAAAACCTTCCGTCAGTCTTTACTGGAACAAAACTTAACTCCCATCTTCTGTCGTATGAGGGTGACAGGAACTTAGCAGTAGTGGCTGGTGATGTGAACCAGCTGAGCTCCTGGCGGTCTCTCAAATGTGTGATTCTTTACAGCTGCTAAATCCGGCTTTCCTAAGAGAACAGTAAATAACTAGAAAAGTGTGAGACGTAGGACGGTTGTGCATAAAAGACAAATAGTGCAGGTGGGTATGTCTGTGGATTAGAGGTGGGGGACTTGCTCTGAGGGAGTACAGGCAGTTTGGAGGCCGTAGGTTAAATGAAACTGTAATGTTTGGATTCGGACGAAAATGAATGGGATCCTATGGGAGGAGCGAGGGATAAATAAACGACAGGTCAGTATGTCTGTAGATTAGTGTTTGGGAATCTGCCTTAAGAGTACATGCAGTTTGGAAGCTGTAGGTTAATTTTTGGGGTGTGACCGAAAAGTCTCTATGGGGGGAAAAAAGAGGGATGGGTGGAGGGGAATGAACACTACAGTCGTGATCCGTAGGGGTGTAAGAAAATATCAAAAAATATCGAATATCGGGATATTATGTTTATATCGATTCTCAAACACACAGTATCGATACACAGATTCCCAGCAGACAGTGAATCATGTGTCATTGTATGTTGTGTTTGAACCTCTGACCACTAGATGGCAGTGTTGTAATCCATTTTTAGCTCCACTCCAACATTAACAAGCAGCACAAGGGCGCAATGCTATTGTAAGCACTGTTAAACCTGTTCATACAGTGGTGTGTTTTAATAGCAGGATCTGAAGAATCACAGTATATCACTTTGCTTGCAGTATCGCAATATATCGTGATATATTGAATCGTGACTGCTGTATCACGATACGTATTGTATCACCAGCTTCTTGCCAATACACAGCCCTAGTGATCAGGGGGTCTTCAAATAGTGTCTGAGGGTCGAGCAGAACACTGTTACACTGTGAAGATCTGGCAGAAAGCAAAAAACTAATACCAAAACCATAACAACCATAAATAATTATAACAAGTCCGAGTAAACAATAAAAGAAGAAACGCTATAAGATAAACATGGATCTACTAGTCAGACTGTGTTGACCTAGTTTTGTTAATAAATCAGAGAATTTGTATAAAAAAAGAAACTAAAAAGTGCTCAACACTTATTACTAGCATACAGGGCTTTGAGTTCAGACCCTTTGAGATGTTCCTTGATTCTAAGCACTAGTTCATGAAGCACACCTGTCTAAATTCAGCCCCCGGTACAAACTTCATACAAAAATCTTACTATTGTATCAGTTTACTACAGATAAGCACATGTACGCATCAGAAATATATTAAATAAAAAGACTCAAGAAGCTTAAGTCTAGATAAAGAGTCAAATCTAGATATTATTGTTGGAATTACAAAACAAAACAATACAGAATACTTCATTTAGAGCTATTCCGGCCTATAAATGTTTGCCCATTATTAATTTGAAGCACCATGAAATCTCAAATTTTAGCTAAAAACAAATCACAATTTATTTAATTTTAGCCAAAATGAGTACAAAGAGCACAAAGAAAAAATCTGGGCGGGTTGCCCCCCTAGCGTCGGCCCTAAAGCAGACCAAAATTCTACTGGTACTTATCAGAAGTGAGTATTTCATTAAATTAAAGAAAACACTGAAAAACCTAAAGAGTGGTTACCGAGTCTAATGATTTGGGGAGTTTAGATCTCACAGTGCAACAGGAGTAATATACATTTTTAATATGCATATGAAAAAAATTCTAATTGTTAAACATTTGTGAAAATTCAGGCTGACATTTAGCAGAACGTTACTGAGGAATCGTTACTGAGGACGAAAAACTCGGGCAGTCTGGGTCGTAATTTTCCGCATGAAGGATGCACTGCAGCATTCCTGATTCTCTCATGCCACCGCAATGCCACCATCAACACTATCAAAAGCATCAAACTAAACAAGACCCAACAAGACCAGAAACTGAGAAACCTAGTGGAGGGTGGGGGGGAAAGAGCGGGCAGGTGGTGTTCAGCGAATCTTCTGGGTGGGGTGTGTTGGGTTGCTATTCAGATTTGAGTTTTGAGTTTATAAAAAAAAAAATATATATAGCTAGTACTGTTGGCCATTTTATCAGAAACACCGACCACACAGGAGCACTCTAAAGGTTTCCAGCCACTGTGCAGCCCATCGGCATAATTTACCAGCTTCTCTCAGTTTCCAACAATGGTAAGGGGCAACCACAGGACCACCACTGACAGTAAAGGTTTACTCTTAGCATAGCAGTTATTGAAATATGCTGCTGAAAAATCTCTTATAAATTCTACTCAATACATTTCCAAAATATTTACCAATCATTTTTTGCCTGCTTTGTTTTAATTGCAGAAAGTTATTGTCATAACAAAGAGTTCATAAAATGGTGTGGGCTGGACTTCATGAGAAAATAAGGGAGCTGCACTATGTAAGATTTGGGGGATTTGGAGACCTCTCTGGTGGAGATGTGCAACAACATGCAATATGAATCCAGAAGTATATTGTGCAATTTGGGTTGTGCTTCCGGACCTCTCTCCTGAGTGGATGATTCTGGTGATGGTGAACGTGTTGAAAGAATTCAAAGAGAACTCAGTCAAAACTTGGTGAAGGGCGTATCTTCTGAGAATGAAAGTGAATGATCTGCTGCTGTTGTCTTTATATGTCTAATATTAGTTCTAAACATCGCGCCAGACAAAAGTTTCATCTCTACTGATAATTAACTCCTAACCAATCACAACTGCATGCTTTAAAATCAAATGTATGGAGCAGCTGTTTCCACCCCAGTCCTCCAGCCCCCCCCCTACGGTGCTCAATTCGCCTTAATATGTTGTGAGTTGGGTTGGAGCAACACATGCAACATCTGGGAATCCGGTTGGAAAGCACTCATGGTGTATTCACATGTATTAAATATATTTTTTGATGATACTCCAGCCCCGCCCAAGTTTAACAACACCAAACAAGCATGTTAATACTAGTGGCTTTATCTATGATGAGGGCAACCACAAGGTAGGTGCACCTGATTTTCCAAAGAAACTGAACTGCAACTTCCAGAAAAAAAACCTTCCAGGAAAGCCAAAAGCACCGCTCTACATATCTTCCAGCTTAGATAAAGGAAACACAAGCGCTCGCCCACAATCTGTTCAGACCTAACCCACATGAGGAGGCGAGGCTGGCCAATGTTTACTTTAGATACACCACAAACCTACTTTCACTTTCTAGGCTCTGATAGGACTTTCTTATGGGAGACATCAGAATGGTACACATTTCCAAAGCAATCCATGTTTGTTCCTCACAGTTTCAAGTTGCTTTCACTTTCTTTTTATATCCATCTCTGTTTTCCCCCCATATGTTTGTGAAGGTTGAAAGTGTGAAAGTGTTCAAACTGAGAGTGGGATTTCCTAATAAACATCAATTCATCACCGCGCCAGAATCTGGAAGTTAACTTAGAGATCTTAGAGGCTTAGAGATCTGTATTCCTAAGTTTCCCCAGCTCTCATACGTCCGATCATCTGTTCAGATGTGCCGCCTCATGAGGAACGTGCAAACAGACTTCTCCACTCTCCGCCCACTAATGTGCTCTTTGGTAATTGCTCTTGTGAGGCTTCACAGATCATCAGGAAAACTCCCATCCTGCCCATTCAGAAAGCGTAACAGCTCGTCCAAAAGCTTTCGCGAGACTTCACTTCCAACCCACATCTGACATGCTCCTCTTACTGGGCGTGTGAAGATAAAACTTCTGAATGTCGTTTGATACAAAAGGTTTTTTGTTACAGAAGAAATGAGGAGTGCTTTGTGGTGATACGTTGGTGTTAATGCCTTAATATTTGCACCATGTCAAAACAATAGAGGGGTAATGGTGCATATACCTTCAGGCTCAGTAGGACTTTCACTTCTGAAGTCAAGTTTCCTGTCAATTTATGTTAAAACAGATCGTGAGTCTGTGAAATACGAATAAAACCAGTAAGCAGTGATTTGTAAATCCATGAGCAGCTGTATTTAAATATAAGCAATACAAAAATAGCATATTTCATGTTTTACCTTACTTTACATTCTCTCATTCTGAAAGTAATGCCTGCAACATGTTCCAAAGCACTGACTGCTTGGGTATAAAAAGACAGTCCTAGTCCATTACAAGCACGGCTAGGCTTACAATCTAACTGCTTATAAACAACCGAGCTTTTACCAGGATTTAAAGTATTTCATCCCCTTACAGTACATGACATTATACCAATAATAAGTCTTTGATAAATGAGGCACTACTGGTTCATTCTTGTCTGCCTTGTTTCTTTCTTTATGTTAGGGCTGTCAATAGATTATAAAATAATTCACTAATAAATCATTTTGCTGTGATTAATCACATTTTAAAACTGAAGCTTAAGATCAGCACAGTGGAATTATATTTTATTCAAATGTTTAATTGCATCTTAAACTTTACACACATTGTGTTTTGTGAATTATTTGAGTGCCAGTTACATTTCAAAAAAGTTAAAAAACTGATTGGTAGAGTTCAGGTTGTAATTATATATATATATATATATATATATATATATATATATATATATATATATATATATATATATATATATATATATATATATATATATATATATATATTTACATCATTTGATTGTCATGATCCACCAATTTCCAAAATTACTTAAACATTCTGGTTCCATTGACTTCCACTGAAATCAAAGTAAGTTCTCTCCTGTACAGTTTTATGGATTTTGGAGATACCTGTTTTCTTTATACAGCAACAAGATATATATAGATATGAATCTCGTCCAGCCTCTCGACATTTGTGGAGAGATCACTAGGTGAGTGCAGTGGTCTTCTTTTATAACACTATGTTAGGGTGCAGTTACTGCTCTGTGCTATGCTCCACAGTACAACCGGTAGCAGGTCTGGTGAACCTGGCGGCCACGCTAAGAGCTTGTAGTCATGTCTGCACTGGCTGCCTATATTCTGAACAATTACATCACTTTCACCACTCGTCTTACAGCCGGCAGAGTAAACTAACACACCTAGCCTATTTGTCCGGACCACTCTGGTGAAGACTCACTTGTTAATCATTATGCTTTATTGGCCTCTGACATGATAAACACTGATCACTAACGTTTAGCGCAGCCAGGCATGTTCTGTCTCGTGTACTTAACTAATGTGGGGACCGCTGACCTCCTTTCAGGCAGCACAAGTCTGTTTCTTTTTAATCGCCGCATCAAGTTACATTTGTAGGTGGTTTCAATTTCGGTGCAGATTTCTGGATATGAGACTTGGCCAGATGGGATACATGTTTCCCACCATTCAGTGCTCGGCAACTTATTACTTCAGAAAGTCAGTGATCGCATATTAAAGCTTGAGCATGTGTAGAAGCTTTGAGGTAACTTATTTTTTCCACTTCATATGTTGCAGTTTTCAGCAGCTGCTTCATTAAAAGATTCCAATTTAAAGCCGGACTCTGGATATTACTGGTATGGCCTATTGGGGCTGAGCAATATGCCAATAAATATTATAAATGATGCCCCAAAACAATACAATACACTTTTCTGAATATACACCGCATGGTCAAGAGTATTCGCTCGTCTGCCTTCACACGCATATGAAATTGAGTAACATCCCATTCTTAATCCATAGGGTTTAATATGATGTTATAGCTGCAAAGGGTGGGCCGACATCTTCAACTGTTCTGGGAAGGCTCTCCACACGGTTTAGGAGTGTGTTTATGGGATCATTCTTCCAGAAGACCATTTGTGAGGTCAGACACTGATGTAGGACAAGAGGGTCTGGCTTCACAGTATCTGCTCTAATTTATCTCAAAAGGTGTTCTATCATGTTGAGGTCAGGACTTCTTCCACACCAGACTTGGTCATCCATGTCTTTATGGAGCTGTACACTGGTGGGCAGTCATGTTGGAACAGGAAGGGGCCGTCCCCAAATTGTTCCCACAAAGTTGGGAGCATGAAAGTGTTCAAAATCTCGAGCCTTTCAGTGGAACTAAGGGTCCGAGCCCTACTCCTAAAAAAACAACCCCAGACCATAAACCCCCCCCTCCAATAAACTTTACACTCCGAGCCAAACTTTCTCTCTTTACTCTTCCTGAGGTAATGACTGTCCTCCCGTCTGTTGAACACTGTTGAAGGACTGATCATCAGGGCCTCCTCCCCACCCATCACCAGCCAGCTCACCTGTCCATCTGTGTCTACTGCTACACCCTCAGTCATATCACTGTGCCATCCAGATGTACCAGCATGGAGATAGGATGGGACTGTTTCAGCTCACGCCCACTTTACATAACTGCCTCAGCCAGAGACTGCCTTAGTCAGAGACTGCCTCTATCTGTGCAGCTTCCAAAGCTTTGCTATCCAGATTTCAAACAGAGGCTCTTTTCTTTGGTATTTAGTTTAAACTGTAAATACTGTTTGACCAGAGGAGGATGGGTCTCCCCTTGTGAGTCTGGTTCCTCCCAAGGTTTCTTCCTCCAGTCTGAGGGAGTTTATCTTGCCACTGTTGCCTCTGGCTTGCTCACTGGGGGATGTATGTTGTAACTGTCTGTTTTCAGAACTCTGTAAAGCTGCTTTGAGACACCATCGTTGTAAATAGCGCTAGACAAATAACCTTGACTTGACTTGACATGAAGCTCTCCACACTGTGTTCTTTTGCTGATCTAAAGGCCACATTTGGAGGTCTAAATTCAAATGACTCTGCAGAGGACCTCAGTGTCCGCTGACCCAATCACTTCCACTTTCTTATAACACCAATGACAGTCCACTGTGGAATATTTAGTAGTGAGGAAACTTCACGACACGACTTGTTGCACAGGTGACATCCTATCACGGTACCACACTGGAGTTCACTGAGCTCCTGAGAGTGACCCATTCTGCTTCTACACACATTGGTGCTTCTACACACATTGGTGAGCAATGTGTGTAGAAGCAGTCTGCATGACTAGCTGCTTGGTTTTATACACCTGTGGTCATGGAAGTGATTGAAACACCTGAATTCAACTACTTGGATGGGTGAGTGAACACTCTTGGCAGTATAGTGTCTCTCATTATTAGTAGATCACAAACCAACGCTTCACTATAAAGAGAGCAAATCATGAAAAATTCTTGGTTACATTATATTATATTATAATAAAGCTCATTTAAACTCATGCAGGTTAACACTGTAGCTAATAAACAGTGAAATGCTGGTTAGAAGCTTCAAGCAACTAAAGTGGCAACCTAGAATGTTACATATATACTATTTATCTCTCTATTTCTGCCTGTTGTAAAGAGCCTAAATATAGAATAAAAGAAATAAATTAAATAAAGAGAACCCAGCAGAGTTTCTACAGCAACCGCAGTAGACGTGTGATCTAATGCTACAACACAAATCACAAATTTGGTCCTTTATTATTAGAAACCTGAACAGTCTGTGTACACGTCAGCTACAAGAAACAAGTTTTGCAGCTATTGTTGATATTCCTTTGTAACAACTACATCTATTGTGTTTCTTTGTCCTGTATTTGTTATATATTGTTAAGTCTTTTAATCTGTTCTGTGTTTGTTAAGCTGTTTAAAAAGAGAAGGTTGACTAGCTTTTCCAGTTGTACTTCTCGCTCATCTGGTCCACTGAAGGACTTCCATCATTTGGATGCTGAAGGAATCTGCAGTCTGTGTGAAATTAGGGGGCGTCGCAGCAGATTAACAAAGGACAATAAACAGAGACACGAGCAGCCGCTGAAACAGCTGGTAAAGTTTCAGGCAACTAAAGTTGCATGCAAGTTTCACTATGGAAAGCCAGTCTCAGAGGAGGAGAACACTACACCTATGCCAACAAAAGGAGGTGCTCCCTGCAACGTCATCGCCATCTATTTTAATTTTCTCTATTATTTAAACACGACCTCATCCTGTAACAGTGTAATGACGAATGGACCAATAGAAACATTCATAGTTAACATGACCTCTTTTCATTGACTTACATTAAAAGTTAAGAACATTTTGATCTCTCCTGGAAAGTTACTATTTTTTCTTCAGACAGTGACGATATTTACATATTTCTAGAACTGCATCATACTAACAGTTCATCCACATGCTGGGATTCTGAAGATGGAGGAGCGCAATATCATCCATGTGGAATTATATAGAGTTATAATATCGTTAAATTATTTATGCTGATATCTGTTCATGTCTTAAAAATGCTCTGATAGTTTAGCCTCAGCTCACACTAAAGCCTTTAATTCAGCAAACTGAACACTTCCAGACTAAAATACCTCACGTCCAACATCAAGAACCTTCCCTGCCCTGTTTAATTGTATGTTTAGAGCAGCTGTCGCCTCTTTTTTAAGAAACTGGTGGAAGTCAATAGAATTCGTGAAGCAGCTCACGCCTGTGCAGCACGTTTCTAGGTTCAAAGGCATCCAATCAGGTTTAGAACCTGCTTCTCACAATCTGCTGAAAACTCCAGCCTTCCTAGAAAACATTACCAACCAGTTAAACTGGGCTGTAACGATTCACAACATCCATTATTTGATTCGATATGACAAACGATGAAAATCTGCCTTAAATTAAAATGTTTCAGTCGATTAGTGTTCAACATCAGAAAGTATCATAGTTAAGGTCATATATATATGTATATATATATATATATATATATATATATATATCGTCGCTGTCCAATGTAAAACAAGAGAGACCAAAAACATACTTTCAATGCAAGTCAATGGAACCAGAATTATTTCAAAGTTAATTAGGAGCATCTCTACTGGTCCATTTATCAAGGAAACTCAAAATCACCAAAAATTGATATTTTTGGATTTTTTTTCATTGGACAGTGACAAGAGAGACCCAAAGGGTCAATATTTTGTGTGCCCACCATTATTTTCCAGAGCTTTACAGGTTGCCACTGAAATCTTCTTCCACTCCTGCATGACAACATCACAAAGCTGGTGGATGTTGGGGACCTTGTGCTCCTCCACCTTCTGTTTAAGGATGCCCCAAAGATGCTCAATAGGGTTTAGTTCTGAAGACATGCTTGGCCCTCCAGCACCTTTACCTTGTATGGGTTTGGGGTCTTTATCATGTTGGAATACTGCCCTGCAGCCCAGTTTCCAAAGGGAGGGAATCATGCTCTGCTTTAGTATGTCACAGTAAATGTTGGCATTCATGGCTCCATCAATAAACTGTAGCTCCCCACAGCCAGCAGCACTCATGCAGCCCCAAACCATGACACTCCCACCACCATGCTTGACTGCAGGCAAGACACACTTGTCTTTGTGCTCCTCACCTGGTTGCTGCCACATGTGCTTGACACCATCTGAACCAAATAAGTGTATCTTGGTCTCATTAGACCACAGGACATGGTTCCTGTAATCCATGTCCTAAGACTTTCTTGTGCATCATCTTTAGAAGAAGCTTCTTTCTGAGAGGACTGGTCATGCAGACCAGTTTGATACAGTGTGTGGCGTATGGTTTGAGCTCTGGCAGGCTGACCCCCTACCCCTGTAACCTCTGCAGCAATGCACTCATCCAGAGGTTGGCTTTTGAATGTGGACATATATGACACTGAGCATGTGCACTCTACTTCTTTGGTGGACCATGGCGAGGGCTGTTCTGAGAGGAACCTGTCCTGTTAAACCGCTGTATGGTCTTGGCCACCGTGCTGCAGCTCAGTTTCAGGGTGTTTGCAATCTTGTTATAGCCTAGGCCGTCATTATGTAGAGCTACAATTCTTTTTTTAAGATCCTCAGAGATTTCCTTGCCATGAGGTGCTATCTTGAACTTCCAGTGGTCAATATCAGAGAGCGTGAGAGCGATAACACCCCCTTCACATCTGACACCTAGTAACACTAACGAGTCACATGACACCAGGGAGGAAGAATGGCTAATTGTGCACAATCTGGCCATTTTCACGTAGGGGTGTACTCACTTTTGTTGCCAGTGGTTTAGACATTAATGACTGTGTTGAGTTATTTTGAGGGCACAGCAACTTTACACTGTTATACAAGCTGCACACTGACTACTTTACACTGTATCAAAGTGTCATGTCTTCAGTGTTGTACCATGAAAAGATATAATAACATATTTACACTTTTGTGAGATACTATATATAAATTATTATTTTTTATGCGCCTTTTACGACAGATGTGGTCAGGAAGCCACTTTATACACTATCTGGGTCCCAAATAAGCAAGCCAGGGGCGACAGAGGCAAGAAAAAACTCCCCTAAAGCAAGAGGAAGAACCTCAAGAGGAACCAGACTTAAAAACCCATCTTTTTCTGGTCCACACCTGACGGTAAAACATGATTTTCACTGCAGTAAACAAAGTATAAACGTTCACCAGAGCAGTGAAAATACAAACAAACTATGTTGGGGTCAGTGGTCAGCCCAGTCCATGACTTCATGGATTTTATTAAGACTGTATTGAAGGTAATTTATGTTACCGCTAAATTATAATACTGAGCTCAGCTCCGGTTGTCATTCATGCATCCACATGAGTTGGAGCTCTGCTCTCTTGGGATCTCAACCAGTTTAACTTCTCGCAATGTAGAATCACAATCACAGAACACAGTTTCATGTAGTGATGTACTGAAAATCTGTTGATTTGACATTTTTGGCTGAAAACCTTTGGTTTTCTAATAAACGAACATAAGAAGCTGGAAATTCTGGCAAAAAAAATTAAAATGCTAAATTATTAATAACAACTACAGTAAAACAGCAAAATCCAATCACCAATCACACAAACGGTGATGAAAATGAAAAAGTGAGTAAATCAGATGTTTTATTCGTTTCCTCTCTGATGCCAGCTGATACAGATGTGTTTAAATAGTTTGAGCAGCAGCTGATCAACAGTGACAGACAAGTTGGCCACGTGGAGCTACTATACACAGTTTCTGGCAGGGATGTTACACGAGACTCCGAATCTCTGTTCAGCCTAAACATCAAGAGAAGATTCAACACCCAAGAACTTTTCCTCAACATGATGGACACCTCTTAACAATATAACACCCCGCTCAAGACGGAGAACACGGTAAAATAAGAGAAGCAGTAGCACAACACTGAAAAATACACACAACAAATAAACAAAACTGCAAAGCAGAACTAATAAATATGAAATTCACTGCGTTAGATGAACAAATAACAAGAGTTTAGTCCTAGGAACAGCAGAACTGCTTATTAATAAAGAATAATAAAGGAGTATTTAATTTCTTCTTTATTTGTTTATAGTTGTTTAGATTTAGTACGATTACTGAAACGCTTAAACAGCAAGAAATTGAAGATTAAATGACACAAAAACATGTAAAAAACAAAAAACAACACTAATTTCAGTTTGGCTGGGAATTTTCATTTGGCTGCTACACTAGTTGCACAACAAAGTTTCGTCCATTGCACGCGGCCCTGCTGTTATGATCTGAGGTGAGATGATGTCAGGAGCATGTGGTTTACGTGCTTGAGTTTCACATTCATTCTTATGCAACTTTCTTCTGTCAGTTCACATGAATCATCATCATCATCATCATCATAGTCTTGGCTTTTCAGCAGTTGCACTACCGTAACCACATAGTATAGAAGTCCTGCTTAAACTTGGAGCAACAAAATGCAGACCAACTGTATTCATCACATCAGAAACTGCTTTTTTTATATCGATATTAAAATTCAGTCCTGAAGATCAGCTCTGGTCGCCGTTCACAGAGCTCTGCTATACGTCCATGAGTTTTAAAATCACTCCTATGCGACGTTCTTCAGTCCGTTCACACGAACCGTCAGCGCCTCAGCTGTGAATCTGTTACCTTCTTGTACTTTGTTCTTTGTTCTTTTTTAGTCTGGCAATGCCATTCCTGCACAGCGGTCCCTCGAGAAGGGAGGACGGGAAATGGAGGAATGTATATGATTTATGGTCTCCAACACTAGCGACTCGTTTCCCAACAAGTCGGACGATGGCTTTTTTTTTTTTTTTTTTTTTTAACAAAAATAAACAGACGCTCATGGCAACAGCACAGCATCACATTCCGCCAACGGTCACTCCGCTCTGACCAGCCAGACTGAGAGAGGTCATGTTAACTATGAAGGTTTATGAATTAATCACCATTGAATTAAGGCCTTTTCTTGGAACGGATGACTCAGAAACTCCAGGGCCTTTGTGCAAGCCGGGCAGCGCATTGTGCAAGTTCACATGTTTTCAGCGCTAATTGTTTAAGAAGGAAGAAGATCAAACAGACTTTCTGTATTCAGTGAATGACTGTGTGGTTCAAATTTCAGTTTGTTAAACAACGACTGGGTTTTATATACGTTTAACATGCAAATAAGTCTCTAACCAATTAGAAGCTGCTCTGATAGGGGCTGTGAGCCTCCTGACCAATCATCAGGGACGATACAACATTTCCTATTATACTGAATGATATCCCAGTGTATCATATACACGCTCGCTTTAAGGTATGACTCATTACAGGATCAATCTTCCCCCCCCCATATCTAATCTAACATTTCCTGTTGATGTTAGGCCACTACCGATACCCAGCAGTGCTTAGCCTGGTGGAAGGAATTATGAATGAGGCATGAAGGGGTTAACATCACATCAAACACAAAAAGCACTTCGGATCTAAACTTGTAGCTGCTGGCATGCGTGCACAGGTCACCTCAGGACAAGCATCTCCAGTTCTCAGCTCTTCTACCTCTCCTGCATCTCACCGAATCACAGCTCTCGAGTCGGTCTCAGCGATAGACATTGATAAGTCGACATTTAAGGCACTGAATTAAGCAGAACACTTACCAGGTGGTTGTTCTCATAAACATTCTCCTTACTCAGCGAGTCAAAGTCTCTACAATAAAAAAAAAGGCAACACAAGTGAGTCATTTGAAGCAAATCAGTAAGCATCATATTAGAGGGGAATTCCACCAATCTTGCAAAAATTCTGAGTATGTCAGTCGTTGATATGTAAACAGCTTTTTAGAGGTGGATGTCTGGTTCCCATCACCTCCACTTTAACTCCAGCAATTTCACAGCAAACCACTCCGAGTGGCTTTTGTTTACATCTCAAATTTTGGAAAACAGGTGGACTTCCCCTTTGTGTTCACACTCAACACAGACAGCCAGGATTTTCCATGACAAAACGTTGCAAAATCCTGGACTACACTACGTTTTTCCCCATGTTTAACACAAAGCCAGACACGGAGCTGTTAGTGAGCGTAAACCTGAGAAAAGACGAGGCTGAAGTTAGCTTCATACTGGAATTCCCAGTTCCACCTTAAACAGTGCAGCAGTTACATTAGCTTCTTATAGGAATTCTCAGTTCCACCTTAAATAGGGCAGCAGTTACATTAGCTTCTTATAGGAATTCTCAGTTCCACCTTAAATAGTGCAGCAGTCACATTAGTTTCTTATAGGAATTCCCAGTTCCACCTTAAATCGTGCAGCAGTTACATTAGCTTCTTACTGGAATCCCCAGTTCCACCTTAAATAGTGCAGCAGTTACATTAGCTTCTTACTGGAATCCCCAGTTCCACCTTAAATAGTGCAGCAGTTACATTAGCTTCTTACTGGAATTCTCAGTTCCACCTTAAATAGTGCAGCAGTTGCATTAGTTTCTTATAGGAATTCCCAGTTCCACCTTAAATAGTGCAGCAGTTACATTAGTTTCTTACTGGAATTCTCAGTTCCACCTTAAATAGTGCAGCAGTTACATTCAGACTCCTCAGTAGCTGAATGTACCTTCTTACTGCTGCCCCATTTAAGGTGGACCGGGGAATTCTAATAAGAAACTAACTTCAGAAAGCAACAGTTGAGCTGAGAGCGAGTCTGAGGTTTACGGTAACCCGAGCTTACACGCCGGCTGCTCGGCTGGGCTGGAGCGTTTGGTTTAATTCGACAGAAAACGCGAGAGATGAAGAGAAAGTAGCTGAACAGAGAGAAGTAGTACTCACATGAGGTCTGGTCTGTGTTTGTGGATGAGAGCACAGAAAGCTAAGCCGTCTCTGAAAGACGTGGTCATGTTGGTGATCGCCACATCTCTGTAGCCCTCACACTGGATCCTGCACCACTGCTGGAGAGCCTTCACTGCAGCCATGAAGCACAACAGCAGCCTCGAACAGCCCTCGCCTCGGCTCGGTTCAGCGGGTTAACTCGGTCTGTGGACTCGCTGTAACTCCAGCGCTGCAGTAAGAATCCAGCTGAGACTGAGAGGAGGAGGAGTCAGACTCAGAGTCAGGGCTTTAAGAGATTGAGCAGTGTGCGTGCGCGTGTGTTTGGGGGGCAGTGTGGGTGGGAAGTTTCAGCTCCAGCAACTCAGTCCTGAGAAGAAAAGATGGATATACTGCCCGTAAAACTAAAAACAAATATTCATTAATATTATCCACTCGATTTCAGTGACGTCTGTTCGAGACGTTCAACTCTCTTCCTTCTCTCCGTCTTTTCTTTTCCTCTCTCTTACTTCTCTTTTCTTTCTTTCTCTCCCTCCCTTTTTTGACTGTTTCCCCCCATTCCTTCTCTCCTCTCCTCCCCTTCTGCCATTCTTTCATTTCTTTTCCTTCTTTTCTCTCCATTTCCTTCTCTTTACTCCATTTTTCTTCTTTTCTCTACCTTTTCCCTGTTCCTTCTCTCCTCTCCTTCTCCCTTCTGTCATTCTTTCATTTCTTTTTTTCCTTTTCCTTCTTTTCTCTCAATTTCCTTCTCTTTTCTCCATGTTTCTTCTTTTCTCTACCTTTCCGGCTTGTTTTCCCTGATCCTTCTCTCCTCTCCTTCTCCCTCTTTTCTTCCTTTTCCTTCCTTTTTCCTTCATTCTCTCCTTTTTATTTATCTTTTCTCCATTTTCCTTCTCTTCCTTTTCTGACTTTTCGCTCCCTTTTCCTTCTTTCTTCTCCCTCTCCCTTCTCTTCTCCACCTTCTTTCTTCGTTTCTGTTCTTTTGTCTTCTCTTCTCTGCCCGGTCCTTTTTCCTCCCTTTTCCTTCTCTTCTTTACATTTGCTTCTTTTCTGTCCTTTTTCTCTTCTCTACCTTTTACTTTTTTATATAGTGGTTATATTAGAGAATAACAGTTTAGGAAGGAGTAGTTTTTACAAAAAACAATGAAGCCTTAAGGTGACTTAGTGATTATATTACTATACTAAAGCCATAAGTCGTGGCCTAAAGATATAATATGTGGCCGCAATATAGTAACATGTAACTTGAATAGAGTGATAAGTCGCCTCAATATTCTGTATTGATTTATGGCCTCAATATAGTAACTTGTGGCTTAATCTAGGAGTGTGTGTTCCCAATAAAGCATTTGACTTAAATATATTGATTTGTGCATTTATAAAATTTGTGACTTCAAAATAGTAAATTATCTCATTATTGTCTCACAATTGTCTCATTATTATGACTGATAGTTATGACTTTCCATATCATATTTACAATATTTACGTATTTACTTTGCACCATAAATATGAAATACTATGTCTAAAATAAGACTTACAATCTCATAACTGTGACTTACTTGCTTGTAATTATGATAATGAGATCCTGCC
Organism: Megaleporinus macrocephalus; assembly: GCA_021613375.1. Lineage (NCBI taxonomy): Eukaryota > Metazoa > Chordata > Actinopteri > Characiformes > Anostomidae > Megaleporinus > Megaleporinus macrocephalus. The sequence continues at coordinate 10,865,332 of CM038722.1, forward strand.
TCGTAATTAAAGATTAGGATCTTGTATTATGACTTACTGTATCATACTTATGACTTGCTGTCTCATAATAAGAACCTCATAATTATGACTTAGTAGCTCATACTTGTCCTTTCTGGTCTCTGCTGCTATCATGAAGCAACAACTTCAAATGATTACAGTTCAATAGGAAACAATTCATTGTACCAGTAAAAAGCTTATTCAATACATTTATTTAGCTTTAAGATAATCAACACTACCATCAACAGAACCATCAACACTACCATCAACACTACCATTAATATAACCGTCAACGCTACCATCAACACTACCATCAATATAACCATCAACGCTACCATCAGTAGAACCATCAACACTACCATCAACAGAACCATCAACACTACGGTCAACACTACCATCAATAGAACCATCAACGCTACTATCAACACAACCATCAACACTACTGTCAACACTACCATAAACACTACCATCAATAGAACCATCAACATTACTATCAACACTACTGTCAACACTATCAACACTACCATCAACACTATCAACACTACCATCCATAGAACCATCAATGCTACTATCAACACAACCATCAACACAACCATCAACACTACCATCAACACTATCAACACTACCATCAACACTATCAACACTACCATCAACACAACCATCAACACTATCAACACTACCATTAACACTACTATCAACACTACTATCAACACCACCATCAACCCTACCTTAAACAGAACCATCAACACAACCATCAACACTACCATCAACACTATCAACACTACCATCAACACTACCATTAACACTACTATCAACACTACCATCAACACTACCATCAACACCACCATCAACACCACCATCAACACTACCATCAACACTACCATCAACACTACCATCAACACTACCATCAACACTTCCATCAATAGAACCATCAACACAACTATCAACAATAATTTGTGTCCTCAGTATAGTAATTTGTTGCCTGAATATAGTAAATTGTGGCCTCAGTATAGTGATTTGTTGCCTGAATATAGTAAATTGTGGCCTCAGTATAGTAATTTGTTGCCTGAATATAGTAATTTGTGGCCTCAGTATAGTAATTTGTTGCCTGAATATAGTAATTTGTGGCCTCAGTATAGTAATTTGTTGCCTGAATATAGTAATTTGTGGCCTCAGTATAGTAATTTGTGTCCTTAATATAGTAATTTGTGTCCTCAATATAGTAATTTGTTGCCTGAATAAAGTAATTTGTGGCCTGAATATAGTAATTTGTGGCCTCAGTATAGTAATTTGTGTCCTTAATATAGTAATTTGTGGCCTCAGTATAGTAATTTGTGTCCTTAATATAGTAATTTGTGTCCTCAGTATAGTAATTTGTGTCCTTAATATAGTAATTTGTGTCCTCAGTATAGTAATTTGTGGCCTTAATATAGTAATTTGTGTCCTCAGTATAGTAACTTGTGGCCTGAATATAGTAATTTGTGTCCTCAGTATAGTAACTTGTGGCCTGAATATAGTAATTTGTGTCCTCAGTATAGTAATTTGTGTCCTTAATATAGTAATTTGTGTCCTCAGTATAGTAACTTGTGGCCTGAATATAGTAATTTGTGGCCTGATTATAGTAATTTGTGTCTTTACTATAGTAACATGTGTCCTCAATATATTAACATATCCTGAATATAGCATCTGTGGCCTCAATAATTTTCTTTGCAGCCTCAATATAGTAACTTGTGGCCTCAACATAGTAGCAATATAATCTAGCCTCGATACCCTATCATTTACACCACCATCTGGAAAACAACAAAGCCGCACTAGCCTTCTGTCAGACAGTGTGTCAGATATAAATCAGTCATTCTCTTCTTCTAAATCTATATAATCTTCAGTGATTAGTAGGACTCATTCTTCCTCAGATCATATTCAAAGACGGCTGAGACTTTGGAACTAACTTTCTATGCCATCATGACAAAGTTCATTATTCTCGATGGGTGTGTCTCTCAGTGAAAGCCTGTCAGGTGTTGCAGGACTTGTTTAGTCTTGCTGAGTCACATTAACCTGCCACACATGCAGGCTCGTACAGCAGACCTAAGTCAGACCTGGAAATCCAACACAAGCAGCTGGACAGTGTTTAAACTTGACGTGTGAGCAGTTTTAAACTTGTCTTAAGACGTGCGTCATGTTCAGCTCTGTGTAACACTCAGCTGTTCTGTGAATACTATTGTTGATGAAGCGCACCCCCTCAGCACACCCCCTCTGGCAGCTCGCCATGGCCCTCTGCTGGGCTGTATAGCAATGCTGTCCAAAGAAAAAAAAAGTATCTGCAAAACAGCAACTTTACAGGAGAAGGCAAAAACTTGATTTGTTTAATGGAAGTCATTGGAACCAGATTTCTTCCCAAAGTGTTTTGGAGCATTTCTATTGGTCCATTCATCATGAAATCCTCTGATGCAGAAAAATAAAAATCAACAAAAATTGAAGATACATGTTTATCTCTGGACAGCGATGATATGTTTGTTTGTTTATGCAGAAATGACCATTTTCTTCAAGACATAAACAAATATTCAAATATTAAAGAGTCTTTAATTGGATAATTACTGCCAACAATTATTTTAATGCTAAATTATGCAACAAGTAGCTTCTTAGTTCTTAAATGACCATATGGAAAGATGAATCCCACCATTGTGAAAAATATTTCACTGCGTTGGGTCAGTTGGGTCCAGTTACTGGTTCTCATCAACTAAAGCAGACAGTTAAAGGCAGAAGCTGAAATGGACTGGAATTGGAATCAGAACTGTCCAGTGCTTTACTAAAGACCTAGAAAGTGGAGAACTTCTAAAAAGAAATATGGCTGGAAAAGTCTTGAACGACCACTTAAACCAGACGTGCCCAGTCCTGGTCCTGAAGATCCACCAGTTTAGCTTCAACCCTAATCTAATCCTTCACACATGATTCAGGCAATGAAGAGCTACAGGAGCTGCTGAATGTTAGAGCCAGGTTGTGAGTTGGTTCTGAACTCTTCAGGGTAGTGGATCTCCAGGACCAGGATTGGGACTAAACAGCTGTGTGGACCTATAAAACCCACTGGTAAAAAGCTTCAGTTCTGTAGGAAGCATAAACATTGGACTTGAAACTACTTGTTCTATATGCGAGGAAAATGATCATTTAAAGCAGGTCCTCAAAATGGTCCTCAGGGTTCCCTAGATGGTCCACATTTTTGGCTCTTTCCCTATACATGCGGGAAAAACTGTAGACTGTGTAGTGGGCTTCAAGGACTAGTTTGAGAAACAATGCTGTTGACTCAGTAGTGTTGGACTCAGCTAAGAATTTCACAAAGTTTTGCAAAAGCTTCTAAACACCAAGTGAATGTTTGCTACTTACCTTGAGTGTTTCCTGCCGTTTCATCAAAAACTCCTACCACAATGATCCACTTTGTAGGTTTTACAGTTTCTGGTTGTAGCCCATCTGTTGGTGCACACGTTATAAGCCCTCCTCTACCCCATCAATGGAATACAACCACTATGCCCCAATTTCAACACGGCAGGGACAGTTAGGAATGAGTCTGCTGGAGTGTTGATGTAGTTAGTACATAGCTTGTTGGGTCAAGGACTGTGATGTTCTGCTTTTGAGACTAAAACTGAAGACCAGGTGCTAATGTCATCAGGGAACTATGGGAAAGTGCATCTCTAGTGCGCTTCATCATCATGAATGCACTCTTAAACCAAAGTACTTACCAGCAAGGCAATCATAGCAATGCCCCTGGGCAGTTATTACCTGTCATACAAGACCAGGCTTCTGTTGGTTTGAATAGGGAGAGGCCTATCAACCCGAAACCGAAAGCGACGCTAGCACATCAACAGCATACTTCACCACACTGGAAACATGCGGGGAAGGTGTATAAATAACTTCTTGTCTTTGGCTGAACCGTATCGTCTCAGCTCATATGTCTTCTCTTATCTCACATGTGGAGTGGGACTCTTCCTGCTTATGCCTTTATGATACACAGTCGAGTCACATTAGAATGACTCAGCGCGTAGCTGGCAGCGTGATGGTCTGAGAAATGTTTTCTTGACATTCTCTGAGTCACACATTCATGTGGAAGACACTCGCAACCGATTTGGGTCTGAATCCATCCTTGCAGATCAAGTACACCATACATGCTGATTATCTTCTCTGGGGATCTTCTACCAAGACAATGCAACACAGCACACGACTGTCCCACATTGGTTGGAAGAGCATTATTCCTCAGATTGAACCCAGTTGAGCAGCTGTGGGATCATCTGGATCATGTTGTTGGCTCTATGGATCCTCCCCCATGGACCCTCCAGCAGCTGTGGGAGGCACTGCAGTCAGCATACCTGTAACCACCTACCAGGACCTTATTGAGTCTCCCCGTCCGTCTAGCTGCTGTCCGAGGGATCCGAGCCTCTTCCAGACCAAAAAAATGAGCCATCAAGGTTCCTTTTGTACATACCTGTGCATGGGAGGTTACCTGATTAGATGATTTGGGTTTGTGGGACAGAAAATGGTGTGTTATGCCGTAGGACCACAGGACCAGAGCCGGAACGGACCTGACCTAAAACCCCTTTCAAAAGCTGGACACTCCACAGAAAAGGCCCTCGTCAGTCTTCCTCTGCAAAGCCAAAAAGAACACAAGCGGACCAAGAACGGACCCCTGGGGAACTCCAAGAGGCCATCAAGCAGAGAATTATTACAAGTAGTACAGGCATGCAGTTCTTCCTGGCCCTGCTACAATAAAGACATTCAGCCGTACCTACAACACCTCACAGGAGATGTCCATGGATGGAGACTCACCTCCTGAAAATAATTCTGGACAAGACAGAACGTATTTACCTACATCATCACAACCCTGGAACTCCCTTAGAGGGGGCTAACATCCTACAAGTTATCCTGGTTTTGTTTCCTAGATCACACATTTGCCACAATCTGCAGTTTCCTCTTCAAACTTCTCCAGACTTGGGACTACTGGTCAACCATCATATGCCATTTCTCCTGTACAGAACATTGAATGGCCCAGCACATCTGGTCCATAACCTGCTGAAGTTCTCCCATGCTGAGATCATTCCACTGGCTTCCTGTGGAAGCATGATTCAGGCATAAAGTTCTGGTTCCCACTCTTGAAAGGCCTTTTCATTACCTTGTCTTAAAACTAGACGCCTGAATGCCAGCTTTGGTCTTCAACTCCTAGGCTCATGGCACGTCCTTCCATAAAATCTAAACCTGTTCAGATTCAAATCTAAACTCTCAGTGGGGGAGAACTTCCTCCTGAACTCCTGGTGTAATGACCTCCTTAAGCAACCCCAGCACTGTACAGATCTCCTGTAATTTCTACAACAATGTACAACCATGTGCTGCATTCTTGTATAACCTTTTTCACCAGAACTATATTCACCAGCTTTGACGCACATCTAGGTGTTTTTCTAAAGAAGCCAATGGCCGAAGTCTTCAATGCAATTTCTTTTAGTTTTCAGGGGTATTTAAATGTCAGAGCTGCATTAATGTTTGTGAAGCAGAGGAAATGCAGTATGAGAAGAAAATCTTTACTTATTAGTAATGCTTCCTACAACCTGCTTGACAAAGAGGTGAAAAAAGAAAGAAAAAAAAGGATAAGCATATGTAAACACTGTATTCAGCGCCTGACCATCAATATTTTATAGCACGACACACTCGGACTGTCAGAAGACGTTTTATTATTTACTTGAAACATGATATTAAAACAGACAAATGATGGTAGTCGTTTGATTTCAATTGCTTAACGTACCTACTGCTGCCACATGCATCATTAATGTAGTAATTAAAATATAGAAAAAGTGCATAAAGAGTGTGATCGTCGTGAGCATCTTGCTGGTCACATTCAAGTATATTGAATAGAAATTAAAACTATAAAAACCAACAGAACGAAAATTACAATGGCATCTTTGGGAAACACCTTCGAGCCAGAACACAATCTGGTTTACATCGTTTAATACTTTAAAAAATACAAAATAAATATCTTCATGAAAAGCACACATAGCAATCACGTCCGCAGAAGCCCACAGTAGCATGTACGGAAGCCCCTTCCTGCCAGGTCATCGTCTAATCAGTCTCTGTCAACAACACGTCAATAAATCTCAAAATAATGACTGATATATTTATTTATTTAGTATCTCATTATATATATATATATATCTCATTTTATCCTGAAATAATTATTCTTAGAACTTAATAATGTTTAATAAGTATATCAACACAGATCTCAGGAAAGCAACTCACTGTAAGTCACTATCAAGGGGACAAGAGCAAGTTATATTTAAAGAAAAAACTATTTTTTTAAAAAAGATACTAAATCAATATATTACATAAATAAGTCATTATTTTGAGTGACTTAATTCCAAGAAAATAAGTAATTATACTGTGAATTTAGGTCAATATTGTGAGATATAGTAAATATTTGAAAGAAGAAAAAGTAATTTCAAGACAGTAAGTCAACATTTTGAGAAAATAAGTATTTTGTACATAGAAATAAGTATATTTCTTCTCTGATTAATACTTTGAGAAACTGAGTCATTAGTAGCAATTGTTTCGAGATATTGTTTTTAGCCAAACTGCTTTCAGAAACAGGTTGATGTGGGGAATGGTGTTGGGGTGGGCGGACATAGACGACTGTTTCTCCTCTGTCTGGCATGAAAGGGCTTCTAATGATCAGTGAGAAATTAAATTTAAACTTGCAACTCAATTTGCATGAAGGTAAAGAGATTCACCACAGTATGGGATCTGAAAGACATTTGGTTACTTTAAGTATGTACATAATTAATTACAGAAAAATAAAATGAAAGGGAAGCTTTTCAGCATCACGTAAATGTGAATGAAAACATTTTTAGCTCTTCTAGAAGCTTCAGTCAGAAAGAAGATCGATCGTACTTTAAGGATTAGACATGAATCAAGCCTAGTCCTGAACTGCACTGCAAATCCACCATGGAAAATCGTATTTATTAAACTAGGCTTGGACTTCATCTGGGTTTGGATCAGTACATTCATTGTAAAGCGGCTACGCAGTGTATCACAGTTTAGATGCATTATAAGGCACAATCTGTCAGTGTTGGGACATCGACACCGCTGCGACAATGTCTTTCAACAACAATATCCTAATACAGCCTCTCCAGACCTTTACATTTGCCTCACAGTGTTACAATCATGAAGGAAACAATAGCAAAAATAGTCTCAACTGCTTTCACAGTAAAGTCCAGCTCCTCAGACAGATGACTGGACATGCGATGGCTGTACAATCAATAGTAGAATGCTAGTGCAATTAAGCTTAATACACAGCCAAACTAAACCATTTATACACACATCCCTTGAATTCTATGCAACAGTGTTTAATTGTAGGGATCTGGGGCAAATTTTCTAAAAGCACACAGCATGAATATGTATGTATGTATGTCTGTATGTATGTAGGTATGTATACTGATTACTTAAAATGATCTAATTTGCTTTATTTCTTCACAAACTCTGCACCAAAATGACTACAGACTCATTAGTAAGGAATACCTGCAGGAAGAGATTGTATAACGTATTGCAAACAACACTTCACTTGAACACTGACATAAACGTGCCATAAACAGGTCACAGCAGATGTGATGAACTATCTAGATTGGTAATAACCATCATCATCATCATCATCATACCATCAGTTAAGACCACCTATGAATCCTGCACCCATTATGTTTTCTAAGTGCTGCATACATAAGGTGCTCTATGGTACACATAATAATAATAATAATAATAATAATAATAATAATAATAATAATAACAACTGTGTTACACATGGATTTAGTCAGGCTTCATAACAAATTATATTAGGTTTATTCATATTTCATTTATATTTGGTTTATTTATATTTAATTTATATTAGGTTAATAAAAACACTGGAAACATTCATGTTGTAATGCAGTATAATTCACTATAACACTGCTAATGAGGTTTTTAAAGAAGCGTAACTTAATGTAGCATAAATATGATTTACACTACCGCTCAAAAGTTTAGGATCACTGTAGAATTTAATTTCATGCAATTTAATTTCATGCAATTTGTATCAGATGATTTTTAAAGAATAAAAATGTTTGTATTAAAGCCTATTTTTGTATAGAGGCTTATTTTGCATATAGTCCTATTATCAGCAATTCTCAGTCTTCTGTCTAAATCTCCTGGTACGGCCACCAATCCAAGTTAAGGATGTTATTGGACTAATTGGTTGTTAGGACTCTCTCAATTGTGATGCACAGCTGAAAAACATTTTACTAATAAGTGAGTATAAAAGAAAGCACAACATTCTAGGTTAGTTTAGTATCTGAAGCATCAGCAGTTGATGGCTTGCTGACAGAAACAACTTTCTTTAGAGACCTGTCAGTCCATTGTTGTGTTAAGGAAGGAAGGCTACTCCATTGAAAACAAGAACGTTTCAAACTTTTGAGCGGTAGTGTATATACTTTTAGTTTATAATTATAAACTTGGCAACCAAGGATAAATCAACAGCTGCACACACAGAACTGCAGAGAACAGTAAAATGCTGATGCGTAGTTTAGCAATGGCTTTGAGCGAGCTTTGCTAAATCAAGTCTTACACAATTCCTGGATTGCCAGATGGAGCACTTAAAGATTTCCCCATCTGATGGTGAAACTAGGATGTAAGCAAATCTTATGCATGCAATGTGTCCAGTATGATGAGGTGCTACGTCTCAGAATGCGTCAGTAATGCATTCATACTGCATCCTGAGTATAAGATTCATTATGACATTATACTCTCAAAACATCTTATAACAGCATAAAACTGCTATGACGTGTTTATGGTTCATGGTTGTGTCCCTGTTAAGTATGTGTTCTCAGATTTTTATGCATTCTTGAGACATTATGAACACGCCATGCAGATATGAATAGAAAGGCGTTAAGTTTTTATAGCTGAGTTTACAAAACATTATGAACTGTTAACATAATGCTTCATGTACAGTGTTTATAACAACACGTCCCAAAACACTCATCTGAACAGAGCATGACATGCTATGAATGTTTAAATCTGCTTGGTCATTACGGCCTTGTTCAGACTCCCAGCCCAAATCTGACTTCGGCATTTCCAGATTCCACATTTTGAGGTGGTTTGAAACGCGATTCCGATCAGATCTTGATCTCAGCCTCAGTCTGGACGTTCTGGCTCTCAAATTGGATTTGAAAGTGTCTTTGTTGTCACTCACAACGTGAAAAACAATAACATTGTCAAATCTAGGGGGACAGAAGTGCTACATAGTTACTGGCGTGAGTACCACTGTACCCAGACCTGATCAGATCACTTGCAACAACAAGTAGCAAATCTGATTTCCCTGCAGTTCTGTCCTTTTCCAGTAGGGGTTGGTATAGTGGTACAGTGTAGTGTTATAGTTACACCACTGTCCTCCATGCTTTATGCTGGGGTTCAATTTCAGGCAACCCTTCTAAGAGTTCTTGGGTCTCCCAACACTACCTCCGCCTATTCAGTCGCTCTGGATAAGAGGGTCTGCCAAATGCCACACATATAAATGTAATGTAAATGAACGAGGCTGGCAATGTTTGTTTGACTTCTACATTTCTAAAAACCTTTTTTTAGTCTAAAATACATCTTAAAAGGCTCTTATAATTGGGTTATACATCACATGATTATCTACAGTAATCTATACAAATAGTGGCAAGTATATACACAGTCATTCTAAGATGTTACAATATACTGCAAATGACAATAAGCTATGAATCAGAAATGTCTTTATGACAAGGCGGGCTGCTACAATACACTACTTACACTGGGACCTGTCAATATAGCATGTGATGAACATTCATTTTAAAGCATGTCAACATTTCACAATGCATAATAAACATGGCTGTAAAGTGTAATGTGTGTCTTGGTTAATGTTTGTAATGCCTCCTCAATGCATTATAATGAGTATAGAATGTTTGCAGGTTCTTATTGACATGGCATTCATAGAAGAGGCTCAATCACTTTCCCTTCAAACTTATTGCACGATACCCTTCCCCTAAACGTCTGAGCAATAACAACAACAGCTCATCAGACAAATGGTTTTCTTTAACCTGGTAAAAAAAACCTGCATTGCTCTTACGTAAAATCCACGAAATCAACAAAGAATTTTAATATCTTCAATTTAAAGATGCTCCAAGAAACCAGACCTTCTTATTAAAACTATATCTAATTAAATTGTAATAGCTTGTCAAATGTCCCATTGAGTTCTATTCTCTTTCCCCCACGCTTTACCACTGGCTGGTCAGTAGAGCTCGACTGGCGTAGATATGGAGAGCATATTACAATCGGTAGGCAGATCTCAGGTCAGTAAAGGTACGTAACCTGCTGATGTGGTCAGGTTCTTTAAAAGTGAGTTGTCAAACAGCAGCATTGCATCTTCTCGTCAGCGTTGATTCATTTCGGACTATGTCCAGCTGATCGTGAAGTTCTGATTAAGGTTCAAACCCAAGTCGTCTACTTTCAACACCTGGAAAACCGAGAGAAACACCAAATGTTACATTTAACACTGCACTTCACCCATTCACTCGCAACCTGGATAGATCTCTAACCTGATTGGCTGTGTATTTGAAGGCTGCTTCCTGCGAGTTCACGGTAACTGTGGTCGGCTTGCTCTTCACTCCGTAAAAAGAAACCGTCTCGACTGTGATGAAACTCGCTTCCTCGTGGCTGTGCCGCACCTCTGAGGTCATTGTGTTCTGGGAAAAGAAAAGAGTGAACGTAGATCGTAAGACGTTTTCAGGACATGCATACTTACATATACAAACACAAACATAATTAAAGGCTGTATTTCTGCGTGTGTTTATTCTTTTTGTAGTTATTAGAGATGATTGATCAATACAAATCAGACATTTCTCTGATAAACTATTAATGTACTATTAATGTAATGTATTCATGCTCAAATGTACACACTCTGTGGTTACTGTGTTCTAATATTTCTTAATTTTTGAACCTCAATAAATACATAAAACATTTTTAGGTGCAATAAGGAAGATCAAAAGATTCCTAAGGTTGGTTCTGAATTACTGAAGGACAGTAAAAGAGGTGACAAGCTCCCCACCTTGAGTTTAAAGGCATTCTCGCCCATTCCTACTCTAGCCTCTGCACTGGCAACAAGCTGCAATGTAGCTACAGGCATTCGGACTGGTACAGCGCTCTGAGTGGTCATTATGGTGTACACTAGGGGTGGGCGATATCAATAATATCACAATCAGCCCTACAATAATATCACAATATTTCATGGTATTTTTACGATAACGATACTTTTGGCAAAACAAGACAAAACATTGAATTAATAAAAATGCATTTTAAGATTACATTACTTCGACAAAATTAAAATTACATTTTATTATTGCATATGATATGATATGGCACAATCCTAACTGAGATATTAAAAAATACAAGAATTTTCATCAGACTGTAACAGAAGTCAATGATCCAAAATGTCACGGTACTAAATAATGCACTCCAAATATCTCCATATATCCAGGACTGAAGTAAAATGAATGATACTGGACAGATACAATCTGTCTCTAGTAGATATATAATGGGAAATGAGAAACATGTGAATTTTTCTTTTGCTAAAAACAGTAAAAAAGTAGTATCCTAATGTGATAATTAGGGATGGGTGATATTCCAAAATGCAATATTATTGTGTACGATACGATATGGCACACCCCTAGTGTACACCTTTTTTTCTGTGTAGTTCTTTCTGACAACTGGAAGTGCCAGTCCTTATAATATAACTTTTTTAAAACAGTGAGGAAAACAATGCCAGGCTATCTCACTTTTGGCCAAGCCTGCTTCTGAGACATAAAACCATGAGATTCTATTAAAACTGTGAAATAAATCAAATTAAATTATTACAACATATTTAAACATCCAAATGTCTTGAGATACTTTTGTAGCTGCTTTAATCACATTCTGCCTAGTTAGTTACAAACTATGGTTAATGTTACCAAGTGCATTGAAAAGCCCTCCATTACTAAGAAAATACTAAAGAACACAATCTTTGCCTTATTCAGGTTTTTGTAGATTCAGGAATATTATGGAAGATCCAGCAGCTCATTAGCTGCCAATTCTAAAGCAGACGGTTGTAGTTCTTCTTCTTATTCAAATGTTTTACATGTTTTTGTTCCACAGTTTAAGATGCAGAAAAGCAACTTCAGCTTATAAGTTTTATTTTAAACAGTAAGAATCTGAAAATTGATCTGGGCTTCCGACAGGAGAACTTTCTGACAAGCCAAAGGCACTTTGCGCTCTGTTGAGTATGTTAGCGATTATGCTGTGCTCACACATTTGTTGTGGACGAATGAGGGCAAACCGGTTATTCCATTGTTTTTTGGAGGCACAAAGGACTATTCTGATGAGCAGAACGCTGATTTGATCTGATCTGATTGGCTGAGGAGCACCTTTGGTGATCTTACAATGCACCTGATTGGTCTGTGAGTTTATTGCGCCGCAAAGCCCGTATACTGTAAAGATAAAAAAGTTCCGCCACTTAAAATAAACACTGTCTACTTAAACCCTTCTCAATCAGTTGGACGACGACCACAGTCCGCCTATTAGTGACCTCTGCGTTATGCGTTCATGGTTTTATACTGATGTGAGATGCAACAGCATATGATTTTTTATACAGGGGATCTGAAATCCAATAGAATTACATCAGTAAGTTAGTATAAATTCCCTTGACATACACACACGTCATCACTGTTTAAAGAAAAACAAGTATGTATGTCAACCAGAATTTTTAAAATCTTTTTTGGAGCATGTCTACTCATTAAGAAAGTTTTACTAAATGTAAACAGCAGCGCACACATTCAAATCATGTAGCTAAAATTAAAATCCACTAAAAGGCGATCATGACACATACAGTCTGTTTGAACTGTTTTTAATACCTGCTGCAGTCTGAAGGTGATGTAGGCATACTGGTCAGTCTCATAGGTGTCCAGCGTCTCCCCGTCGTCCCAGAAAAGATCACCCTCCGCCTGACCGTCCTCATTCAGACACACTATCAAGTGCAAAGGCTGACCACTGCTCACCCACAGAGTCGTGTTGGGCCTCTGAAACACACACATCCACAGTGAAAACTCAATGTACTCTTCCCAACATGACGATGACCACAAACATCAGCATGTACGCTAATGAGCCAAAGACCTGTGATTAAACTTGTGACCCAGTATATTTAAATCTGGTGGCAGAGTCCTGCATATGTTTGCCTCAGGTCACTGGAGCTCCTAATATAGAATAAACAGCAGAACACAGAAATCTAGCAGCACAAGCTGAATGTTATTTTTATATATAATATATTTTATTATTACTCTGTTATTCATCTGTGTTTGACTTGTGAAGTTCACACTGAGGTACAATGTATAGAAAACGTATATGAACCCTTTAAAATTATCAGCTTTTCTGCATTAATTGGTCATTAAACACTTTTTCCACTAGCACTGTGAATGTTTAATAGATGCGGTCCAATACAGACATGAGATATTATAATTGTTTCAGTTTGTCTATACTTGAGACTAAGATGTAGATCAGATTAGAGATGGACCGATCAGCGTTTTTGAGGCTGATTCTGATCACCGATCACCTTTTAGTGTGATTGGTCGATAGCCGATACAGATCGAGGGCGGGGCTATATGCCACGGCAGGGCTACATGTAGTTATTAGCACAAGCAAGTTATGAAACATGGTCTAAACTGATTTATTACCATATTTAACAAGCTTATGTGAAACAGCATAATATTTCTTAACATAATTAACAGTAAATAAATAAAGTAAATCAAATATTGCCAATACTGCAATCATTACATTTAAATTTAAAACAAAAAAAGCTAATTAAATAAATCCAGTCATAACTGCAGTCATTAAACACAGACTCTGGTTATTTTAAACAAAAATCTACAATCATTAAATGTAGATTTTGAATTGCTGCTGCTGTTCTGTTCATACCGGTCAGATCTGGTCTGCACGGTGTTCTGGGTTATTTGTTTTATGCTAGCTGCTCATGCTAGCTCTGCTGTTTGCTGATACTCACTATATTCAACTGCGTGGTGTACTCTTAAGTGTCGTATTAGGTTAGTAGTGTTAAATGTCTTTGGTTGCACCATGAAAAAAATCATGTTTTATGACCAATTAATGCAGAAAACCAGGTCATTTCAAAGGACTTACATACTTTTTCTTGCCACACACAGTTCTTGAAGTTTTTAAGTTTGTAGTTCTTAATTTACAGACTGTAGTCCAGCAGCACTGCTTTGTATGATTCACTCACACCAGCACAACACACACTAATGCTGACTATACACTAGAAAACTTTTAAAAGACGTTTAATAGACTAAGGTCTGACACCCTCTCACATCTAAAGACTAGTCACAGACTTTCAGTCACAGGCTATGATTTTGCAAAGACTGGGGATCTTTCTGAGTCACTATTTACAAGGCTACAACTAGATTCCTTTTCAGATAATTTCCAATTTATATGATTGAAGCTAGCAATATTCAGCTAAAATGTTCAGAGACAGCTAAAAAGACAGAAACATAGCGAGTACAGTCATCCTAACGAAGTGATGAAATCAAGTTGCTCTCTAATCACCTACAAAACATGCAAAAACCAGACAGTGACCAACCCAAGTCTCTTACCTGCGTAGGTAAGATTGATCCTTCTCTGAGATGCACGTTGATTTTTTCCAGAGGAGCATGAAGCTTGATCTGTTCACCTTTGCTGACTAAGGGGTCTCCCTGTCACACAATGACATCCACACATAACTAACAAATCTATAAACCTGTAGCAGTTCTACAGCACACCTGCACATTCAGCCCATAGATCACAGCTGTGAGGACGTACCGTGTACAAGTCATACCACAAGCCCTGCGGCAAATAGCCAACCACGTAATTCACGCTGGGGTCCAAAACAGGTGTCACCAACAAACTCTTCCCCCACAGGAACTGTTTATCTATGCTATAGGTCTTCGGGTCTGCAGGGAACCTGAAATGTAGGGAAGAAAATTAGAAGAGTTACATACTAACACTGCTACTGCTTAAATACAACACCAACCTGAAACCAGGTATCAAATTAATACTAGAACAGCGTGGGGCATCAAACAACGTGAAAATCATATAACAGATCTTTTATTTTGGGTTAACCACAGTGGCTTGTATTCAATTCAGAAATTTATTTATATTCTTTTAATCCTCATGTATTATTCATTCAGTAAAGATATCAAGCTATGCAGACACAACATGTTACAGAACTTTACAGATTTAAAACATTACCAAGCTGAATAACTTCACCTAATAGGCTTGATTTTTGGGGTTTAGAGAGTAAAGATATAAAGAAGTAAAGACAGAAATAAAGGAATAATAAGAGTGATAAGGTGAAACAGTGATTGTATTAAAGTACATGTTGGTTTGATTACTCAAAAATTCTTTCATACTTTAAGCCTTTTAATTCAAATGAGTTCATAGTTTAAACAAAAAAATATGAGATCAGAATCAGCCAATATACAAGGATTCAATACCAGCAAGTCTCAATTCAGGGGCTGAATCGCAGCCATCAGCATCACTAGTAATGCCAAGACCAATACAGTAATAATAATTAAATAATTAAATTCTGTCTGTATTTGCATTTTCTTAAAAGGATAATGTAGCCACATGTCATCGCTCTACAAACACTCTTTACTTTCAATGTCAGTTAAAGAAAAGATGTTTTATCACCAGCAATTCAGAGACCAAGTCAGTGCTCAACTCAGACCAGGTACTGAACTTAAGTCAAACTTTGGCTTCAGTGACTAGAGATTGTACTCCGATAGATAGATAGATAGATAGATAGATAGATAGATAGATAGATAGATAGATAGATAGATAGATAGATAGATAGATAGATAGATAGATAGATAGATAGATAGACAGATAGATAGATAGTTCAAAACACAGTACAAAAAAAGAATAAGGTATATAAAGAAAAATAAAGAACTAGTAATAGTAAAAAAACAAACAAACCCAGAGACGTGACTCAAGACATACATACATACATACATATGTATATGCATATGTATGTATGTATATACATGCACTTACTCAAAAAACAGAGGTCTGGCGACCGTGTGTCCACTGAGGTGTGCGTGGTGAAAGAGTGTATAGAGGAAAGGAAAGAGGGAATAACGGAGCAAGAGAGCTTCCTTCATTGCTATTCGAGCGTCTTTACTGAATGCAGTTGGATCCTGCGCCTGCAGAGAACACAATAACAACGTCAGACAAACATTAGAGAAGAACGTACAATTTCACAAAACTTACTCTGCAACAAAGTTCCCCTCCTTTAATCATCACTGCACACACAGACCAGCCAGAACATTAACACCACCTCCTTACATCTTATCAGCTCCACTTACAATACAGGAGCACTTTGTAGTTCTACACTGACAGACTGTAGCTCATCTGATTCCCTGCATACACTGTTTATCAGACCCAGCAGTGCTGCTGTAGTTCCTCAAGTTCAAGCTCATTTGTGTAGCACTTTTTTTTTACAACGATGTCGTCACAAAGCAACTTTACAGAAGTTTTCAGAACAGACAGTTACGACATATATATCTCCCAGTGAGCATGCCTGAGGCAACAGTGGCAAAGAGAAACTCCCTCAGACTTAAAACCGTGGGAGAAACCAAGACTCAGTCACAAGGGGAGACCCATCCTCCTCTGGTCAAACAGTATTTACAGTTTAATAAACTAAATAAACACCTCAGTGTCTGAGAAGAGTCCACCAACCAGCAACCTCCAGCCAACAGTGTCCCGTGACCACTGATGAAAGACTAGAGGATGACCAACACAAGCTGTGCAGAGACAGCTATCATCTCTGACTTTGCATCTAGATGTATCTAATAGAGTGGACGGTGAGTGGGCACAGAGTTTAAACACTCCAGAAGCACTGCTGTGTCTGATCCACTCACACCAGCACAACACACACTAACACACCACCACCACAACAGTGTCAATAATCTTTCACCCAAATAACATCGGCTCTGTGGTGGTGCTTTGGGGGTTCTGATCACTGAAGAACAGGGTAATAAAGTATACTGACAATCAGATGAACTACAGTCTGTAAGTGTAGCTCCTATACGGTAAGTGGAGCTGATAAGATCGACAGTGGCTACGTTAACATGCAGCCTGATAATCCGTTAATAATCGGACTAATAACTCAATCGGAATAGAATACGTCTATGTATACACCTCAATCTGAATAGACTAGTCCGATTGAGGTCATTTCAATTATAATTTCTATCCGATTGATCGAGGTGGGTAATCCCGTAAATAATCTGTTTAATAGAAGAATAATAGCCGTGTAAACGCCTGTATCCGATTACATTCCCAATCGGAAACTTTAAATATGTTCAGCACTTATACAGTATATGAGCAGAGGAACGACGGTGGGTTTACACAAACTATAGAGCAAATTAAAAACAGATGAAAGTTTCTCAGATCGACGTATTACAAAGCTAAAAAGCTGACGTGACGTCTTGCTCTCAACCCTTCTTTAATAAGTACATGAGAAATATGTTTTCCTGACTCCGCCAGAACTCTAAAGCAATTCGAAACACGAGCGCGCTAACTGCAAACTCAGGTAACTATACTTCTGCTGCTCTCAATCTGACTGAATTGGCTTGCTGCTCGTTGTCATGGTAACGTTTACACCAAGCTGTACTCTACGCATGCGTGTTATTTCGGATCCGATTACTTGTAGTGTGCATGTAAACGGAGATTTTCATCAGATTGTTGAGTAGAGTGAGCATATAAACACCTCAGAGTTAACCTATAATCGGAATTCATTTAATCGGATTGGAGGAAATCTATGCACGTAAACATAACCAGTGTGTAGATATAAGAAGATGGGTTTAATGCTAAAGCTGATTGGTGTACACTAACACAACTCTGACTTCAGGCAACAGCAGTGTAACTGTACTATTCATTAGTGTGGAAAGAGTGATGTACACTTTCATTCACTAAATTCACTCTGTTTGCATTTGTGTACATGTTGTGTAACACTGGGTTACTGTTTTGGTAAATGATGGTTTATCTGCTGCACAGTAGCTTAGATGATATCTGCAGAACTACTAATATCCCTGGCTGTCATTTACCACCTAAGAGCTTTGGAAAGGTGTTTCTAGAAAAGGCAAGACAATGTCCTCATATACACACATACCTTACTGTCTAGAGTGTTATGGTTTCTGGTGAAGGGGTAAAATGCCCCAAGCTGAGTCCAGCGTACACACAGTTCTTCGGTGGTGGTGTCTGAAAAACCACAGATGTCTGCTCCCACCAGTGGAATGCCCAGAATGTTAAAAGTCAGCATGCCTGAACAGAGCAGCAAACAAATTCAGAAAGAAGACAGTAGCACTAAACACTACTTGTGCAATGAAGTGAGAGTTTAATACGGATGGAAGAAAAAAAAGTGATAATATGGTTGTAAAAATGGTAGACAGGCAAAGGTGTTAATGTTTTACCATATTAATTATAATTTAAATATGTTTAGTGCATTAGAAGACAAATGTTGGACCAATAAATCCTCAACATGCATTTCTGCCTCTATCCACAAGATGGCAGCATTTCTTTCTTTTCACTCCGAGATAAAAGTATAGCAGGTTTTTACATAAACTGTTCGATGATAGAAAATCCAAAACGTACAAAAGTTCATTACATATTTTTTTTTTTATATAACTCTCAAACATCTAAATGCAGTCCAATGTCATATCAAAGTACTTTACATATTTCACACCTCTTTGAATATCGCAATTACACAACATTGTGACTCAAGAATTTCAATATCACATCATAGTGTTCCCACCCCTACAGTCTTTGTTTAGGTACCTGGAATGGACATGTATAAATCCTTCCACTGACTCCTGTTGTCTCCTAACCAGTGGCCGGAATACACGCCCTGACTCGGAAACGTGGAGCGGGAAATCACAAATGGACGCTTCCCCAGGATCCTCTTTAAAGCACTGAAACCAAACGTACACAGTCATCATCGAGAGCAAGCAAACAGATTATCAAGTCACGCAAATGACCATAGTACCAGTGACACTGTCACTAACTCACTCGCTAACTCACTCACCAACCCACTCACCAACTCACTCACTCACTCACTCACTCACTAACTCACCAACTCACTCACTAACTAACTCACTAACTAACTCACTCACCAACCCACTCACTCACTCACTCACTCACCAACTCACTCACTCACCAACCCACTCACTCACCAACTCACTCACTCACCAACTCACTCACTCACTCACTAAGTCACTAACTCACTAAGTTACTCACCAACTCACTCACTCACTCACTCACCAACTCACTCACTCACTAACTCACTCACCAACCCACTCACCAACCCACTCACTCACTCACTTACCAACTCACTCACTCACTCACTAAGTCACTAACTCACTAAGTCACTAACTCACTAAGTTACTCACCAACTCACTCACTCACTAACTCACCAACTCACTCACCAACTCACTCACCAACCCACTCACTCACTCACTCACTTACCAACTCACTCACTCACCAACTCACTCACTCAACAACTCACTCACTCACTCACTAAGTCACTAACTCACTAAGTTACTCACCAACTCACTCACTAACTCACCAACTCACTCACTAACTCACCAACTCACTCACTAACTCACCAACCCACTCACCAACCCACTCACCAACCCACTCACTCACTCACTTACCAACTCACTCACTCACCAACTCACTCACTAAGTCACTAACTCACTAAGTTACTCACCAACTCACTCACTAACTCACCAACTCACTCACTCATCAACCCACTCACCAACCCACTAACTCACTCACTCACTAACTCACCAACTCACTCACCAACCCACTCACCAACTCACTCACCAACTCACTCACTCACCAACTCACTCACTCACTAAGTCACTAACTCACTAAGTTACTCACCAACTCACTCACTAACTCACCAACTCACTCACTCACTAACTCACCAACTCACTCACCAACTCACTCATCAACCCACTCACCAACCCACTAACTCACTCACTCACTAACTCACCAACCCACTCACCAACTCACTCACTCACCAACTCACTCACTCACCAACTCACTCACTCACCAACTCACTAACCAACAAACTCTGTTAAAACTGGGTTTGCTCTGTGCGACCTGTATGCATGTGCTACCTTGCTGACGCTTTAGCTTCCATCAGTCCAAACAGGCTGTGCAGGTTGTAGTGAGAGGTGATTTTCTGGCGCGCTGATGCACAAACGGTCTTAGCCCTCAGACTGCCACCCAGAACAGCTAGACAGGAAAAGAAAAACAAAACAAAACCAGAAGTCACCATCTGCTGACTAAAAACAATATGAGAGACAAACATTCACATTTTACCTTCCTTTATAAATGTGCAAGTTTAAATGGTTCAAATGTGTTTGTGTGGATTTGAGAATTAGATATAAACTATTTGACTCTATTAAATAGTGTCAAATCTGTTACTTTGCAGAATTTCCATGGAAAATAGAATATCTGGGAACAGCGGTTTCTATTGGGCGCTGCGCAGAAGTATAGTTTACATACATACCTACGTATCACAAGGGCTGGACTTTTTAAGGCATACAGGTTTAGCAAATCTTATTTCCATTCAGGAATGGACTTGTTGAAAAAGCTTAAACTTTATGATCGAGGTGGAGAATCTTTGTGTAATCGGTATCGGCCGATTTTTAATCAAACTATGTCATCAGCCGATATTTTCCCAATTTAGAGCCAATCCTGAGAGCCGATCGATGGCGTTAAACAAATGATCCTAATTTCTGTATTTCCAGCTAGCGTTTCATCCAGGAAAAATAGAAAGCCCTCCCTGCAATTCCTATCTGAACCACTAGGTGGATATACATACCGTTCCATTTTTGACAGACTGACTGAAGCAGCGCCGTCGTGAGAAAAGCATGCGCTGAAAGTAAGCATGTCCGTCTGACAGTGTCTTACCGTATGTGACTCAGACTCATCCAGGACGGTTTTAAAATTTGTAAAATCAGCGTGTCTCGTTGGGGAACCAAGACAAAGACATTTAACTCTACTAGTCTGATACGACACTGCTCGCGGCTAAATACAGTGAGTATCAACAAACAGCAGAGCTAGCACGCGCAGCTAGCACAAAACAAATAACCCAGAACACCATGCAGACCAGATCTGACCGGTACGAACAGAACAGCAGCAACAATTCAAGATCTACATTTAATGATTACAGATTGTCGTTTAATGACTGCAGTTTTGACTGCATTTATTTAATTAGCTTTTTTTGTTTTCAATTAAGGGTCTAAATTCAATGATTGCAGTTTTGGCAATATTTGTTTGATTTACTTTTTTTATTTACTGCTAATTTAGTTTAAAATATTATGCTGTTTTATATGAGCTCGTTAAAATGGTAATAAACCAGTTTAGACCATGTTTCATGACTTGCTTGCGCTAAAATAACTACATGAAGCCCTGCCCTGGCGTATACCCCGCCCTCGATCGTTATCGGCTATCGGCTGATCGTGCTGAAAGGTGATCGGCGATTGAAATCGGCCTCAAAAACGCTGATCGGTCCAAGATTAGCACTGTGGTTGTTGGAGTTGGAAAGTTAGCTGTCTGTTAAGCGACACACAAGTGATGTGTTTCAAGGCAAAACAACAACCACCACCACCACCAATACCAAGATAATACCAAGAAACTAGTAAGATATATACTGTGCATAACAGTTCAGCCTAAAAATATAGAGATTGGATTTTTGGTCAGCAACCTGGCTGTGGCCCCCAGCTAATCTGAGTATGAGACCCCTGATTTGAGCACAGTCCATTTTACAAGCATAAAAAAGACCAGCACTACTAAATACTAAAAATACAGCAGACTAGAGCCGTGTTACCTGGAGTATAAGGAGGGTTTTCAAGGTTATTGTCAGGGCAGCCATCGACAGACCCATCATAGAAATTCGACGGTTCATTCATGTCCTACGAAAGAGATGATATTCAGGCAGAGATAGAAGCTGGAGTTAAACAGTTATACATAAACAAAAGAGAGTGAATTTTTAAACATGGTTTTAGTCTTTCACAAGATAACCTGCACTTACAATCCACAACCCATCAAAAGGAATTTTATCATGAAAGTTCTTCAAGTTCTGGTACCACCACTCGTGCGTGTCTGGGTTGGAAAAGTCTGGGAACGCAGTGAGTCCTGGCCAGACCTAGGAAAAAAGAAGACAGTCAATCGACGACCTAAAGTCCTATCGGAGAATATATACACTTGTTTAAAGTGCTCACACACGCTGGAGCATTTCTACACAAGGTAAAAAGTGGAATTTTCTGGGTGACTATAGTGGTTTCTCAAAGCTAAGGATGCAGCGGAGGTGAGAAAGTCCTCGTTAGCTCGGGTAAACCGAGGCTCCTCTTCAGTGTTTACTTACACACATTTGAGTCGCTCTGAGCAGACTGCACTGCAACATCACAGCTCACTGGCGTCAGCAATGACCAGTTCAAACCACACTTTTAAACATACAAACTTTAAACAGTCACTTCTTTATGCTGTGTTGAGCTGCGTGTGAAGGACTGTGGGAAACAGAAAATCTTGACTGACCAAAAACTGCTAGAAATACTATTTGCCTTTTTTCATTTATGCTTTTGAATTAACGCGAGAATGCTTTTAGGTGACAATGAGGCGATAATCATAAACATTAGCAAGATCTTTAACTAGAAGTAAACAAGTTTATTACTAAAAGATAAAGAGTTAGGGATGTAACGATACACTCACAATCCTGGCCTTGCGAAAATTAAACTAAACACAAATTATGACTGACAAAGTTTCCTTTTATTATTTATAACAAAACTCTTTTCAGATTTAGTAAAATTTCATTTATGGAAAGAAATACAATCTAGTCAAAGCATGATATTCTATTCAAGTCAAAGTATGATGTATTTATAGTTGTTCTAAACACAACACAAACCGCTGTCTGACACAAATATTTGATTGTAAACCATTAACTAAAAATTAATACTGTGTTTTTAAGAATTGACAGCCCTCTCGTGACCCCGACTAGTGGGATAAAGCGGAAGATAATGGCTGGATGGATGGATGGATGGATGGACATGGGGTCTCATTTACGCACTTTAAGCTAAAATCAGAACTGTGCTATCCACCACATAATAACTCTTGTGACCGTAAGGTTGGCGATTCGATTCCCTGGACCAACAGGCCATGACTGAAGTGCCCTTGAGCAAGGCACCTAACCCCCAAGTGCTCCCCGGGCACCGTGGATAGGGATGCCCACCCGCTCCGGGCCCATGTGATCACTGCCCCCTAGTGTGTATGTTAAATGGGTTACTGTTTGCAAACATAAGTGGCTAATTCTAATTCCTACATCTACGCAACATTGCTGCTACCTGGTCTATCACCTGGACGGAGCGTGTTAAGTAGTGTTTCGTTGATTTGTTATAGGAAACGCTGAGGTTGGTCTTGACTTCTAGTGTTTACCAACAATGTTGGCTCCAGTTCTCCAGTTCCAGCGACCATACAAACATGTGCTAACTGATTGGCTGCACTGGGGAAGAAAAAAAAAAAAACGTACATAAAGCACATAAACCATCTCTGCCGCTTACCTTGCCGATGAGGACGTCTCCACTGGAGCTGTTGATGAAGACGCCCTGTTTTATCCCCTCTTCAAAAGGCAAGTAGGAACCGGCTGGCTGAGTGCTGCTTATGCCAGGATCCTGAACGTGAGGGCCAGCAGAAAGATATTAATGCAGGCAAGCACACCTGAAAATATCTATTACAGACATCGCTCACCACTCGCATCCCCCAGCACTGACGCCGACTCTCCGAGCATAATAAAGCCTCTAAATCAGCGGCTGCACTACAAGAAGTCAGAAGTTCCTGATCTTCCACATCTTATTGCAGCGATTAGTGTTGTGTAGATGAAAATGTATGTTTGTAGAAACCAATAAGCAGCATGTTTAACGTATTAACGGATAATCATTTTTAGTAGATCAGGTTTTAACACCCAACCCTACTTTCAACGTAAACCAGGTGTGTGTGTGTGTGTGTGTGTGTGTTTTTGTTTTGGTATATTTGTGACAGGCACATGTGCTCACAAGGATAGTACAGAATGAAGGCTTTGGACATTTTGCTGGTCCTCACTTAAGCTTATATTGTTTTCTTCACAAGTCACTTATATACCTTTAGATGACCTTCTAAACCCAGCAAGGCAAACACGTGTGTGTGTACCAAATAAATGTAAATACTGAATAATGATGACAGTTCAGTACAGCCTGGAGCCATTGGGTGGGTGGCCCTCCAACAAGCTGCTACAGATGAGACAGTGAGTCATGTGTCCACATACTTTTGGCCACATGGAAAAAGAAATCCTAAATATAACTTTGTTTCAGAACTCCATCAGAAGATCAAAATAATAATAATAATAATAATAATAATAATAATAATAATAATAATAATAATAATAATAATCATCATAATCATAATCATAATCATAATAATAATAATAATAATAATAATAATAATAATAATAATAATAATAATGTGTTTAAATATGTGGCTGGTACTGTTCTGATCCTTCTTCAACAAACACTGAATATTTATTTAAGCATTAAACTTAAGGTGCATTTACCAGAATCATCACGTAGCGCTGGTTGTGTACGTGAAGGTCTTTTACGAGGGCAGGCAGGGTTGAAAACTGTACAGGATCATAGGTGAAGTCGAGAGCACGGTCCATGTAATCAATGTCATTCCACTGTACGTCCTAGACATACACAGCAAATAATGTTTTATTCAAATCACAAACAAACCAACAGAAGCAAATCAATAACCTGATTTACTGAATCATAATGTGATTGTGGATGTGAACATCTATCATGTAGCATCAAATAAAGCAGGTTTACAAGTTCTAAAACACATTAAAGCGTAAAGAAGACAATAATAACATAAAACAATAAACAGACATAAAAAATAGGTACAGTAAAAATGGTTAATGGTTATTTGGAGTAAAAGGGTTCAAGACTTATCAGTGAACTTCACTCTTAAGGAGTCACGAGGAATCCTGAGCAATTCTCTCGTGAGCGATAATGTCTGAGGCTGCTCTGCATTCATGTTTAGAGTTGGAATGCAGAAGAAATCCATTACCAGTAAGAATATTTGCCAAGTTTATGATAGAAATGTCTGGAAGGATGAAATGGAGAAGAGGTAATGATATTGGGCCTTTGGGTTTCCCTTAACTTTCTTTGACCTAAACTGGTCTGTTTACATTCAAACAACTTCATCCTGAAGGTCAGTGTAATAAATACAGTGTAAAACATGTCCTTATTGTAAAACTACACGTGATGGACATTAACCTACTCAGCATACTGCAGCACCATCCAAGAAAAAACAAAAACAAAAACAAAAAAAACATAAAATACAGCATATAACTACCGTGATCAATGCATTGCTATTCTGAAGCATGAATGACTGAACTCCAGCAGTGTTTGACAGTCAGCTTTATGATTATTTAGGACACGTTGAGAAATAACTTGAGAAATATTGTTTCCTATTTAAATTCCCCATTCCACCTTTAATGGTGCAGCAATGACATTCAGACACCTGAACAGATGCCAAAATGTAACTGCTGCTCTATTTAAAGGTGAAACAGAAAATACTTGCGTTGGAAACAATCTCACTTTGTTATCCATCAATACTGAAACTAAATATCAGTGTTATTGTGTTAAATCAGTACTGGTGAAGATAAAAGTCACCCAGCACTACACAGAGCTCTATACGAGGCCACTAGTATCCACTCTAACGGAGAACTTATCAAGCACCCACACGCTTTTACTATGATTTCCAAGAGTTACTCTGAAAGGGCTTAGCACCACTTTACAAATCAAGTACTAGTCCTTAATTATCTTCCCCTCAGTCAGTCTCTTGCACACAGTCTAAAATAATTAAAGCTACAGTACCTGAGGGATCTCATAGTTCCTCATTGCTCTTACAACATCCCAGGTGTCACTGCTGGTGTTGTAGCCCCACCGACAAAGATGGTACCCCAAAGCCCAGTACGGAGGCATAGCAGGCTTTCCTGATTACAGACGGACAAAGACAGACACTCAGTGGGATTCCACACAACAAAACAGACCGACACCAAACAAATCACACTGACCTACAACCTCCAGATACTCTCCGACCACCGAACCAGGATCAGGACCAAGAAAGACGTACAGGTCCAGAATTCCTCCAATCGTGCGCCATGTGAGCGCAGGGGCCGGCTGCAGAACGACATCTGGAAAGTATTAACATTAGTATTAACATTAAAATGAAAGCAAACTAAAACAAGTCACGTGACCTACTTCAGTTCACTCTATAACACAAGCTACCAGCAAATGTCCAATTCAGCCTTTCTCTGAAGTCAACACTAAGTACCAAACTCTGACGACAACACTAAGTACCAAACTCTGACGTCAACACTAAGTACCAAACTCTGACGTCAACACTAAGTACCAAACTCTGACGTCAACACTAAGTACCAAACTCTGACGTCAACACTAAGTACCAAACTCTGACGTCAACACTAAGTACCAAACTCTGACGACAACACTAAGTACCAAACTCTGACGTCAACACTAAGTACCAAACTCTGACGACAACACTAAGTACCAAACTCTGACGACAACACTAAGTACCAAACTCTGACGTCAACACTAAGTACCAAACTCTGACGTCAACACTAAGTACCAAACTCTGACGTCAACACTAAGTACCAAACTCTGACGTCAACACTAAGTACCAAACTCTGACGTCAACACTAAGTACCAAACTCTGACGACAACACTAAGTACCAAACTCTGACATCAACACTAAGTACCAAACTCTGACGACAACACTAAGTACCAAACTCTGACGACAACACTAAGTACCAAACTCTGACGACAACACTAAGTACCAAACTCTGACATCAACACTAAGTACCAAACTCTGACGACAACACTAAGTACCAAACTCTGACGACAACACTAAGTACCAAACTCTGACGTCAACACTAAGTACCAAACTCTGACGTCAACACTAAGTACCAAACTCTGACATCAACACTAAGTACCAAACTCTGACGACAACACTAAGTACCAAACTCTGACGACAACACTAAGTACCAAACTCTGACGACAACACTAAGTACCAAACTCTGACGACAACACTAAGTACCAAACTCTGACGACAACACTAAGTACCAAACTCTGACGTCAACACTAAGTACCAAACTCTGACGTCAACACTAAGTACCAAACTCTGACGTCAACACTAAGTACCAAACTCTGACGACAACACTAAGTACCAAACTCTGACGACAACACTAAGTACCAAACTCTGACGACAACACTAAGTACCAAACTCTGACGTCAACACTAAGTACCAAACTCTGACGTCAACACTAAGTACCAAACTCTGACGACAACACTAAGTACCAAACTCTGACGACAACACTAAGTACCAAACTCTGACGACAACACTAAGTACCAAACTCTGACGACAACACTAAGTACCAAACTCTGACGTCAACACTAAGTACCAAACTCTGACGTCAACACTAAGTACCAAACTCTGACGTCAACACTAAGTACCAAACTCTGACGTCAACACTAAGTACCAAACTCTGACGTCAACACTAAGTACCAAACTCTGACGTCAACACTAAGTACCAAACTCTGACGTCAACACTAAGTACCAAACTCTGACGTCAACACTAAGTACCAAACTCTGACGTCAACACTAAGTACCAAACTCTGACGTCAACACTAAGTACCAAACTCTGACGTCAACACTAAGTACCAAACTCTGACGTCAACACTAAGTACCAAACTCTGACGACAACACTAAGTACCAAACTCTGACGTCAACACTAAGTACCAAACTCTGACGTCAACACTAAGTACCAAACTCTGACGTCAACACTAAGTACCAAACTCTGACGTCAACACTAAGTACCAAACTCTGACGTCAACACTAAGTACCAAACTCTGACGACAACACTAAGTACCAAACTCTGACGTCAACACTAAGTACCAAACTCTGACGTCAACACTAAGTACCAAACTCTGACATCAACACTAAGTACCAAACTCTGACGACAACACTAAGTACCAAACTCTGACGACAACACTAAGTACCAAACTCTGACGACAACACTAAGTACCAAACTCTGACGTCAACACTAAGTACCAAACTCTGACGACAACACTAAGTACCAAACTCTGACGACAACACTAAGTACCAAACTCTGACATGAACACTAAGTACCAAACTCTGACGTCAACACTAAGTACCAAACTCTGACGTCAACACTAAGTACCAAACTCTGACGTCAACACTAAGTACCAAACTCTGACGTCAACACTAAGTACCAAACTCTGACGTCAACACTAAGTACCAAACTCTGACGTCAACACTAAGTACCAAACTCTGACGTCAACACTAAGTACCAAACTCTGACGTCAACACTAAGTACCAAACTCTGACGTCAACACTAAGTACCAAACTCTGACGTCAACACTAAGTACCAAACTCTGACGTCAACACTAAGTACCAAACTCTGACGTCAACACTAAGCACCAAACTCTGACGTCAACACTAAGCACCAAACTCTGACGTCAACACTAAGTACCAAACTCTGACGTCAACACTAAGTACCAAACTCTGAAATCAACTCTAAGTACCAAACTCTGACGACAACACTAAGTACCAAACTCTGACGACAACACTAAGTACCAAACTCTGACGACAACACTAAGTACCAAACTCTGACGACAACACTAAGTACCAAACTCTGACGACAACACTAAGTACCAAACTCTGACGACAACACTAAGTACCAAACTCTGACGACAACACTAAGTACCAAACTCTGACGTCAACACTAAGTACCAAACTCTGACGTCAACACTAAGTACCAAACTCTGACGACAACACTAAGTACCAAACTCTGACGACAACACTAAGTACCAAACTCTGACGACAACACTAAGTACCAAACTCTGACGACAACACTAAGTACCAAACTCTGACGTGAACACTAAGTACCAAACTCTGACGTGAACACTAAGTACCAAACTCTGACGTGAACACTAAGTACCAAACTCTGACGTGAACACTAAGTACCAAACTCTGACGTGAACACTAAGTACCAAACTCTGACGTGAACACTAAGTACCAAACTCTGACGTGAACACTAAGTACCAAACTCTGACGTCAACACTAAGTACCAAACTCTGACGTCAACACTAAGTACCAAACTCTGACGTCAACACTAAGTACCAAACTCTGACGTCAACACTAAGTACCAAACTCTGACGTCAACACTAAGTACCAAACTCTGACGTCAACACTAAGTACCAAACTCTGACGACAACACTAAGTACCAAACTCTGACGACAACACTAAGTACCAAACTCTGACGACAACACTAAGTACCAAACTCTGACATGAACACTAAGTACCAAACTCTGACATGAACACTAAGTACCAAACTCTGACGTGAACACTAAGTACCAAACTCTGACGTGAACACTAAGTACCAAACTCTGACGTGAACACTAAGTACCAAACTCTGACGTGAACACTAAGTACCAAACTCTGACGTCAACACTAAGTACCAAACTCTGACGTCAACACTAAGTACCAAACTCTGACGTCAACACTAAGTACCAAACTCTGACGACAACACTAAGTACCAAACTCTGACGTCAACACTAAGTACCAAACTCTGACGTCAACACTAAGTACCAAACTCTGACGTCAACACTAAGTACCAAACTCTGACGTCAACACTAAGTACCAAACTCTGACGTCAACACTAAGTACCAAACTCTGACGTCAACACTAAGTACCAAACTCTGACGTCAACACTAAGTACCAAACTCTGACGTCAACACTAAGTACCAAACTCTGACGACAACACTAAGTACCAAACTCTGACGACAACACTAAGTACCAAACTCTGACGTCAACACTAAGTACCAAACTCTGACGACAACACTAAGTACCAAACTCTGACGTCAACACTAAGTACCAAACTCTGACGTCAACACTAAGTACCAAACTCTGACGTCAACACTAAGTACCAAACTCTGACGTCAACACTAAGTACCAAACTCTGACGTCAACACTAAGTACCAAACTCTGACGTCAACACTAAGTACCAAACTCTGACGTCAACACTAAGTACCAAACTCTGACGTCAACACTAAGTACCAAACTCTGACGTCAACACTAAGTACCAAACTCTGACGTCAACACTAAGTACCAAACTCTGACGTCAACACTAAGTACCAAACTCTGACGTCAACACTAAGTACCAAACTCTGACGTCAACACTAAGTACCAAACTCTGACGACAACACTAAGTACCAAACTCTGACGACAACACTAAGTACCAAACTCTGACGTCAACACTAGATATCAAACTCTGACATCAACACCAAGTATCAAACTCTGACGTCAACACTAGATATCAAACTCTGACATCAACACTAAGTACCAAACTCTGACGTCAACACTAAGTACCAAACTCTGACGTCAACACTAAGTACCAAACTCTGACGTCAACACTAAGTACCAAACTCTGACATCAACACCAAGTATCAAACTCTGACATCAACACTAGATATCAAACTCTGACATCAACACTAGATATCAAACTCTGACATCAACACTAGATATCAAACTCTGACATCAACACTAGATATCAAACTCTGACATCAACACCAAGTATCAAACTCTGACATCAACACCAAGTATCAAACTCTGACATCAACACCAAGTATCAAACTCTGACATCAACACCAAGTATCAAACTCTGACATCAACACTAGATATCAAACTCTGACATCAACACCAAGTATCAAACTCTGACATCAACACCAAGTATCAAACTCTGACATCAACACTAGATATCAAACTCTGACATCAACACCAAGTATCAAACTCTGACATCAACACCAAGTATCAAACTCTGACATCAACACTAGATATTAAACTCTGACATCAACACTAGATATCAAACTCTGACATCAACACTAGATATCAAACTCTGACATCAACACTAGATATCAAACTCTGACATCAACACTAGATATCAAACTCTGACATCAACACTAGATATCAAACTCTGACATCAACACCAAGTATCAAACTCTGACATCAACACCAAGTATCAAACTCTGACATCAACACTAGATATCAAACTCTGACATCAACACCAAGTATCAAACTCTGACATCAACACCAAGTATCAAACTCTGACATCAACACTAGATATTAAACTCTGACATCAACACTAGATATCAAACTCTGACATCAACACCAAGTATCAAACTCTGACATCAACACTAGATATCACACTCTGACATCAACACTAGATATCAAACTCTGACATCAACACTAAGTATCAAACTCTGACATCAACACCAAGTATCAAACTCTGACATCAACACCAAGTATCAAACTCTGACATCAACACCAAGTATCAAACTTTGACATCAACACTAGATATCAAACTCTGACATCAACACTAGATATCAAACTCTGACATCAACACTAAGTATCGAACTGTGATATCAATACTAAGTATCAAACTCTGACATCAATACTAAGTATCAAACTCTGACATCAACACCAAGTATCAAACTTTGACATCAACACTAGATATCAAACTCTGACATCAACACTAGATATCAAACTCTGACATCAACACTAAGTATCAAACTCTGACATCAACACTAGATATCAAACTCTGACATCAACACTAAGTATCAAACTCTGACATCAACACTAGATATCAAACTCTGACATCAACACTAAGTATCAAACTCTGACATCAACACTAGATATCAAACTCTGACATCAACACTAAGTATCGAACTGTGATATCAATACTAAGTATCAAACTCTGACATCAATACTAAGTATCAAACTTTGACATCAATACTAAGTATCAAATTTGACATCAATACTAAGTATCAAACTGGTGCCATCATTTCTTTTAAATGTAAACATTTAACCTACAGTAAGGCTTCAGTTCTAGTGTTTCTATTCTGGCTCGCTATCTGAAATCAGTTGTGATTTTTATTGGGAGACGCAATGTATCCAACCAGAACAAGACCAAATCACTAGAACTCGACATTGACTCAGAGGCAGTTCAGTGGTACAGTACTTTCATATCCAACAAATCCCACCATGGTCTTCCTCAAAGTCAGGCTTTGTAACCAGCTAAGCAGATAGGAACGCAGGTACTGTTCCTCATAGCCGCTACAGGGACATGACAGGGACTTTGCCTACTTTGGCTTTCAGTTCATTTCCTTCATCAACAAGCACAAATAAATTAATTTATCTCATTTACTTCAGGTTTTATGGTATTATGGTGTAAAGTTCAATACTGATAACGGAGCAGAAGGACGCTCATGCTGCTGTAGCTTTTCCTTCAGAAGATTATACACAGATTTTACACTGTATAGAAACGGTCTGGCAGTTCAACCTAAAAGCCTCCATACAGAAAATAAATGTATGTGAGAATAAAAAGTGATCAGAGACCTGCGTTTACTTGCAAACAGCACAAAAATCGGATATTTTCATTTTTACTTCATGCCCATAACACAAGATCTTTACAACGGGAAGAGTCTCGACATATACATCTAGACACATACTCTAACTGAACGGTGCATTGGGGGAGCCTAAAGACTTCTCTGGGCTCAAGCTCAACTGGGAATGAAAACAGTGGGAAGACGTGAGGTTTGAGACTGGCCATGGAAATATTGGTGAAGAAGAAAAAGCCTACTTCAGGCTCGGTCATAGGGTGACCTGCACACCAGGCACTGTTAATACTAGATACACGTTGTATTGCAATATATGCAGCCTGGGGTGTCTTTAAATGTGTTTTTATAGACACACCCATGCCTGTCGCAACATGACAACCCCACAACACTTTCTACATGTGTCACAACAGCATAGTCATGTTATCAGACAGTACAAGTGCTGGAGTGGCCTGCCTGCAGTCCAGATCTGCCCCTCGCTGAAAACATGAGGCGCATAATGCACAATTATTACAATTACAAAGTGATGTAACAAGGAAAGGATGTGTATACATGCTTCTGTTTCAACTTCTTCAAAACCAATTTTGAAATAAATGCATATTCACAAAATAAAAAAGTTTATAATGTAAAACATCAAATATTGGTTTTCTTCTGTTTTTAATTGAAGTGGTCAAACTACTAAGAGGTCCATTCACTAATCGCTGCTTTCTGTTTTTATTAGCAAGTGATTTAACAAGTTTAATTGAACTAAACTAATACTTTGAATGTAACTGTGCAAAGCAAAATTCTACTCTGGACAAACAATATATTTTTTTAATTCATACCAAATCAAAACTCTAATCCATCAAACCTCAAAAAAAAAATGCCTCAAGCCACCTTCACACTGTGGCCTGTTCAGCAGACCTGCACGTTTTTAATTGTGTAGACTAACAAGCTATAAAACTACAGTAAGAGTCCAGAGGGCGGATCCTCCTGTAAGAGTAAAGCACTGTACTGCCGAGATAACAGCTACAAATTAGATTGTCTAAATATTCTTAATTAAATACCCTACATAGATCATCAACCAATCCTAGATCAGTGCTTAAGATACACTAAAGCTAAAATCTGGGAACCACACGGCTCCTTTTAAACTTTTCAGACTTACGGTTGATGGTACTTTTTAATAAACCAAGAAAGGAAATCTAAAAAAGTCAATTAAGGTCATGTGATGTGACACTACACTTAGTATCTGTATCCAAACCAAAATCTGGTATTAAGACCACCCAGCGTTTTAACTCGTGAGACGATTTTGCCTAAATACTGATGTAACTGATGTAATTCTTAAATTCCAATACTGAAATATACCGAAACCGCCAAAGGTGCTCAAACAGCTGATGAGTTTAAGTGCTGGCACAATGAGGAGAGTTATTGTAAACCAATGAAAACACATTTAATAATAACACTGTGAGAAGTTTACTGCCCCCAAACTTTTCAGTTACCTTTTTTTAAATATGTTCATAAAGTTGTGAGAGAAGAAATAATTCCAGCACAGCAAAAACATGAAAATTTATGAATAATATTAATACATTCCAGCTGGTGGGCTGTGAATGCAGCGGTAACTCACCCATAGCATTGCTGTTGAGTAAGAACGATCCATGTGATAATCCGTCAGCCTCCATAAGAAGATAAAATGGATGAACACCGTAAAGGTTAGTGAGCTCCTGCAGAATGAAAGCGAGAGAGACAAAAATGGGAATGCAGTGGTCACCATATGTATTGTGATATTGCAAGCAAAGTGATATTGCAATTTTTCAAATCCTACTATTAAAACACACCACATGAACAGGTTTGCCAATGCTTACAATAGCATTGCGCCCTTGTGCTGCTTGTTAATGTTGGAGTGGTGCTGAAAATGGATTACAACACTGCCATCTAGTGGTCAGAGGTTTAAACACAACACAATGATTCACTATCTGCCAGGAATCTGTGTATTGATAATGTGTTTTTGAGAATCAATACAGTATCACTAAATATAATATCTCTATATTTTCGATATTTTCTTACACCCGTAATGTTTATACACAATATGAAAGTAGAACTTTACCACAGGTGCTGCATCCCGAGTCCACATGGTCAGCGTGTTCCACTGCACGTCATGCAGCAAGTTGGAGCGATGTTCACCCAGCCCGTAAACAAAACTCGATGCTAACGATGTTGACATCTGCAGAAACTGATCCGCATAGAAGAGTGGAGCCACTGTAGTGTTCAGCCTACAGACACATTACACAACAGGTGCATATTAGAACACAATACATACCATCCAGACTATCATTACTATCACTACTATCATTAAGGAACGTCAGATCAGTTCTGAAAGGTCGTTACTGGAGCCTTTCAAGGTCCATTTTACTGGATAGCTCTGGTGATTAACAGGGTACAGCTACTTCACCCAACTGTGCTCGTTACAGGATCCAATTTGAATATAGGACTTACAGCACAGCGCCATTCTGTTTTCTCTTGACAACAATCCCGAACGGCTGTTTGATGAAATCCACCGTATACAAGGGATTTTGAGCCTTTTCTTTGACCACAGGCACATCGATGGGAACCTCATACCTCTGCTTTGCTGGGTCTGTTAGCTGAGGACAAAAGAAGGAAAATAAATAAATGCATGGTTTGGGGCAGATATGACGACTTTTGTATTAATTTTGTATGAGGCTAACTGGTAAATCAGCCTCATTCCAGTTAAAAACTAAAGAAGCCCACCAAACATAACTTGACCGGCTGACTACACGAAGAAAACTACAAACCTGACTTTCACTAACCCATTCATTCATATTCATATATATATATATATATATATATATATATATATATATATATATATATATATATAGTATATATATATAGAGTCATGACATTAAAACCACCTCCTTATATCCACACATTGTCCATTTCATCAGCTCCACTGACCGTGGAGTTGCACTTTGTAGTTCTACACTTACAGACTGTAGTTCATCTGATTCACTGCATACATTGTTTAGCCCCATTAACCTGCTCTTTAAATGGTCCAAACCCCTAGAGGACCACCACAGAGCATATATTCTTTGGGTGGTGGGTCATTCTCAGCGCTGTAGTGACACTGATGTGGTGATGGTGTGTTAGTGTGTGTTGTCCTGGTATGAGCGGCTCAGACACAGCAGTGCTGCTGGAGTGTTTAAACACCTCAGTGTCACTGCTGGACTGAGGATAGGCCAGCAACATCCAGCCAACAGTGTCTTGTCACCTGTGACCTGACCGTCTAAACTGTCCAGCAGCAGACGAGCTACTGTCTCTGACTTTACATCTACACGGTGGACCCGCAAGGCATACGTGTGTAACAGAGGGGACACAGTGGACACACTAACACATAACCACCATGTCAGTGCTGAGAATGACCCACCTCTCAAATAATATCTGCCTTTGTGGGGGTTCGAAGCATTGAAGAACAGGGTAACAAAGTGTACAGAGAAACAGATGAACTACAGTCTGTAAGTGTAGCTCCTATACGGTAAGTGGAGCTGATAAGATGGACAGTGTGTAGATATAAGGAGGTGGGTTTAACGTTATGGCTGATCTGCGTATTGTCCACTGTGTTAGTCGTAAAGACAGCAAACTAATGAAAAGCAAACAATCAGTTTTCTCACTTTTACACGCAGCCTGCTGTTGGACTCATACAGCACATCAAACTGCAGCGTCTCGATGTCGTTAGGGTAGTAGGTCTTCTGCCGACGGATCAATTTCCCTCTGTAGCCCATTTCCGTCTCGTTAATGGCCACCAGCTCGTACGACGGGAAGTCTGGTGGATAAAAGCACCACGGCACTCCGTTTTCTTTGGGTGACTTTGCCTCTGATACTTGTATGAAGCAACAGTTCCTCTTATTGCACATCTCCTCAGTTACGACGACACCTCGCTCTGGGTAGCAGTCAAACCTCTGGGCTTCTGGAATAAGGGAGCAGGACTGGGGCTGAGGCCCACTTTGCCACCCCCTGCCTTGGCTCGAAGGAGACACGGGGGGTGGATGTTTGTGGGTTCCTGTGGAAGGCGGACCACGTAACCAAAGTACAGTTCCCAGCAGCCAGACGCCAAAGACCACCAGAATAAGCCCTCCAAGGGTCATCAGAGCAACAGTGACCGTGCACTGCGGCGTTCTATTCAGCAGAGGACGCTCTGGGTCTTCTGCCTTCATCTCAGTCTCTCCTGAATCATCAGGTGAAGCCTCCAGCAGAGCAGCGCCGGAAAACTGAACCTCCTCTGGGTTCAGTCGCTTGTAGGACACCATGGCTGGCGACTAAGATTAACAGGAGATAGAATGACAGTGTTAAGTTTCTGTGCCAGTAGATGATGTTCTGAAACATGATCATCCAGCCGCACAGTGCTGACTGACTAACATTTCTTAATCATCACTAAGAGACATGAGCCATGAGAAATTTAAAGAAAAGCACGCTCAAGCTAATATCCAGAAACAACTTCTAGCAGAGTAATTGTAGTGTAAAGGTAGCATAAGGGAAGACTTTGTTTGTTTTTTCTTTGATTACTAACAAAACTGAACTAATAAGACACAAACAGTTGTACTTTTTTACGCAGTCTATTGAGCAAATGGAGTAAATATCCAGTGCAACCCACCAAAAATATGTAAATCCTTTAATGTTATCACTCCCAATAACCAGGTTCCTAGAGAGAGTCAGTGTCAGTATCAGTCCTGAATTTTCTTCATTAGTAGACAATTTGCCTAACCATGGATGGAGCCTTTAATAGCTTCATTCATCTCAAAGCATGACACCCACACTTCCAATCTCATCTCCCTAAACACCTTTTACTGGTTAACTCTCGGAGAAGTCATTAACACAGAGGTTTTCTTACTGTTTCCAGCCTGAACTGTGACCGTTACTCAAAGTGCCCAATAAAAGACGTGAAAAGTACAACTGCTTGTGTGTTATTGGTTTACTTTTATTGCTTTAGTCAATAGTTATGAAGCAGATAAGAAACAACCACATTCTATTTGTAATCAAGGCAGAAATCCAGCTACTTCCAATGAGCTGTCTTACTTTTTACTTAATTACTTCTTGCAACCGTACAAGTTAGCTTTCCTATAAATGTAGATCCCATCACACTGGAAACTACGCGATAAGTCAAAGAAGTCGCGTTACTCATAAAACCCCAGTGAGGGCATTTACATTCACGTTTTTGATATTTGAAAGACCCTCTTATCTAAAAAAACGTGTTACAGTGTATATATACATAGGTAGATAAAAGCAGTCTGCCAGTTTACCTGTACACAGGTAGGTGAAGGTTGAATTATAGTATACCTGTACACAGGTAGGTGAAGGTAGTGTTACAGTCTACAACTAATTCAACTTTACAACTAATTCACTAATATATATTAAACATATATTGTCAAAAATAAATAACATCTATAAAACCTGCAAAACTCTTATCTATCTTCTTCAGTTCAGTCAAGTGGCTCCTCATTAAGCTGCTGGCCAGAATGTTAAAAGTATGTACAACTGCAAAAGAAACTATGAACATTCTCTAAACCACAACCAGATGCTTTATTTTGCTAAAGGAATAATTCCATATAGTTATGATCTCTTCACGTGCATTCACTAATAGTATTGTATAGCTTTTAAAATAGTACAAACGTTTGACTGATAGTGTAGTTTTCTTTTAGCTCCTTTTTTTGAAGCAACAACATCAGGAATGACAGATAAGTGACCATCACTCACAGTCCTTTAGCTCAGAGATCAGCCCCACTCATGAGTTTGATAACCTGATCAATACGTCCCAGATAAACCGCTGAGGAGAGTCACATGACCGGCACTGCTTCTTATCTGTAGTCTATACATGTTACACGTATAGACTACAATACAGCCGCTCAGCTCATATCTGTTACAGGTCATGTCTATTACTCCACCGACTGGCCATGTAAAACACGCACAGTACGTGTGCTGGAAATCATGAAAGCTTCGTAGATCTGCAGTTTATCACAAATAAGCCTGTAAACTGTATCGGGCAGACAACGCTAGTAACGTTCTAGCTAATGATATTGACAGTCCAACGTCGACCGGACAGTGTCCTGCAAACAACATATGTAACCAATATATCGTAATTTCTGATACATTTTAAACATATTGAGCCAAATTATCTAATATTCAAGTAAAAGTCTGGAATAACGGCAAACAACAAACTAGGCAATGATGTGGGGTAGCTAGCTTAGCAAACCTTAACTTCCCCTTCACTGTTTCATAAGCTGCGCAGCCACAAACATAAGTTCAGTCTGTTGCGTGTGAGCTCAAAAGTTTAAGCCATTTCAGTAACGTTATAGCTAAAAGACGTGTTTTTAGAAATACAACCACGCTGTAATGTAAGTAAAATGTTTCAACTGTAACCCTTAGCGTTAGCTGTGCTAGCTCGCTACGTTAAAGTTAGTAGCTGCAACTCGCAGCGTCAAACACTCAAAACACAACGACAGCAATGGTGACTTATTCTTACAACTACCATACTGTTAAATACGGATTTGGTCAAACCAAAAGTGGGTTTAAACCCTAAATTCACGAGTTGTTTGAAGTTCTGCATCACCGTAGGTGCATTAAGATGCAACAACATGAACCTAACGTTACCCTGCAGAATGGACCCTTCAGAACATTTAACGTTCAATTTTAAATATATCTCATTTAAAATCAAGCACAGACCCACCTTGGACTATCTTCTCACTGAAGACGAGACGCTCTCTGAAGGTTACATGCCGGTGCAAGCAACAATAATCTTTACAACCAGAGAAAAGCCTGACCTCTCCTCTAAACACAACCCTGGAGTCAGTGGCTGTGTTCAAATCTCTCTCTGTTCCCTAAGTACATAGTGCACTAACTCGACTTCCGACATCGTGGGATCCTCGCTCACACAGTGCACTACGTGTCCAGTGGGGAGCAGATTGGGATGCAGCCAAGAACAGCACTTCCATCTAGTGTTCTGGAGATGGTTTAAAGGGTCCATATTCAGCATACTGCCCACCCTAAAGTCTCTTCTTACCCCTCACAATTAAACAAGCTGTTTATGTAAATGAGCTTTGTTGTGATTGGTTGATCTGTACTGTGCAAGTAAAAAAAAACAGTAGTTTAAAAGTGGTTTAAAAAGATTAAATAAATAAATATGAGCTGATGTTGTCAGACCATATATTACATTTTACTACATAAAACTTTTTTTACTTAGAAAACGGAGGAATTTGACCACAAATACATTTTGACCCTGAGAAATGGATACAAAACTATATGCACCACCCAGTCAGGCCATTGTGTCTTTGTTAAATATTGTCCTAACTATGTCTGGAACATCAAACAGACAGCTTCAGACAACTTCTTCAGAAGTGCTGAGGGATGCTAAGCAAGGTTTGAAAGGTTTGAAATTGAAGTGGGTCATAAAGGGGAAGCGGTTAAGTGCTCCGTACCAGTGAAACGTGACAGACAAGAATTTGTTCACAGTGGCGCTGATGGGAACCAGACGTCTGTTGAGCCTTATGCCAGTAAAAGCTTGGACCAAAAGTTAATACTGTAATAGTCCAAACATTCCACCAGATGGCATCAGCCTGTAACACATGGATCAGCGCAAGTCGAGGAATCATACTTAAAGCAGTGGAAAGTGGAAGAAAAAGAAAACCCTCCTTCCACTGAGCCTCTAGGTCCACCAAGCACAATAATGACTTCATATTAGTATACTTACTTTTATGCATCATCACTTGCACAGGAGGCTTAGCCTGCTTGTAGAATATATCAATATTCATGTTTCAACTCCTGAAAATCCCCGTAAATCAGAGAACCCTCTGACATTCACAAGGTAAATGTATGTAGGAGAAGAAAAATCATTTATTTGTTTACCACAGGGTGTGCCAGCAGTGACTGTCGAAGAAAAACAAAATAGAGAGAAAAATAACATTAGACCTGGAATTCTTTATTTAGGAATGATGCGGGATGAGGAAGGCCTGTCCTTGAAGGCCAGATTTCTGCACAGTTCACCAAACTGTGCCATACTCAATTCTCATTAACAGAATGAAGACACAACTTCAGGGCTTTTGTTCAGCTTCTCCAAATCCCTCATGTTCTTTGTACATCCAGAACATAGCACAAGCGAAGCAAGCTAGATAGCGAAACACTGTAATTAGCGAAACACTGTAGTTAGCTCACGTTCATTCTTCAATACGAACGTTTCAGAAATGCCCCTCAATTTACTTTCATCAGAGGCACAACATCGATTTCA
The DNA here is from genome assembly GCA_021613375.1 of Megaleporinus macrocephalus. Taxonomy (NCBI): domain Eukaryota; kingdom Metazoa; phylum Chordata; class Actinopteri; order Characiformes; family Anostomidae; genus Megaleporinus; species Megaleporinus macrocephalus. The sequence goes on from CM038722.1 coordinate 10,906,264, forward strand.
TGAAACAACTTCAGAAAAGAGAGTTGGCTCGTTTGCCCACAAGATGCGGCCAAAGTTTAGTTTAACAAGCCCGTCCTGCTGCTTTTTACGACTTTAAAGTAGAAAAATCGATGGTCTTGGTTACATGTCCATTACAGCCTATAATATAAGAGCAAGGTTGTTTTTTTTTTTTAGCTCCAGCTTCATACGTGGATGAGAATATAGCTTCAGGCAAACTCCGACTTGTAGGAATAGGAACTGCGGCCTGTTGGAGTAGCTGCGGATGAAGATTAAACTATTGATCAGCGGCAAGTATGTGAGTTCATGTATTTTTAACGCTACTGTAGCTTGCTGGAGTTAATGGCTGTCCTTTGCTTTCTAACTCACTTGTACTCTGACTCTATCATCACAACCGCGAGTAACTGAGGCCACATACAGCTGCTGGTAACCCACTGTCAACTTCTATTACTTGCACAGCAATGTCCTCTAAAGCTAACGCATATGCTTAATTTTACTGTATGTGATCCAGTGATCACCAACCCTGGTCCCGGAGATCCACCTTCCAGTGGACTGTGGCTTGAACTATGATTTGCCACACCTGCTTCAGCTAATTAAGAAGTTCTTGACTGGCTGGATTATTGGATGCATAAGTGTTGGTAGCAGCATGTTGGAACTAAGCAGGATGGAGCTGGGCTCTCCAGGACAAGTGTAAGTGGCTACTGATGTCATGTATTCCCTGCACACACATCTGCATGGCTCATTGGGGGCACTTGTAAGCCATGTTAGCCTTGCTGTCCACCAGATAATGGTGGTGAGTGTACCTTTGTCCCCTACTTTGGCCTCCTCCCACCCTAATAGGTTTACATTTCCATCTGGGTTGTCCCAGACATTCTCTGGCTTTGTTTATAGAGGTGGATAGACCATGCGTCAAGTCCTTCCTCTGTTTGATTCAGACCTTGTGAGGTCAATTGTGCCTCGACTTTTTCATAATATTCCAGACTTCAAAATGACACAAACTGGCTCAAGCAATGCTAAAGTGAGCTGTCTGGAACATGGTAAGAAAAGAATAATAAGAATAAAAATAATAATAATGAGACATCTTGGCAAAGAAGCAGACCTGAGATACTTAGCATTGGTGAATGTTCTTGTATTGAACCCAGCAAGATTGAAGGGTGCACTGCCAGTGGCAACTGAGAGGGCAGAGATAGTAGGAAGGTCATCAATAGCCACAAACAATCTAATGGTAGGCACAAGCACTGCGCTTCTACCCCCCAACCCGGCACAGGATAGCACAAGCATGTCAACAGCTACAAATATCCAGAACCACACAATGAGAGTAGACATCAGGGAACATTGGCAGTTCTAGAACATTGGCATTAAGTTTTGGCTGGGTGGAAAGGGTATCTGGGGTAGACAATTAGATTTCAGGAGGGACCCGGCCAAGGTGGCCAGCCCTTTAGAACCGTGCATGGTGTGCAGAGGTTGGAGAGTCTTCTCTGAAGAAACCCAACTCCATCAGGGAAAGAGATTTTACAGAACTAGCTAGAACGAGCTGGAGTCTTGGCTTAAGAATGTGATTTTTCAAACAAAGACCAACAAAAGAGAGCAGCTAAAAGCCTTAACGGCTCCCACATTAGAACATTTAAGCAGCAAGAGCCGAACTGAAATTAGCCCTATTGGATGTATAGATTCTCTTCAAGTCTCATTTGGAACAGCAGACTTTTGTTCCGGTTCTTTGCTCTGTTTTTAAAATGTCATCGCAGCAGCCTGGTGAATGTCTGCCCTGAGTTCTTTTAATGGCTGGAGCACTTACATGGAAACGTCATTGAACCTGACCTCGAACTACTACATCTCAGACGGAGAGAGAAAAAGAATCATCCTGCCTCTTTTCTAAAGCTCAGTGAAGAGTGTGGAGCATTTGATATGTTTTTGATTTTGTCATGGCTTCAGAATTCCAACTCTTTCTAAGCTTATAGCAACTTATGATATGTAATATGAATGCACACCTCTATGTTGTATACAAGCGTTTTGCGTTCTTCTCAGGAGAATAACACCCCCCAAAAAACTGTTACCCAGATACATAATGTAGTCCACCACATTTCCACAAACGTACCTGTTTATGACCAGTGATGTCATGTATTCCCTGCACACACATCTGTAGGCTCATTGAAGTTTTTGGGGGTACTTGTCAGCTATGTTAGCCTTGTTGTCCAACAGATAATGATAGTGATGAGCGTACCTTTGACCCCTACTTTGGCCTCCTCCCACCCTAATAGGTTCCTAATACATTCCTATCTGGGTTGTCCTAGACATTCTCTGGCTCTGTTTATAGCTTTTGGATAGGGGTTGAAGAGACCATGTGTCAAGTCCTTTCTCTGTTTGCCACAAACAATCTAATGGTAGGCCCAAGCACTGCACCTTTACAGCTTTACCCAGCTTTACAGTGAAAGGAAGCATGTTTATTATTAAATATACTTCCAGTGCATATACCCACTATAAACGTACACGTGTTTATTGACTTAATACTCAGGAATAAAAACAATAAAGTATTGTGATGTGCAAGTAGGCACAGACTGAGGAGGTGGATATAAACGCGGGTTCTGTATTTAAAGTCCAAATTTACACCGGAGCAAGAGAAACACCACAACTTTGAAAACACACACACAGGGAGACAATAATGGACAACCACAGGAGAAAAACAGAGGGTATGTGTACACCGGTTAACAAGATGGAACGAGAAACACCTGAAAACAATAGGCAGGGCTATACAAAGACATTAGCACATGGCTAAGACAGAGGATGAAAACAGGACTAGACAGTGAGACCAGGGCAGGACATGACAAGTATTAATTAGCATAAACAAAGAAGTGTGATAAAATGAAATGACAGAAAAACATATATCAAAGCAAGTTCCACAACCTTAAGCTGCTAAATGTAAATGAAAGATATTCTTGTGCAAAAAAATCATTAAGTATCACGAGATGCAGATGCCACATTGGTGTCAGAAGTGGGTTAGTTCCCCAGCCAGCAGCCTGCGGAGGGATGGCACTACCACAAACTCAAAAGTGGAACGGAGGAAAGGACTGTAAGGAAAAAAAAAAGTATTCCCTTAGTGTTTCCCACATACGGACAAAGCAACTGCAGCTTTCTTGTGTAAACAAATAGCTGCTACAATAAAAGACACCTAAAATGAAGATAAACTGTAAAACGCTGCATTTCATGCCAGCTGAAGAAGGTATTCAAGCCTAATCAGAAACGATTCAGCCTAAAATGTAATTGGGCTACAGCACTTGACTTTACTGGGCTTTACACTAGCCTTTCTAATTCAATGAATAAAGTGTTTTAATCCTTTCAATAAGCCCCAAACAATCACATGCAAACAATCATCTGTGGTCCTCTGTGTCTTTGGGGCCCTGAGAATCCTTCTGATCTACCATTGTGCCCGTATGGCACTCCTGATCCTAACCAGGATGAACTCAAAGACTTGGAGAAGATGAAAGAACTTAAGTGAAATGGGTTTCTTGGCAACTTCCACTGTCAGCACTGTCGCTAGTGTAAAACAAGAAAGCTGCCACATCAGAAAACGGTGAGATGGAAGATCAAATATGAAAAGAATAGCACACAGACCCCCATCTGCTCTCTGAAAGCACTTGCACCAGCTGCTGTCTCGCCCTTAGGATTAACAGGCCCATCATACCAGTTGATGTTGGAGGACAGTTTTTTTTTCTTCGTTCTTGGCAAGCGACAAACATCTTTGAAATTTTGGTACTCTGAGCATCTCACATGCCCTTCCACTCTGTTACAGGCTTCACCACCCGGCTCTGTGTGAATCCTGCTATCTGTACTGATGCCGTGCATCGTAGAGTCAGATACTGAGACTCTGGAATCCTTATGTCGGTGGGACCTGAGTGCTGGTTATCTCCGGGTTAAAGGGGATTCTGCTCAAGCGGGAAATCAACATAACGTGTTCATTTAGTGGTATTTAGTGGTATTCAGGTTCTAGAACTAAATAATAATAAGGGTATATCAGAATTAGATGGAGGTGCATTTGCTTACAGAATTAGGCCCAGGGCACCAATCAATGATATATATATATATATATATATATATATATATATATATATATATACATCTACCAACCAAAACTATCCAGACAACAGTGTCCTATGGGCAGAAGCCTGTCACCACTGAGGAAGGATTAGATGATGACCTACACAAACTGTGCAGCAGCAGATGAGCTATCATCTCTGACTTACATCTACACTGTGGACCAACAAGTTAGAAGTAGACAAATCAGCACAACACACACTAACACACCAGCACCCTGTCACTGTTACCAAATCATACTAATCATTGAAGAGCAGGGTGAAAGGAGGCTTACAAACTATGCAGAGATACAGATGGACTGCATTTTGTAATTGTAGAACTATGAAGTGGACCTGTATTGTAAAAGGAACTGAGAGAACGAACAATGTGTAGATACTAAACATACCTAAACATAGTAAACCTAATTTTATTCGACAACTAGTTCTGCAGATCGTTGATAGGCTAACAGGCTTCTCCAGTAACTTTTAGATTTAGGCTTTAAGTCGAAATACTTGCTGAAGGATTCTCTGAAACATGTTTGTATATCTTACAACTCAAACTGATCTATGTGTTTACTGTACACTCTTTCAGAAGAACATGGTTCTTTTCTAGAATGTACAGTTTACTCTGTGTAGAACCTTTAAATTCTAGACCGAGTAAAATTTTTAAATTGTGAAATATATTCTACATTCTGGATACATTCGATTCCCTGCCTGGGTCGTTCTGTGTGGAGTGTGTATGTTCTCCCCATGCTTTAAGTGGGTTTCCACCGGGAACCTCCCACATGTCCAAAGACATGCATGTTAGGTTGATTGGTCACTCTTAATTGCCTGTGAGTGAGTGTTGGCCATGCGATGGGCAAACTGTCCATGGTGTGCCCGATGACGCAGGGATTGGCTCCGCCCCCTCCGGGACCCTGAATAGCGGGATTAAGTGGAAGATAATGAATGGATGAATGGATGGATTCTACATTCTGTTCTATGTTCTTTTTTTCTGGGAACCACGTATGATTTATGTGGTTTTATGTACCAAAAACTGCATCAGTACATCTGACCATTTTCCAGTCTTACTCTATCCCTGCAGACTGATTGCATTGATGTGCCTTTTTGACTGATCTATGTTCTGATTGGCTGACCTGTATTGGGTCAAGAAGCACTCCTCCTTAGAACTGCAGCACAAATGGGTGGGGCTAATCTTGGTGTATGTGGGTAAATGAGGAAATGAGTACAAGTTAAACACCATTTACTTGATACATTAAACATAAGAAATGAAAAACAAGTTGGTTTTGAATTAATTTCAACCAAAAGTTTGTTATTGTAAAAGACAGATGGTGTTGGGGATAATATGTATTAGTCCAGTAAATAAACTCACTAATAATGTATCATTTATTCACTTACATTTGAAAAGGATGAAGTAGTTTTGTGTTTGTAAAGGCTGTACACAAGCTGGGATGCTCAAAACTACCTAATTGCACTGAAGCCTTTAAAAACAGCACATTTTAAAACATCTTCTAGGGAGTTTGTAGCCCTTGGGAAAATAGACTAGCTCCTTGAATTTCAATTGCATTGCTTGAGTGAGGTCCTGACTTCAGATTTCTGATTTAAATGCTAGTTATCGTCGCCCCAGCTGTTTTTAGAGAGAAAGCTCTGATGTCTGTAATCTGTACAGATCTATGGATTAGAAAACAGTCAGGTAAGAATTTCCAAGATAGACGTTCTAGGAGCTGACAAATGTAGGAGGCTCAAATAACATTTAGCTTGTGGGCTTTGATATAATGCTTAATTGTCCTTGTCCGAGGCAAATAACCACTGCTTCACATAGCGCTTCACTGCAGTCAGTGACACTGCGGGCGGAAAAATCTGAGCAGCTTTGACAGGGGCCGTATCGTTTGGCTGGACAAGCGGGTTGCATCATCTCTGAAACGGCAGGCGTTGTGGGAAGCTGCCGCTCAGCAGTGGCGAGTGCCCGTTGAAAGGAGGCCAAAGAGGCAACAGGGTGTTGGGCTGTCAAAGCATATCTATGCTAGAAGGCTATCCTGTCTGCTTTGAGCTGACAGAAGGACGACTGTGGCTCAAGTTGCAGAAATTTTAAATGCTGGTTTTGGGAGGGATGTGCCACAGCGTGATGGGGCTGCACAGCGGCTGACCGCGGTCAGAGTGCCCACATTAACAACATCGCCTTTAAAACTGGACCCTGGAGAAGACCACCTGGTTCGATTTCCAAGTCCTGTTCTCTGTTCTTTGGGGCACTAGAAGAAGACCACCTGGTCCAAATTCCAAGTGATACTTCTTATTCCTTGGGAAACTGGAAGAAGACCACCTGGTCTGATTTAAAAGTCCTGTTTTGTGTTCCTTGGGGCACTGGAAGAAGACCACCTGGTCCAAATTCCAAGTGTTGTTTCCTGTTCCTTGGGGCACTGGAAGAAGACCACCTGGTCCAAATTCCAAGTGTTGTTTCCTGTTCCTTTGGGGCACTGGAAGAAGACCCCCTGGTCGGATTTCCAAGTCTTGTTTTCTGTTCCTTGGGGCACTGGAAGAAGACCACCTCGTCCAAATTCCTAGTGCTGCTTCCTATTCCCTAGGAAACTGGAAGAAGACCACCTGGTCCTATTTCCAAGTCCTGTTTTGTGTTCCTTGGGGCACTGGAAGAAGACCACCTGGTCCATTTTTCAAGTGCTGCTTTCTATTCCTTGGGCACTAGAAGAAGACCACCTGGTCTGATTTAAAAGTCCTGTTTTCTGTTCCTTGGGGCACTGGAAGAAGTCCACCTGGTTCGTTTTCCAAATGCTGCTTCCTGTTTCCTGATATAGCTGTCTGGATACCTGGGAAAGTGATGGCACCAGGATGCACTGTGAGAAAGAGAGGGATGCTTTGAGCAATGTTTTTTTTTAGGAATCTCTGGGTCATAAACACATCATGTGCTTCCTATCTAAACATCACTGTGGACCAGGTACACCTGTGCATGGTAATGAGGAACATAATGAAGAGTTCAGAGTGTTGTCCTGGCCTCCAAAATCCCTGGTCCTTAATCCAACTGGACATCTGTGGCATGTGCCATAACAACAAGTCTCCACTTTCATCTTCAATGACTTAACGGAACTGCTGCTAACAACTTGGTCCCGGATTTCAGGTATCTTCAGAGGTCCTGGAGACCTTCTACTGTAGTCGGTGGTTGCTGTGGCTCCTAAACGCTTCCACATTACCGAACTCACTTATTGAAGCAGTAGCATCTTAATACAGCACCATGCTGAATTCAGTGAGCTCTTTAGAACGACCCATTCTTTCACTAATGTTTGTAAAGGTAGACCGGCTAGATCTGGCTTGCTGCTTGATTTTAAACCCCTGTGGCAAAGGGACTAAATAAAACACCTGAATTCAATGATTAAGAGATGTGTCTTTATATATAAACTTCCTGGTTCATTCTAGAACCTGACATGCTTCCATCCATTCCAATGAACTGAATCCAAAAAATGAATACACTTATGAAGAACACCAGAAAACCAGTATTAATCCGATTATACAGTGTTAGATTCAAACAGCATGGCGGCACGGTGGTGCAGTGGTCAGCACTGTCGCCTCACAGCAAGACGGGTTGGATTCCTGGTCCGAGCAGGTGTGGAGTTTGCATGTTCTTCCTGTGCTTGGGTGGGTTTCCTCTGGGTTTCTTTCCACAGTTAGTCACTCTAAATTGCATGAGTATGTGTTGGCCATGCGATGGATTGGCGATCTGTCTATGGTGTAACCCGCCTTCGACTGATGACACTGGGATTGGCTCCAGCTCCCCCGTGGCTTCAACTAGCCGGCTAAAGGGGAAGATGATGGATGGATAGATTCAAACAACTACATTGCTGTCTTGTCCTTTGATTTGCTGAGCACCAACTGGATTCCCTCACAATGTCTTCTTTCACAACCAAGCTGTTTTTAATGTGAGGCACAAAGTATAATAAATGGTTCAAATATACAGCCTAATGGGGCTGGCAATCACTGCCAGAGGCTTGAGCTGTGACCGGAAAACAGACTTGGCCACAAGCCAACCATAAAGAAGATGGACATTAATTCAATGCATTTAAAAAACGTGACTTGCTCTCTGAACCAATAAACATAAACTATTCATAATAAATAAATTAATGTCAAGATCAGTGTTAAGGTTCATCAGTGCATGTTTCTGCTAATGCATTGGCGCATCTGTCCAGATGAATACCTCACTCTTACGACCTGCATAAAAGTGTTTTCCTCCACTTACCTGCGCTCAACACCTTGTTTCTACAATATCTGAGAATAAATTTTTTTCTCTGTATATTTTGTTAGCTCCCTTTGCCATGTTTTTTCAGTATATACACATTGTATATTTTCTGTAATGTACTATACTGTACATACACCACTGTATATTTGCTGTACTGTACTATACTGTACATACACCACTGTATATTTGCTGTACTGTACTATACTGTATATGCACCACTGTATATTTGCTGTACTGTACTATACTGTATATACACTACTGTATATTTGCTGTACTGTACTATACTGTATATACACTACTGTATATTTGCTGTACTGTATTATACTGTATATACACCACTGTATGTTTGCTGTACTGTATTATACTGTATATACACCACTGTATATTTGCTGTACTATATTATACTGTATATACACCGCTGTATGTTTGCTGTACTGTATTATACTGTATATACACCGCTGTATATTTGCTTAACTGTATTATACTGTATATACACCACTGTATATTTGCTTTACTGTATTATACTGTATATACACCACTGTATATTTGCTGTCCTATATTATACTGTATATACACCACTGTATGTTTGCTGTACTGTATTATACTGTATATACACCACTGTATGTTTGCTGTACTGTATTATACTGAATATACACCACTGTATATTTGCTTTACTGTATTATACTGTATATACGCCACTGTATATTTGCTGTACTATATTATACTGTATATACACCACTGTATGTTTGCTGTACTGTATTATACTGTATATACACCGCTGTATATTTGCTTAACTGTATTATACTGTATATACACCACTGTATATTTGCTTTACTGTATTATACTGTATATACACCACTGTATATTTGCTGTACTGTATTATACTGTATATACACCACTGTATATTTGCTGTACTGTACTATACTGTATATACACCGCTGTATATTTGCTTAACTGTATTATACTGTATATACACCACTGTATATTTGCTGTACTGTATTATACTGTATATACACCACTGTATGTTTGCTGTACTGTATTATACTGTATATACACCACTGTATATTTGCTGTACTGTACTATACTGTATATACACCACTGTATATTTGCTGTACTGTATTATACTGTATATACACCACAGTATATTTGCTGTACTGTATTATACTGTATATACACCATTGTATATTTGCTGTACTGTATTATACTGTATATACACCACAGTATGTTTGCTGTACTGTACTATACTGTATATGCACCACTGTATATTTGCTGTACTGTACTATACTGTATATGCACCACTATATATTTTCTTTACTGGTCAATCTAAGCTTTAGGACAGCTGACAAGATATTTTCAGGATGTTTCTGAATTCTGAATTTTACCAGCAAATTCTAAAGGAACATGTCAGGACATCTGTCTGTGAACCCGTCGCTCTCCAAGTCTTTTACCAGAGAAAAGTGAAAGAGGAATAAAGTTCATGTTGATTGAGGTCACAGTCCTGACCTCAGTCCTATAGAAACGATGTGGAAAGTGAGCAGCTCATGTGAAGAAACCCACCAACATCCTAGAGCAGAAGCTGTTTTGTATGAAGGAATGGACTAAATGTCCTCCGAGCCGATGTGCTGGACGGATCAACAGTTACCGGAAACGTTTAGCTGCAGTGTATATAAAAGCTTCTCATTGAGTAATTTCGGGCAAGGCCTTCAAGCACAGAGCTAGCTCGCTACGTAAAGGTTAATTACAGTCATTAAGGGTCACAGCTGTTGTAGAATACTCAGTGGCGTCACAGACTGAGAAACAAGACTATGTACGAGCAGAAGGGCTGCAGTTGGACAGGTCTTTGAAGGTTTACTGTGAATTAAATAGTAGTTTATCTATTTTCAGTATAACTTCTACATGAACTTACATTAAAACGTCAGAGCGTCTCTGCTGATCAGTTCATCGTGGAAATTCTCACGTAATGTAGAGGCAGCTGTGATTTTCAAACGTTATAAAACAGGTTTTGACCGCAACAATATTTTGGTTTGAAAAGTGAACTTTGATAGAAAGTGACATGCAGTTGTGCGGCCTGCATACGTTAGCGTGCATGCCTACTGCGGTGGTGGTACGTAGGAGCTTCGCACAGCTTTTATGTGCACCGCCTGTGCATTTATGTACTAATCAGCTTAGACTTTCCCAAAGAAACCCCTCTGAGCATCATATCCCACTCAACCCTCCCTCCCGCTGCCCACAGCTCACTGCTGAACTAGGGCAGAATACTAAGACTTCACTGATATTTCACTTATAATAAAGAGCATTGTGATAACTCCAGATTGCTGTTAGTTGTTCCTCAATGACAGCCACACTTTTAGTTGCAGGCAAGTCCCAAACCCGGATGCTACTAATCTGACAGGGTGAAGACCAGCCCATGTGAACCGCTGCTAACACAACACTGTCGGACAGCTTAACATGCTTGCAGGAGAACACAAGTTATAAAACCCTACAGATTCAGCAAAAATGCATAAAACCAAATTGATATTTTCATTTTGTGTGCATTCAGCTCCATTCAGTTCTATCAGTTGAAGACATGCGTGTGGGCACCTTCTTGCATTCTGTAATCATGCTTTGAGCTCTGGCTCTGGCTTCAGAGCAACTCAGTCAACACGGTCATCTCAGGAATGATTAAAATAGCATACATGGCGATGTTTAAATGTTTTGGGAGTGCTTTAGGGGCAATTACATTAACTTAACACTTAATATCTGTAAACGTTGCCTAAAACAACCAGCAATACCTGCATGTGCTGTGTTTTGGATGTTGGTATGCTGGTTAACCAGCATAACCATGCTGGGTGGTCAGCTAAATCAGCACCAAGCCAGCTCTAGCCACCATAAACCTAGAAAATAAGGTTTATAGAAAATAAGCATTATAGAAAATAAGCATACTTAAAGTTCATTTTATTAAGTATATAAAATAAGCATACTTAAAGTTCATTTTATTAAGTATACTTTACTATACTAATGTCATTGTACTAGTAGTACACTCGTATATGTACTATTTTAATACTTCTTGGGACTAAAGTGGCCCACTTTATAGTTTTTAAAAGTATACTTTTAAGTACACTTTAAGTGTAAGAGTAGTAAACCAAGTATAAAACGAGTTTACATCTTTTGTACTGCAACTACACTAAAAGTAAACTTAAGGGTTTACTGTTAGTTTACTAGCTTGTAAGTTTTCTTTAAGTGAACTTAACATAATACTTGTATGTATAATGCTTATATTATTGTTGTACTTTAAAGTATATGACTAGGTTTAAGGTTTTTTTTCTACTTAAAATAGAATTTACTCACCAGTGGACACAAGACACACTCAGATTAAGAAAGATATTTGTATCTTTATAAATCTTTATAAAGCAAATTTTAAATAAATATTCTACTGGATGTGTTTTTGTGAAGAGTAAGAATGCTTACTTCTACTATCTCAATCAAAAGATTAAGTACTAGTAAAGGCCAAATTATAACTGTGTTTAGTATATCACTGAGAAGTACATAAAAAGTAAACTGAAAGCATACTCACGTCCTTTTAGTTTAAAAGAAGTAAACTAATGGTAAACTTGAATAAACTTCTTTTTTGTAAGGGCAGCTTAAGATAGCATTGAACTTATGGCGCTTTGTGCTGCATGAAAACAAGGAACATGGTGGCCGTTCTCACTCACTTTATATAGTGTGATACTAAATTCTTTAATTTCATACAAACCATTTTGTTGCCAAATATAGCATAATGATCATTTCCATTAGTCGGTCAATTGGAATTCCCATGTAAGCTAACATTCGTTTTTTTAGAATGCTGCATCTAAAACTTGCTCAATTAAAGCTTGTAATAGACAGTTAATTGGCACTTTAGTTGATAGGCTTTTACAGTTTCACTGTAATCTGGTGAATGTGGTAGCATAAGTCCAGTATTTGCTGTGTACAGTGATTAGCCAGCAATGTCTCATAGCGTATGAACTTTTCCGAGTCTAATTATGTTCCAGGCCACAAAAATAGGATCTTGCTCAGTTCCCATCAACAGCTTTAAACGATGATGAATAAAATGTTCATAATTGTTTGTAATTACTGTTTACTCTCTATTTCTGATGACTATAACCAAACACACTGGTGCTGAGGAGCCGCCTCAGTCTAATAATGACATATAATCACTTTTATAATGGTTGCAGTTCATTACGAGGAATAAAGTGAGGCTTTCAAACAAGATATGTTTAGTTACAGAGCACAATCTCATACATACTGTATGCACATAAATGTTTTTATGGATTATACATGTGTTTTTATGTACTGTGTGTCTAAGTGTGTACTTATGCCTGTCTTCTTATGTATCGCCCTGTTTTTGGGAATCAGCCACAAAAAACACGATTAAGAGAAAAGTGTAAACAAGGCAGTTTAATATTTTTAGTGGTCAGACTACACTTAAGGACTGCTGACCTGAATATTTTCTGGATGGTTCAATAAAAAAAGTAGGTCCTTTCTATTAAGCATAGCCTTACTATCCTGTGTAGAGTCTCATAGACCACATCCGCCCACTTGAAGACAAAAAAATGTCCTGTCAAATGGGTCACCCACTTTTTCCCAGTGTGAACAGGATGACCTTGAGCTACTGGTTGACTGCAGTGGCTAATGGTGTTGCAGGATGGTGCTAGGACTTAGATACTCAGAGCTATAAGCAGTGAGCTGAAGAATCTGCTACAATAAGCTGAAACGTGTCTATAAAAAGAGAGTGATACGCCGCAGAAGAGAGAGAGAGAGAGAGAGAGAGAGACAATGTAATCCTGAAGAGGAATTATATATGGATTCACTCAGTTTTACTTTGTGTGCTCTGCCTATAAATGTGATCCGTCTTATGGACTGTTGTGAGGCTGAACGAACTGAACAGTGGTGTGGTGGTCTCTGAATAGGTGGATACCAAGTCTGCATCTATCCCCACGATGTAAAGGATGTCATTATAAACTAAAAGCAGTTTACAATACACCAATAAAGTGTCATGAAAATAGGATTAGCTTATTTAACCCATATCTGCAGCGTGTAAGAGTCACGTTAATCGCTCAGTAAAGTATGAAATAATGTTTAAAGTTGGAGCTGTCAGGTTGGACTATGTCGTATGTCTTTATCTATTAACATAACACACACACACACAGACTTGAGAGGATCACGGATTGCACAGACTTTGTGTGGGGGGCTATATAAGGAGGAAATGGCATCGATTAAACGAGAGAGAGACGATGTGCGTTTGGAGCTCTATCATTGGTCAGAAACTCCTGAATAAGATTACAGTCTTCATTCCTAAGGCATTAGTTTGGTGGTTTATTCAGTATTTAAAAATACTTCATCAACAAATACAAATATTAACATTACAGTGATGAAGATATGATCATAACAGAGATGTCGGCTAATGTAAGAACTCTGTATTCCGTATACTTCAGTATTCAGTACACTTGTAACAGTTCCTGTTGATGTAATAAAGACCACTTGATTGTCGTTTAATCAAATTAATATCAACTCTATATCGGAGACATTGTCAAACATCAATCAAAAAGTTTCACAAGACCATTTAAGCCATTTAAGCTGAGTCTGGCCATCAAATCTGAGTAAATAGTGACATTTGGAGATGGGAATGGGAATGGAGTGGGAAAACTTTTCATGATCAGTTCAAATGTATTTAACCACATATTTAACATTCTAAAAATAACAAACAAAATGCTAAAAAGCAATCTCAGTTAACACAGATAGCTTTACTCTGCTGCCTCACTTAAATTTTAGCTTAATTCAGTTTAATCACACTTTATTAATTGCAGGAAAATACCATACAGCCGGAATACTGATGGAACAAAGTGATGACCCAGAGGCTACGTTACTGGTGAAAAAGCAGCTCAAGCCTACTAAAGAAAAAACCCAAATAAACCCACCAACACTAAACATGCCGCATTACAATTAAATTGAACCACATGGTCGAGGACAGTTCAAAATCATCAGCTAGCCAACACTAAGACCTTAGGAGCTCCAGAGTAAAAGCCAAACTGCTATGCTAAGCTATCAAGCGACCTTTAAAAGGACATCAATTTCAACACATGATTAAAAGCTACTCATACCCAGTTACGTTGGGCCACATGGGTGAGGTGACTCAAGAAAATGGACGCTCACCATCCAGCTCCAGTCAGCCCTGCTAGCAAACACAATTTTCAGCACCTGGAACTAATTAAACAGTAAGAGCTACAGTGAGCCAGGGCATGACTACAGCTAAAAGGCAAAAACTGAGGGTGTGTGCGAAATCGCCTACTAGTCAGTAGGTACTAGATTAACCAGCAATGTCTCAATAGCATATGAACTTTTCCTAATCTAATTATGTTCCAGGCCACAAAAATAGAATCTTGCTCAGTTCCCATCAACAGCTTTAAACGATGATGAATAAAATGTTCATAATTGTTTGTAATTACTGTTTACTCTCTATTTCTGATGACTGTAACCAAACACACTGGTGCTGAGGAGCCGCCTCAGTCTAATAATGACATATAATCACTTTTATAATGGTTGCAGTTCATTACGAGGAATGAAGCGAGGCTTTAAAACAAGATATGTTTAGCTACAGAGCACAATCTCATACATACTGTATGCACATAAATGTATTTATGGATTATACATGTGTTTTTATGTACTGTGTGTCCAAGTGTGTACTCATGCATGTGTGTTAAGCATGTCTTCTTGTGTATCGCCTTGTTTTATTTGCTGTTTTTGGGAATCAGCCACAAAAAAAACATGATTTGTGAGAAAAATGTAAACAAGGCAGTTTAATAGAGCCTGTACGTACTGTTCGAGTTTTAGTACTACGTCCGCCATATTGCCATCGTCCTGTGACGCAAGACGTCAGACCGTAAAAGTCTTGCTATTCATTTAAAAGATTCAGATTTTCATTTTTTGTGACACTGATCTGTGTTTTTGTCGGAATATGTACTCACATGCTGTAGCTCGGAGAAGACGGAATGGGAGGAACATTATCATCGCAGTAGCACTAACTTCTGTTCCGCTTTTCACAGTTTTTTTCCTCCGCTTTGAATTTATCCGTGGCTCCAGGTGAATCATGGGATAGCTCAGTGTGCTGTGTTCGCCTACATAAAATTGGCTGCCAATTTAATAGATCATCCAGGTACCGTTCACCTACTACTCGATGCCTACTAGGTATTCAGACATACTAGCCGCGCTCGCCTACTGATTTCACTACTGAGTAGTAGACCAGTAGACGATTTCAGATGCACTCTAAGTATTCTTCACACAGATCTGTTCGAGACCTGCTCCTAGCATCAAGCAGTCAACCACATGATGTGTCAACCAATCACAGTCGCCTATTTGGAGTTTCCAATACATTTACCATGCAGGTTTAGACAGTTGACTCAGTCTCTCCCAGCAAAGTGCCTAATCCAGGATTCTCAAACAGTGGTGCATCTGAACGGCTCCCAGTACTTGGTGAGTGCTCAAGTCCCGAGATGATGTCTTCACACATGAGCCTGCATAGTTTAAGCACGGGCACTTGACACTTACCTTGAGCAATGTTGGCACATGGTCACCGTTCCATCTGCCACTCTTTGGCTATCATTACTGCGCTAGGCTGGAAACCCGAAGGAGGAAGACGCCGAAAGTAGCTTTTCATTAGTTGCCTTGAGCATCACTGCACTGAAGAAATCAGCATTAACTCGCGGAGCATGGAGAATGGATCAGTGTGTGTGTGCCTGTGTGCGCGTGCGGGAGAGAGAAAATGACAGACACGGGAAAAGATCAGCATTTTAATATTAGCCCCCGTGATATGGACCTTTTGTTTTCCCAAGAGTGAAAACAGACATTTGTTCATTAAAATCATTCTCACTCTGCTGGTGAAATTATTCTCTTAGCATTAAACAACTCCCCCAACACACACACACACACACACACACACATAAACTGAGCTAGGAAAAAAGAGGGACGAATTAATTAACTGCTGTGGGTGAACAATCAGTCATGCTTCTTTACAAAAGCTCATCCTAAAATGCTTTTGCTCTGTCTCTGAGAGCTACGGACACACTATGGCTGAACAAAAAGGCTTCAGAGAACCTGAGCTCTTTACAAGTCTGTGGAACAACACTGGATGGATGGAAGTCCAAAAGGTATTTCCTGGTGGTTTGATGGTTCCTGGTGTTCAACTGATTTGAGATCTGGTGACTACAAAGGCCATCACATTGACTGAGCTGTGGGTTACAATAGGGTTGCAAAGCATGTTACGTCAATCACTCACTCTATCAACATGACAGCAGATCACATGAACCTAATACTAGAGCTTCAGCACAGAACATGGGAAGCCAAGGTTCTTCAACACAGCAGAAAACACGAAAGTAGAGCCCTGAAACCGTAGGAGACTCACCGTTAGCTACACATTTCCACCTGACTGTGATTGATCTTTAAAACAAAACACCTGCACAATAACCTCACATGCCAACACACATTAACAACATAAACAGTCCCTTTGTTGGAGGGTGTGCATCAACCATGAGCCTTTGCAAGTAACAATCTGTATAGCCACTCCTCCAGAGTCTCTCTGAGCCAGCGCTAGCCTGTAGCACGTCACTACAATATCACGTCTCTCAGTATTTACTCTGTCCATCCTCTACCTTTCATTCATTACAGCTTTCCTTCTTTTCAGGAGACTCACATTCAGAGGTTTTCCAAAAAGTCTACAGAGATTTTCATCCACACCTCCAAAGCTCAGTCTTAGAAGTTGAGGTCTGGACTCTGGGGTGGACAGTTTATTGTACTGTGAACACAAACTGCACATGTCCTTTTTTTCAGAAAGCAGTATGTTAGAACATTTAGCGGACGTTCTTATTCAGAGCGGCTTTGTTGATCTCTCAGATATCTTAGTTAGTACAAATTAGAAATGTACATTTTCATTTACATCGTTTACAGAAATACTCACAAAAGTGCTTTCAGTCAGAGTATGTTTCTCTAGCTGGTACAAACAGGTTCAAGTCCAAACTAGCCTTGAGCTCAAACACTGCCAGATATAAGGCCCAGTGCTGACAAATAGAGAGAAGGGAAAAGTAATTAAATCCAGGGTTAAATACAGAATAAGAGCTATATCTAGAAATACCTAGTCAGTGCTCATACCTGGAAGAGTTAAGCATAGTATAAGTGCACAAGAGAAACGGGACTTTGGTACCAAGTCAATGGCACAATTCTGACAAAGTGATGGTATTCATTTCTTTACAGTATCAAAGGTACCACGGATGCAATGCTTTAAGCATTTAGGGTTGTCGTCTGCTGTTAAATGCTACAGAACACCTACGTGCATGGAATACATGGTAGCACAGGGCACTGAATTGGGTGCTGAGAATCGTGAAATTAACTAGTGTTGGTATTGGCTGTCAAATTTCTGGTATCGTGATGTGCAAAGTACACATAGATTAGAGTCTGAAGCACCCTTGACTCTTAAAATAAGACACTGCCAGAAATAAAAGCCTGTGCTGATACCTACAAGTACATATAAATTATTTAAAAATTGTGTACACAGTGTAGATGCAATACATTTTATAAGCGCTACATTCATGTTAATTAGCACAAGGCTAACATGAGATTTGAAGAGTCAGAGAATTTATTATGCTGGGAAAATGGCATCAGCTGACAATTCCTAATGCCTGTTTTTCACCTGATTCATAGTTCTAACCAATCCTAACAAATCAATTAAGGCCTTAAGTTCTGAGGTTTTCTAACTTTTGTTGCCCAAACCTTTGCACATGCCACAATAACTATTTAGTTTTATTTTTGGTGTTCATTTACTCTCGGCCTTCCAACCAAACACTGCTTCCGCACACAGAATCTAAAAGACCAGAAAGACTTTGAAGTGTACGCAAGGAAAGACCACTGCTCTAGTAGCCCTCCGGGGACGTCATTAACGGCTTTCGCCCATAAAGCAGTGACCGTATGAAGAAAGTAGAGCCAGGCAGGTGAATGTTTCTGAGAACACACCAGGGATATTCTAATACACACCTTTCAATCTTACCACAGGTTCCTGTCATTCATGTCTGCTTCTGGAAGGCAATGGAAATGAGCTCGTGCTTTTCAGCCACGGTGGACATGAAGGGCTGGATAATGAGAAGCCTGAGTTAAATGAAGAGGGGAAATACCAACTTATGCAGTGTTGTGACCCTCCAGCATCAAATGTCATTGATGCTGGCCTTTTGATCTTCCTTCATACACAGCAAATTGGCACGAAAGAGCAAACAGGTGGCCGAACAGACGCCGCATTGCATTAACATATAGCAGGAGAAGCTTATGCAAATGTCACAACTGTGTTATTTGCCAATATTATTACATGTAATGTGTAAAGTAGCTCTCATTTGCCTTAATGCAGCTGCCCACATTCCTAGCTTTCAACTACTAGAAACGTCCAGATCTAATTAGTGAATTCAGCTACCTTGAAATGCACCCATTGTTGGAACAGGTGTTCAGTTGGGCACGGCTTTCATAATCACTATAGAAAAGCATTGCCAATAAGGTGGGACGATCAACTATACATGAACCTTAGGTCACCAGACCCAATATCAAGCGTTAGCTAAAGGGGGTAGAAAACCCCAAAGCATTGAGGAGCAATGGAACTGTGTGAAGTTATATGAGTAGTCATAGTACTAGTCCTATATTCAGTTCAATTCAGGTTTATTTGTATAGACCTTTTTACAACAATGTTATTACAAAGCAGCTTTACAGAAGTTTGAAAACACACAGTTACAACATATATTCAACATATATATGGCAAAGAAAAACTCCCTCAGACTGGAGGAAGAAACCTTAGGAGGAACCAAGCCTTACAAGGTGAGACCCATCCTCCTCTGGTCAAATAGTATCTACAATTTAATGAGCTAAATACTAAAGAAAAACTAAGAGAATGTCAGTTTGAAGTCTGGATGGCAAATCTTTAGAAACTACACTGGTAGAGGCAGTCTTTATTAATTGAAACAGTCCCATCCTATTTTAATGCTGGTACATCTGGATGGCACAGTGATGTATATGTAGTGTAACAGTTTTTCTTGATTGTTTACACGCATTTTCTGAAAGCATGCCTCATACTCTCAGAACTCTACACACAAATCAAAAAACACACACACAATGGCCAGAACCGCTCAATTCTCCTGCAAAATGAAACTTTACATTCAAAACAATGTTATCGCTTTTCAAAATGGTATTTTGTTTTCACATGACACACACAAACCATCGCATGAATAGACATTTAAAAGAACCAGTAGAACACTTATGTGCTCCGTGTAAAACACTATGATGAATGGAAAACACTTCTTCTCCATTTACCATAATGTCTTTTACTGTTTTAAGTTATGGTAAAAAAAAAACAACCTATGCTGCATCCTCTCTTCTGTTTGGGTCTGGCCACCGCACCTCATTCACATCACAAGAAATGTGAAAGTCCTTCATCTTTTTTGTGATCAATGAAGATGAACTGGTGCTCCACTGCAGCCACCTCTAGCTCAAGGACTCAACACTATTGAAAGAGACATGGAGTGGTCACTATTGTGAAGCACAATCATTATGATTACAATACAGAACTGTGTGTGTTGAGAGTATGCATCAATTGTGGGATTGTATAGGACGTACATAGTCATATCACAATTCTTTCTGAATTGCGTTCCAATGGCACCCTGTAGACCTGCTTCATCCTCAGATTATTTCTGTGCAAGGCACCTTTGCTAAGCTGCTAATATTTTGAAATATCTCATTGTTTTCTATTATTTTTCTTTGTATTTGCTGTAATGTTATGGTTTTATTTTCTAGGACCATGTTTATGATTTCAGTTTCCTGTTCAGGAGACAGAAGACAGAAGACGTTTCTGTCCACAGGCAGTACTGTACTACTGTACTCATTGAGTACTGTATTGATATGCAGTACTGCAGTTTTCTAGTGAGAGTAAATTTTTTACCTAATCTGATTACAGAAAGTCTGGCTGATGGATTCTACAGTGTACCTGCTCAAATTTGGCTGTACTCTTTGCTCAGCCTCTCTCATTGTTAGACCATGGCAAAGTGGCTCAGATCTTATCAGAGATTACAGTCCTTGGCCTTCCTCATCCTCCCCATCCTCCTCTTCTTACTCTCACTCCTATGACTCTGCCTCCATTTCCAATGTTGGCATCCACTGCTCCAAAACAGAAGAGTTTAAAGTTCTGATTGCTAATTGTAAGTCAATGTGACAGGAGTTTGCTCATGTGATGAGTCAGTGTGCATAGAAGGGCAATTAACTTTAGGGTTTTGAATAATAGTGTGTTCCTTGTGAAAACAAGAGATTTTCTTCATGAAAATTGTGTGCAGTATTTTGAAAATAGTGTGTTTTAGAACTGTAGTTTGAGTATAAAGCAGGAATTGTGCTTGTAGTTTAGCAGAATTGGTTCAGGGGGGTTGGTGCATGAGTTACATGTTGTAGTCATTGCGTGTCAAGTACCAGTATTTGTGCGTAAACAATCAAGAAAAACTGTAATAGAACCACTAATAGTTAAAGTAGTTGAAAGTGTCGTACTACAAATTGATAAAGTAGTAGTGCTAGTAGAAGTTGTGTGAATATTTATACTTGTATTATTAGTACTGTATGTAGAAGTGGTAATAATAGTAGGAATAGTAGCAAAATTAATATTAAGTAAAGTTTTAGTAGTAGTAAAAATTAATAATACTTGTAGTACTTATTATGCAGAATTAGTGTTAATAGTAGCAATAATAATAAAAGTAGTAGTAAATAAAATAGTAGTACTGGTAAAAGTTGTTGTGTGAACAGTGATAGAAGTAGATATGGAAGTAGTAATACAGTATTTTCCAGTTGCTAACACACTAAAATGACATGCATAGCACAATTATTTAAACTGACATGCAGAGAGCAAAACCTTCTCAAGTCTCCAAAACTCCAAACTCCTTTTCTGCTTTACACACATTTTGTAATTTAAAATGACTCGCACTGAACACGCTTCTCTGCATAACACACAACAATCTCACATAAAGTCACATGTTTGCCATATCAAAACACTAGTAGTATTACTAGCAGCAATAGTACTAAAAGCAGTAAGAGTTCTCATAGTAATAGTTGTAGATAAAAAAGTAGTACTAGTAGAGTTGTATAAATAGTAGTAGTAGTTATATAAGTAGTACTACATGTAGATGTAGTATCAATAGTAGCAGTAGTAATGAAAGTAATAGCAGTAGTTGTCCTGGTAGTAGTTGTATTAGTAGTACAACATGTAGCTGTAATATCAATAGTAGCAGTAGTAATAAAAGTAATAGCAGTCGTTGTCTTGGTAGTAGTTGTATTAGTAGTACTACATGTAGACGTAATATCAATAGTAGCACTAGGAATAAAAGTAATAGCAGTAGTGGTCTTGGTAGTAGTTGTATTAGTAGTACTACATGTAGACGTGATATCAATAGTAGCACTAGAAATAAAAGTAATAGCAGTAGTTGTCTTGGTAGTAGTTGTATTAATAGTACTACATGTAGATATAGTATCAATAGTAGCACTAGGAATAAAAGTAATAGCAGTAGTTGTATTAGTAGTACTACATGTAGACGTAGTATCAATAGTAGCACTAGGAATAAAAGTAATAGCAGTAGTGGTCTTGGTAGTAGTTGTATTAGTAGTACTACATGTAGACGTAGTATTAATAGTAGCACTAGTAATAAAAGTAATAGCAGTAGTTGTCTTGGTAGTATTTGTATTAGTAGTCCTACATGTAGACGTAGTATCAATAGTAGCACTAGGAATAAAAGTAATAGCAGTAGTGGTCTTGGTAGTAGTTGTATTAGTAGTACTACATGTAGACGTAGTATCAATAGTAGCACTAGTAATAAAAGTAATAGCAGTAGTTGTCTTGGTAGTAGTTGTATTAATAGTACTACATGTAGACGTAGTATCAATAGTAGCACTAGTAATAAAAGTAATAGCAGTAGTTGTCCTGGTAGTAGTAGTAGATGAAGTGGTAGTACTAGTAGAGGTTGTATCAATAGTAGTAGTAGTTGTATTAGTAGTACTACATGCAGGCATAGTATCAAGAGTAGCACTAGTAATAAAAGTAATAGCAGTAGTTGTCCTGGTAGTAGTAGATAAGTAGATAAAGTAGTAGTACTAGTAAAGGTTGTCCTAGTAGTACTGGTAATAGTAGCAGCAGCAGTATCCATTGAAAAACAGCATAATGGAAGGCATTATATATATATATATATATATATATATATATATATATATATATATATATATATATATATATATATATATATATATATATATATATATATTTATATATATATATGCCCTTTTATATGAGCTCCTCAGAGTAATTTTACTGATCATGCGTGAACTATAAGATAAAATACTAGGATGCTAAGAGTAAATGTCAGATGCAGGAGCTGCTGATATTAAAGATATCACCGCTTGTTATGCCCTCTAAGTGCAGCTGGCCTAATGGAGCTGTTGTTTTTCTCGTGAATATATGCTGCGCTTAATGCAGCGCTCAAACCACCAGATTGTGTCAGTACAGTGACATACAGCACTGCTCTGCTCATGTGCATGTCCATGTGAGGGTCTAGGCAAAAATCATTACTCCGTCCAGAATGAATGGATTAACAATATGTTTAAGCGTTTTTTTCAATAATTCAAAAACTGCCTAGCAAGCATACACTGCGTCAGTGCAAGAGTTTACCCATGGCCATAATCTCTGAGCCGGCTTTCTCATTCTTGGGCTGTAGAAGCCATTAGCAGAAGAAAACATAAGCGCTGTTTAGACAGAATGAGGTTTCCAGGCGCATATCCGTGAAATAAAGCGCAAACAGGACGTCTGTAATGTGTATGGCTGATGGCTGAAAAGCTATAAGCTTGTGTTTGCTTAACTTGGGCTTGAGCATTAGCATACTCTTAAAAATAGAAGAACGTGATAGAAGAACAGTTTGGGTTGCCTTTCAGTTGATGGTTCTTAAAAAGTGCTTTAGGGAACAAAAGTGTTTTTTCTATGCACCTTATTTTTCACATGTCCGCTGTATTTCGAGATTATAGCCGAAATATCCGAGTAGAGAACAGAAGTGTCATTCATGACTGTTTTAGCTTCAGCCTTAGTCTTGGAATGTATGCTTACTTGTTATCATCCTTTGTTCTGTTAAATGTCTCTGAATCATTTCTGGGACATTGTGCTGTTTGCGGCTGTCACTACAGCTAAGTGTATCTGAAACAACAGCGAAAACAGCGACTCAGGAATCTGCAGAGCTTCAAAGGTTCATACCAACATGGTTTCATAATCACGGCTTGACAAAAGCCCAGTTGTTGAAGTCTGTGAACATAAAAACCATAGAGATGAAGAATTGCCACATGAAAAACACTGGTTGCTGCCAGTGTCTGTCTATACACTTACTGTTCTCTTTAACTGGATATATTCTTGAGCAAGTTAGCCAACAGCTAACAGACCAGGCTTAAATAATAGTAGGCAAACTTCAAGTTCAAGCCGTCCCAGAAGGATTTACTTAAATATACAAAGTAAAGAAAATAGAATGGGTCATCCTGTAGGGCTCAGTGGTGTAAATTGGTGACAACTGTCCTGCTAGATCTGCCCTAGACAACTGTAAGTGCTATTCTAGTAAAAAGGAAACCTCTAGGATCAACAGCAGCTCAAGCACAAAGCTGGAGACCTCACAAATTCAGCGGGGCAGCTAAAATGTACTGGTACTGGAGTGGTGTAAAACAACTCCACCACAGGATGACCAGAATGCATAGTGCCAACTGTACAGTTTGGTGGAGGAGGGATAATTGTTGGGGGGTGTTTTCCAGGAGCGTAGTTTTAGTAAAGAGTGATTTAATGCTACAACATACAAAGACATTTTACACAGTTATGTGTTTTGTGGCAGCAGTTTTGGGAAGACCCTTCTCTGTTCCAGCCTAACTGTGTTTCATCACCTGAACAACATAAGGTCTATAAAGACACAGTTTGAAAAGTTTGGTGAGGAGTAACTGTCCTGACCATCATATGGAAAGCCTGCTCAGAAGAGTGGAGGTTTTATAGCCACACATTCTATATTAAATGATTGTATTTATATTTATGGCACTGACACTCTTATCTTGAGAAGCTTACAGTTTACCTGCACACAGGTAGGTAAAGGTAGTGTTACAGTTTACATGTACACAGGTAGGTGAAGATAGTGTTACAGTTTACATGTACACAGGTAGGTGACGGCAGTGTTACAGTTTACCTGTACACAGGTAGGTGACGGCAGTGTTACAGTTTACATCTACACAGGTAGGTGAAGGTAGTGTTACAGTTTACCTGTACACAGGTAGGTGAAGGTAGTGTTACATTTTAGATGTACACAGGTAGGTGAAGGTATTGTTACAGTCTACATGTACACAGGTAGGTGAAGGTAGTGTTACAGTTTACATCTACACAGGTAGGTGAAGGTAGTGTTACAGTTTCATGTACACAGGTAGGTGAAGGTAGTGTTACAGTATACCTGTACACAGGTAGGTGAAGGTAGTGTTACAGTTTACATGTACACACGTAGGTGAAGGTAGTGTTACAGTTTACCTGTACACAGGTAGGTGAAGGTAGTGTTACAGTTTCATGTACACAGGTAGGTGAAGGTAGTGTTACAGTATACCTGTACACAGGTAGGTGAAGGTAGTGTTACAGTATACCTGTATACAGGTAGGTGAAGGTAGTGTTACAGTTTCATGTACACAGGTAGGTGAAGGTAGTGTTACAGTATACCTGTACACAGGTAAGTGAAGGTAGTGTTACAGTTTCATGTACACAGGTAGGTGAAGGTAGTGTTACAGTATACCTGTACACAGGTAGGTGAAGGTAATGTCTTACACAAGGACTCTTATTGGTATAGTGTAAGGTGGTTGCTCAGCCTATAACATGAAGGTCAGTGGGGTAACCCACTACACTATACCAACTATGGTTTTGCCCAGGGTTTTAGAGGTTTAGCACTGTCCAAACGGCTCATATAGGTGTGAAGGTCAAGTGTCCACTTACTTTTGGCCATAGGGTATATATAGAATGTAACATAGCACTGTTTATAGAGTGTACATTACCTCATTACCCTTCCATGTAAAACTAATCCTGTTCAAGTAGCACCATAATTGAACTATCCCCTTCTGAATAGTAAAACATGCAGCGTCAACTCTCATAATCTCTGCACTTAATATCACAGAGTTCAGTCTCAACCCCCGGCTGCTTCACCGGAGTCAATAAACTCCTCTCGTAATTGATTATGAAAGCAGAAAAAGCACTATCGCTCCAGCACCTGTGTGGAATGGTCAGCTGACTACAGCTATTGATCATACCAAGACCCTCCCCCACTGAAGGGAACGATTGGATCTTGTGAGCTCTTTGTGAACATACTGCAAACCAATGCACCCCTGATCCCAAAGTGCCTACAAAGCCTTCAGATGTTGGACATCCACAACTTTAAATAAATAAAATTTATTATTTCTATAACTTAGATCATCTATTATAATCCTGCCACAGAAAACGTGTTAATAACATTTTCCCTAATAATGAAGCTTCTTTCGAGGTATTACAGGGTTTGGATGTCTGGTGTCTTTCATCACCACTATAATCAGTTCGGGTTCTGCAAGCTTCTCTAGATTGACACATCTAGATTCCCCATCAGGCCACTCTGAATGACTTTGTGCTATCAGATGGTGTAAGATGAAGACATTGGCCTGTAGACTCGGGAGCACCTTGTGTAGGCTACATACTTATTGAACCAGGAGCTTAACTCCTCATTACAGGGGTCTACTGGGATCATTTTACGTGGAGATTACATTTTGTTATTCTTTTTTCCACATATTTTTTTTATTTTCATCACCTAAACACATTATATGGCGATTGGAGACAAAATCAAGCAGGGGTCGTCACCTAAAACCACTTTGGAAGCCATAACTTCACATGGGCTGAAATCAAAACATGGCCCTCCCCTAAAGACACCCATGAATTCAACTACATTCACGCTGCTGGAAGCCACCGACAAATGCAGAACTAAAAATGCATGTTATCCAAATACAAAAGCTAAATGCATTAAAAATCATGTTGGAATTGCATCTTGCCACCCTGTATCGAATCACGAGGTGCCTAGAGAGGCTGCCATGCAATACTAATCCAAGCTTGGGAGCTAAAGATGATGAATCATGAATGTTTACATTTGAGCTCCCTCTTGAGTGTGCAGAAGACGAACGGAGGTAATCGTTTTTAGTCCAGGTGTATCAGTATTAAAGAGGATGACCTTGCTGTACGTTCACTTGACAGTCTTAGAAATTACCTGTCAGTCACGCTGGGGGTTCTTCAAATGCACAACGAGCTGGCCAAGCAAAAGAGCAGGCAACAGTTGAGAGGCTTATAGGTTACGGCATAGCAAACTCAGGTTTTAGGCCCCTCCTCCTCTGTGCATCATACAGTGTGAACGCTTGAAGGAAATCACTGAGAACTCTACATATAGCACAGAAACGGCTGTCAATGTTAACAAAGGATTTTTTTGGCTAGTCAGTAATGAGCAGGTCAAGTGAAGGGCTCGTGAAGTGCAGTCGGCTGTTTCTGTGAAGAAGCTGTAGAGTGAAGACATCTGCATACCCTGGTTTTCCATCTGGTGAGATGCCAGCATGCGCCACTAGAGCTGTTGGCTGATTGTACCTGCTCATCAGTGATAACAGGCTTGCAAGTTTCAGTGAAAGTCCTATTTCACTACTTAGCTCGGCTTAGAAGCCAGATTCTAGTTCAGGCACTGGTCTTTATTCATCAAAAGGCATGTCAAGGTCAAATGCATGAACAGACCTGCCCGAGGGCATCCAGATGAAGGGGGCAGCAAATAGACTTCAACTAAATGTACTTAAGCACCTGCAATATAACAAAGCACTGCAAGGTATATGATATGCATTGACTAAGACCCTACTCCTGCTTGTGCTGTTCATTTTGTTCATTAAGTTGTCGTGTCTTGTTGGGTTGCATCAGACCTGCATCTTCCAGGAGGATTAAAAATATTTCCATGTTGTTTCTTGGTTTGTTTAATTCTTAGCTTTAGATTGACGCAATGTGTTTAGTCTAATTTTACGCCTTTATGAACGACTTTGTGGGGATGAAGCACCATAACTGCACTGCTTATGGGCCCTAGATAATCTTAGTCTGGCCCTTTTAAGCCTAACCATAACGTGAGTGCATGCAAATCTTAGCTGACAGATCTGTGATACATTGGTTTCATCTCTGGAGTATATGTACTGGAGTATATGTACCATTACTATCACTATTACTAGAGGTCCTCATACTAGCAGGGAGGTGTTTAGAGGGGACACCTTTTGCTTGACACCACTGAGACAGTAAATGACTGCCTGTCTAAAACACAATACTCCGATTGCTTAGTACAGTAGAAGCCACCTCATATCCTACAATTTAATGCAATGAGATAAAGCGGTTTAACCTCCCACCAGTAGAGGGAGCAGCACACCCTTTTCAGCTCACTAGCCCATGAGCCACTGAATACTTCTCTTTAATTGGCTCACTTGCAAAAGATGAGTAAGAATTAGGGCATGCTTTATGTAAATGACATGCAAATGAGGGCCACTTGCAAATTATATGTAAATGAGGCGCCCGTGCACAGGTGCCTGCTTCCATACACTGAACCTGGTTCATACATTTCACCCAATTGTTTTGTGGTCCTGTATCAGATGCAGAGTAGTCCACATGGCATTCATCTCGTTTCTATGCAACTTTCAAAAATGAGGGCCATTGTTGTCTACAGAGGGACACAGAGCTGAGGAGCCCCCCTCCAGCTCCCGTTAAAAAAAAAATCTAAAACAATACAAACGAGTGCCAAGAGCTGACCAGCCAATGCTGAAGATGGAGGAAAACTCTGGAGGCAAAAGCTAGTCGTGGCTGTGTTCAAACAACCAGAGCTGTACAACTCTCAACAGACAGACATGCGGGAGTTTCAAAAAGCTATCTTCTTCTTTCACCTTCTTACATCACTGCCTTGTTTTTACCCAGCTGTCAATCAAACCTGCTTCCTTCTGGCAGGAAACACCGGCACTGCATGTTCAATAAGGGGTCATCGCTTAGACTGCAAGGCGGGCTTTACGCTCTGAAACATAAAGATGGTTCTGCACAACTCTAGGAAAACCTTTCTCTGGTATTTAAGCTTTTCATTCAGGCTTTTTAAACTTTCAAATGTTCTTCTCATTCGCATATCTGACCACAGAGAGGGTTCCTCGTAGAACTATGTATTTAAATGCTCCTAGGGAAACCAACAGTGCTTCACTCTGGATGCGCTTTGTATATAGACTGAAACACTCCTTCAGGGTAACTTCAGGGTGAAGGGTGGAGAGAAAATGCTTGACCGTTCTTCCAGAAGAGCATTTGTGAGGTCGGACACTGATGTTGGACGAGAAGACCTGGCTCACAGTCTCCTCCCTAATTCATCACAAAGGTGTTCTATCAGGTTGAGGTCAGGAGATCAGGACTCTGATGTGAACTAAATAGGCAGATATGTGTTAATGGGTTAGTTTTCATGTCATGATTTCACAAGGACCAGTCGAAGGATCAGTATTCTCTTTTCCCCCGAGAGCGCTCCAGTATCGCTCCATCCCGCCTGTCTTACAGCATCTCTGCTGCGAATGATGTCCATTCATAAACAGTGTCTGCGTTGCTGAGATACAACACACTGGAATCCTCACAGAGTCACACAGAGTCACACAGAGTCAGTCTGGAGATTTCGCTGCGTCAATGATAAACGCATGTATGTCTGTTTACCCTCGGCAGGTATCTAGCTTGTGATTGGACCATCGCTTCAAGCCTATACCGTCCATTAAAAAGGAGCGCGTAACAGAAAACCCGGAACGGAGTGATTACAGAACCTCTTTAAATAAGGTACTTATGCCTTCAAGTGCATCCAGGTCTTCATTAAGACGTGTCATCGTGGTTAGGATTAGAGCAGAGCCGGCCCTAACCAATGTGGTGCCCTAGGCGAGATTTTGGTTGGTGCTCTCGCATCATCAATCACTGTGTTTATACACTGCAGAGCTTTATGTTGTTGAGAGTTTATTTATTTTAGAAGTAAAGGTTTTTGGTGGTGAAGGGGACAGTATCAGTTGATGCACAGAAGTAGGGAGGAGCGTATATGGGTTACAACGTATTCATTTTAAAAACTGGCTGAGCTAAGCTAATAATAGCACCTATGACACAGTATAACCTTCTGAACACAAACAGCGAGAGTAAACTAAACCTAGCTTGCATTCATGTATGAAACTGTATTAGTTAGAGCTTCTCGCACTCGAAGCATGTCTGGTGTAAAATCAAAAGCATTGAATGAAGTGAAAATGTAAAAGCTTCTATCTATTAATGATGAAATGAAATTAATATTTATTGACTATTATAAGAAGGGCCGACACTGGCTAGCTAACTAGACTAAGATGCCAATAAAAATGTTTGCCTGGTTTCTTCAGGCAGATCGTGGATGTTCATGCAGGCAGCACATTTAATTCTGATTCTTCTAATTCTTTAACGAAGGTGATCTCTTTCTAGCTAATAGCTATGTATTAAATTAGTGAACACTAGGAAGCATCTGACAAGAACTGTTACTATGCAAAAAAGTGTACATTCATCACATCACCTCTGTCTTTTGTGTTTTTTCTCCACTGAGCACCAGAGGGTATTCGATCTTTTGGACATATTGGTGTTGGGTTGTCACTTGTCTTCCGAGTGGCCTCTTCTCCACAGGTAGACAGTCTAGAGCAGAGGTCCGAACCCAAACCGATAAACTATTGAGAACTATTTAATTCTGACATCATGATCCCCCCTCCACCAAACTTTTTTTACAGTTCTCCTGGCAACCGCCAGACTAAGACGTGTCCATCGGTTTGCCAGACCAAAGAAGTGTGATTCGTCACTCCAGAGAAAACATCTCCACTGCTCTAGAGCCCTTGGTGATGTAAGGCTTGGATGCTGCTGTTCAACCATGGACACCCATTACACAAAGCTCTCTACGCTCTGTTCTTGAGCTGATCTGAAGGCCACACTGAAGTTTGGAGGTCTGTATCAATTAACAATGGAAAGTTGGTGACCTCAGTGCACTATGCTCCTCAGCATCCGCTGTCGTTCCCAATCACTTCCACTTCCTTATAATACCACTGACACTCGACTGTGCAATATTTAGTAGTGAGGAAATTTCACGACTGGACTTGTTGCACAGGTGGCGTCCTATCATGATAGCATGCTGGAGTTCACTGAGCTCCTGAGAGAGACCCATTCTTTCACTAATGTTTCTAAAAGCAGTCTGCATGACTAGATGCTTGGCTTCAATGCTGTTCAAATAAAGATTCAATATAAATGTAATATATTTTATTTCCTATGTTTCCTATATAGATTTTTCTAGATCACAGTAAGTCACACAGTCCACTAAACCTGATTGACAAGCCCGCATGGCTTTAATGCAGAACATGCACGCAATCTGAGATATAAGAGGTTTTTGGGAGACTATTGACACACAAAGTGTGCGTGTGCCTAGCAGGGCATGTGTGAATTGAAACACTGATAAAAGTGGTAAGGCTTATAACAGCTGACATGCATTTAGAGCTGAATGTGCTCCCCGTTTGAGCATAGGCAGCTTCTAGCAGGGCCCAACGCCGAGCAAACATGACTGATTGATCCAGTAGATGATGTTTGCTCACACTCTATCAAAAGTTCAAGCACTTTGAACTTTTTAATACATCTCAGTGTTCAAACCACACCCCCTACTCTGCGAATCAATGCTCGCTAAGTGATGATAGAGTTGATTTCGCATTTACCTCATATCAGGAATCGATAGCAAATGGTAGGTCTCAGTCCTGCAGGCACATAATAATGACAAGAGGCCTGAATAGTATTTACCTACAGTCTCATCCCAAAGCCTAATAGGGAAATTCTGCATTCCAAAGCTTTTCGGTTCACGGGGTACTTCTTCAAATGGGGGGATGGTGAACAGATTTAGCAGATCGCTTTGCGTGTATTAGCTTTAAAAATTATTTTTAAGAAGCAAAGTCGGCGCCTGAGGTCATATCTGCTCAATCTTCTTAATGTCAACTGTCTCGTCTGATCAGCCATCAATCAATCTGCTTTACCGCCGAGCGGCTAGAATGAGAATCCTCCGCTCAGGACTTTATTCATTATGTCAGAAGTTGCACTGATAGCTATTAATTAACACAGCAAGAATGATTTCTGTACAGACTGAGCTCTGACAACACCAACACCCTCTCTCTCTCTATGGGAATAACTCAGTACCCGTAATCGATATACACCAGCGCTTCATTAAGTGCATCTCCTTGTAGCTTTCATTTTATCAGCTCCGCTTACCATATGCGAGCACTTCTACAATTACAGACCCTCATACACGCTGTTCTTTAATGCTCGAGACCCCCACAGGACCACCACACAGCAGGCATTCTCAGCACGGCAGTGACGCTGATATGGCGGTGATGTGTTAGTGTGTGTTGAGCTGGTCTAAGTGTTCTTTTGAGGTGTTTAAAGTGCAGAGCTTAATTAAAGGAAGCAATTAGCTTCACTATGACTACATTTAATTTAAGCTTTAACCCTTTAAAGCCTAACCCATGAAATAATAGCCCAAATTTTCTAGTTACTTGAAAATGGAGTGTTTGACATTCAATAAATAATAATAATACATATAGTGTTATTTAATATATTTAGTATATAGATTATCATCATTTATATAATCATTATCTAAATAATAATACAATTTAACAATACTTTGTATATGAGTGTTTTGTTTTGTATGATATTTTTGGTAAATCTGGAACTTTTTGCAGTTTTTGCTAACAAATGAAAACATTCAGAACACTATGTTTAACCCTTTATACTTATTTTAAATGTTTACTTAAAAAATTTCTAACTTTTTACTAACAGTGTTTTACACATTATGTATCTAATGCAATCTTAGGTTCTCCACTAAAATGTAGAACAAAATTGTGGGTTTGAGAAAAGTTCAGGTTTTTAGGACAAAAATTATAACTGTGACGATTTACAGGTCTCAAAAACTTGTGTATTGAATATGATTCACTTGGTGTTAAAGGGTTAATGTTTCACTTGCTACTTTCAGATCTCCTGTAGACAAACCACATGCAAACTTAACTCCATACTACTGCTAGAGTTATTGTGCCGACCAACCCTGTGTAGCTTTTCTCTGTTGCATCACTTTTTACAGCACAAGGTCTGTCCATCAGGAACTTCAGCACCACAACAACCGAATCCCATTGCATGGTGTTGGGAGTGACCCTATGTGCCAGTGACTCTTCTCAGAGAATGTGAGGTTGCTCTCTGGCTCACCTTGAAGGGGAGTTATGTGCTGTGGACCAGAGAAGGTTCCTAACAGGAGAGAATTACAAAACATAAGTTGCTGTTATGGACATCAAAGATGTGCAGGTGTTAGTTGCACTGTCATGCGTGGGGCTGTTGGGTAGTTGTGTGTGTTTACTGTTATAACAAATCAGATCTCAGCTTTTTAAAGTATAATTTGCATGATTTTAGTTTAACATGAACTAAAATTATTAACTGTTGTGTAGAATAGAACTTTGCATCAAAGACATCTATATATTCAGTTGCAGAGATATCTACTGAAGTTATAATGCTGACCAGCTGGCCCTGGTTCACCTTAAGAGGCGAGAAGGTGGGGTCCATGTGCAGACTTGTTTATTTAATAACAATCAGAGAAAACATAGGTTACACAGAACCAGGCAGATGGGTGTGAAACCCAAAAAAATCAGAAATCCTGGAGGCCAGGCTTGTGGGAGCAGGCATTGTAGTGTAGATAAAAACTGCCATAGATGGAAAACCAGGCTGACCCCGGTCTCTCCAGGCATTGAGTAGAGCAGTCCCCCTTTGTGCAGCGTAAACCAGGAGTGTAGTTCTGTCCGAGCAGTTCGTTGAGGAGCCGAGGCTCTTCAAAATCCTCAAAAAAATGTCTGAGCAGATACAAACAGCCGTTTTCAAGGGGAGCATTAAAAAGCAATTTAAAGAGAGTCAAAGTCGCCCGGCCTTCACCGGCTGTGAGGTTGCGAGCGGTACACTGAGAAACCTTCCGCTAGTGTTGCACCACGAAGACCCTTCACTGGTTCAGAGCATGGAGTAGATATCAGCAGAGAGATGACTGACCTGGGTGTTATTAGATGGAGAGAGAAACCTCCCAGGTGTGGGGAGTCTTGGCAGAGATGGACTGGGAAAACAAAGGGGGTTTACTTGACTGGAGGAAGACCAGCGGAGGCTGGCTTTAGACGATAAGGGAACACGAGGCCTGGTGAGGGAAATACACTGAACAAGGAACACCTGGTGAACAAGAGGGAGCGCAAACACGGAACAGGTGGGGGGCGGAGACAAGGAACCCAAGACAGAACCCATGACAGACAGACAGGGCAAGACAGAACTCTTACAACTGTCTACCATGAAAGGACCCTGTATGGTGAGTATGCTGCAGCGGTGTTCTCATAAAAGAGCATTCACCTGAAGCACTCTGTGGTTAGGACAGTGCTGTCGGTAATATATGGTACATAGTCTGACCTGACAGATGCTGACGTCTCCGGCCTTTAGTCCACTATGTTTTTGGATTTGTACGTATTTGTATGTAACGTTTGTCTGTCTTCGTCCACACCCCGTGTCTCATCGCTGAGGCAGAAGTCTCTGTGAGAAAAGGGCTTAAACAGTTCAATTTTCACATGTGTCCCTCTCTGTCTCTATCCCACCCTGTCTCTGTCAAAGCCGGTGCCAACTAGGTGAGCGAGTAAGCAGATTATGTAAATGATTCATCAGGTACAAAGTGATCCTGAAAGAGACAGAGAATGCCCTTCTTCCTCCTGCCTGTTTGTTTCCCTATTGCTCCACGTCCTTCACATTACCTTTCATCTTTCTTCTGTATGCTCCGTATCTCCGGAATGGTTTGATTGGATTGTCATTTCATTTTGCGGGGCAAGATTAGGTTTGTTTTTGAAGTTCCGTAGCCCACTCAAGTCGTCTCGTCATTCTGTAGCTGGCACCATGCCCATATCAGGAACTCTGGAGCTGAGCGGGTTTTCTCGAAAACAAATAGGATTTCTTTCGAAAACGGCCGCTATTACATCCAGATATTAGGTTTGATCCTATCTCGACTGGGAATTTATACTGGAGACCGTCGATTACAAGGCTGTTAAGGAGTTTAAATCGGAATTCATGCTACATGGTCACTGCGGCCCACTGAACTGGCATTATAAGACTGGTGACCTCACCAAAATACCCCAGCATGCTTTGTCAAGTGTGGTGGTTAAGCTGCATTGACAGTAATAGAGTGATTTTAGAGATTAATAGTAAACTTACTTTCATACAAGCTTCATTTCAAGACTGGTAGAATGAAAGAATGGTAGCTTGCTATTAGCAAGGATGTAGCAGTTTTACTATTATGAGCCTTTAAACGTGTAATTTGTATGACTGTAGTTTAACATGAACTAAAATTATTAACTGTGGCAGTGCATCCAAGACATATCAAAGACCAAGACTACCACTCAAAAGTTTAGGATCACTTTAGAATTTCATTTTATGCAATTTTCATGCAATTCACAAACAATATTGTCCATTTCACAATTAATGTAAGTGTATCAGATGATTTTTAAAGAATAAAAATGTTTGTTAAAGTCTATTTTTGTATAGAGGCTTATTTTATCAGCAATTCTCAGTCTTCTGTCTAAATCTCCTGGCAATCCAAGTTAAGGATGTTATTGGACTAACTGGTTGTTAGGACACTCTTGCTCAATTGTGATGCACAGCTGAAACACATTCTACTAATAAGTGAGCATAAAAGGGAGAACAACATTCTAGGTTAGTTTAGTATCTGAAGCATCAGCAGTTGATGGCATGCTGACAGACTCACAATGACCAGAAAGAAACAACTTTCTTTAGAGACCCATCAGTCCATTGATGTGTTAAGGAAGGAAGATACTCCATTGAAAACAAGAACATTTCACCCTGATCCCAAACCTTTGAGCCGTAGTGTATGTATAGTGTTGCAGAGATATCTACTAAAGTTATCAGTAGATAGAGGTGATAGTAAGTCACTGTAATCCAAAGCAGAACAAACTTGGTCTCTTTACTCTTCCTAAGATAATGACTGCCCTCCTGTCCTGCCGAATGCTGGTAGAAGACTAACCATCAGAGCCTCCTCTTCACCTCACCCCAACCAGCTCTGTTCTTCATTCGTGCCATCTGCTACACCTTCTACTGCACCACTGTCTGTCATCCAGATGTACCAGCATTAAGATATGATGGGACTGTTTTCAGTTCACTCCCACTTCCACAAAGACAGAGTCAGAGACTGTCTCTACCTGTGCAGTCTTTAAAGCTTGTACCATTCATTCTATTTTGACTTTTACTTTAATAAATTGTAAATACTGTTTGACTGAAGGAGGATGGGTTTCCCCTTGTGAGTCTTGGTTCCTCCAAAGGTTTCTTCCTCCAGTCTTGAGGGAGTTTCTTCTTGCCATCTTCACCTCTGGCTTGCGCACAGGAGATACATTTTATGACTTCATGTTTTCATGTGTTCAAACTTGTATAAGCTGCTTTGTGACAACATTGCTGTTAAAAGTGATATACAAATAAAGTTGACTTAACCGTAGAGTAGAATCTGCCACCAGTCCAACAAGTGAGGATGAGGAAGTAGCACTGCTGCCCCGACACTCATGCTGAAGGTGCAGCTCCCAGTTAATTAAGATAATTAGATAATTTAAGGACAGGTAGCCAATGAAGGAAGGAGTAAATGCAACAATGGCTGAAGCTCTTCGCAAGTGATGGCCATCACCTGCTCCTGCCAAGAATCCACATTCGCCAGTGATAAATAAAGTGATATGAATAGAAGCAAATCAAGAGTTAATTGCTTTCCCACGCTGAGGATGTGAAGTCGTTTACATGTAAAGCTGTTAACATCTGGGGATGAGGGGTTTCTTATTCGGAGGGTTGCCTGATATTTTGTTTAGTTTATGAATCTGACAGGTTGTGTCGTTTTTCCAATTTCGCTTTAAGAGTCTCAGGCAATTCAGTTGCATTCAATAATAAAATGTACACTGATTTTTTTTTTAGTACTATGGCGGCACGATAGCAATCAACAGAATCTCATTAATGATCTGCGTCTGTCATCTGGTAGTGCATCTGTCTTTCTTGTAATCTCACTGCAGCCATTGATACAATCATAATATACTCATCTCACCACTTTCCTCTGTTAGCCTGTCTGCCGTTGTGTTGTCTGGGCTCACATCCTACTTAAATGATAGAGCTCAGATTGGGACCTTTGGGAAGCCCAAATCAATTACTGCTCCAGATACTCAGGGAGTTCCCCAGGGCTCTGTTCTGGGCCCCCTGTTATTTATTTTCTTTGTATTGCCTTTAGGAAATATTATCCATTCCCCTGGCCTTTATTTCCACTGTTATGCTGATGACTCAGATTTATCTTAGCCTTAAACCCACTGAATCATTCCCTCTATCTTCACTGTTTTCAAGTTTTCAACTTCCTCAAGCTAAATGCCAATACAATTGGCACCAGGTCAGCCATCTCTATTCATACCACATTCTTGTTACTGATGATACTCCAGTCAGCCCGTCCTCCACAGAGTGAAACCTTGGTGTCCTAGATTTAGGCTTCCCTCTATGGGTGGCAGGTCTTTTAATGTTGCTGCCCTCACTCTTTGAAATTCCTTACCTTCTTCTATTCGTGCCTGTCTGTCTACTTCAATCTTCAAAGCTCAGCTAAAAACCTATGAATACTTTCTAATTCTCTTTGATTTTCTTTTTACCTTAAACAGTAAAGTGTTTTTGGGTATGTGAAAGATGCTACATAAGTATAACTTCTTCTTATTATTGTTTTCATTTTTAACATAGAGAAAACAAGCAATGAGCTCCTAGTATGGACATGATGCCAACCACAGAATGACAAACAAAGGTCCATAGGTTGTTTGCAAATGAAGTCACATCACTGATTTTCTACATAGGGGGCGCTATAACACACTCTTAAAATGCATGAGGTTTACATCAGTTATAGTCGCTTAAAATCAGTTTAACCAAGAATCCACCAGGAGCTTTTATGACACACCAAAACTTGTTGCCCATGAGAGAAAAAAATGCAATAAAATTATTTAAAAATGTGTAAAAATGCGTTGCGAACCTTCGTCTGAGGCCAGGATGAGCCTGAAGTGGTTTCTTGTTCTAGCTTTTTGCCCTTGTTCTAAATCTATAACCAGTGAACAGTCACAGCATCCACAGACCAACTGTTCACTATACAAAACTCACTACTACCGACCGCACAAGGGTGAAATCAGCTTATTATTCACCAGTTTTCCTGTTCCATCTTAAAAGGTGAATATACCAGCATGATTTACATTATGCAACTCAAAAGAGATTTAGTTTCTGGAAGGTTGCAAGCAACTTAAGTTTTTAACTTTACACCATAGAGTTTAAAGAAATGAATTTTAATATTTTAACATACACTGCAATACTGTTGGATATATCTATATAGCATGACATCTGTTTGAATGGCTGGTGGCAGCATTTGCTCTGGCTTGTTAGTCTGCTGTATCACTATTAATGCGACTGAATCATTAATCTTTTTTTATCTTGACAAAGTTGATACAGACATGCAAACATAGGCTAAATAAACTATTGCAGGCATTCTATTAACAAGCCATGATTATTATTACTGAGCAGACTACCTGAATGTGTGTAGTCACGTATATAACTGTCACGCTCTGCCCTGGTTCCCTCGTCCTCGCCTGCTTGTTGACGTCCTGTCTTTTCCATGTGCTTCTGTTTACATTCCTGCTTGTTGTCATGTGCTCTGTGTCTCCGCCCTTGCTCCGCCTCCCTCACCTGAATCTCATTTGTCAGTAGTTCTGTTCGCTGGTTTTCTTGTTAGTGTGTGTATATATATATGAGCTTTGTGTTTTGTTTTGTTTTTGTTCTTTATTAAAACCCCTTTAGTTTAAAAGCTTGCGTGTCCACCCCTTTGTTTCGTCTGCTGACAATAACTTTTGGGATATTGCAACTAGTGTATCCTGCAACTAGTTGCGTGCAGGTTCTTTGGTTAGTCCAGTTTGAAATGCTTCCCTTTAGAAATCCTTCCCACTGTCTCTTTAAAAAGGTGAGCGCGTCGCTCTTATATGAGCTAGTGGCAAATTTCCGAAAGTCCTTCACCAAACATGACCTGTTGGACCAAAGTAATTATGTGATAGTGGTTATTTGCTGTCCTTTAAATGGAACCCGCAGTCAGGCAACCTCTGTCCTATCTGCCAAACACTTTTGATAGATTGATGCCCTCAAGGGCCCCGAGAATATAAAAACCCCTCCATCTTTAATTCAGTGCATGTTGTGATGAAAACGGTCAAAGGATTCGGGCGAATCGGCAGATTTCTTAACAGAGATTAGCAGTGAAGGAAACAAATGAGCTTCATGCACCATTCATCATAGCACTCATCTGCGTATTAATGAACCAGCCACGTTTCGATCAGCATATAATACAAAGGGAATTGCATTTGAAACTAGATCTTTACATTTCTTTGCACCCAGTGTTCAGTATATGTCCAAAAGTTTGTAGACATCACCAGAAATCAAGGGTAGTGATAGGGGGGTTCGCCTCTTTCTTTGCTGCAGTAACATCCTTTTATCCTTTATATTCTTTTGGAAAGGCTTTACATTAGATGATGGAACATTGGCGTGGGGATTTGATTGCATTCAGCCACAAGAGCATTGGCGAGGTCAGGTTACAATGTTGGATGATCATGAATGCCAAATCCAACTCATCCCAAAAGCATCATGTCAGAGTTAAGACCAATGCCGAGGGCTAAACTCAGGCATGGTGGGCTTAAGCTGATTATGTGGTTGCTCCAGAGCATCACTAACTGAACGCCTGTGTCAGGAATGGTTGTGCCTGATAGTAGCTGGATTAGCTAATTGATAGGAATGTCTGGACACTTTTGGACACCTGATACACTTTATTGGTGCAGATGTACAGCACATGTGTGGAAAATGTTTGGCTCACCAAAAACAAGCAAACTCTAAACTGCAAATTCTTATCTCGCTGGAGTCGATCCCAGTGCTCATTGGGCGGAAGGCAGGAAACACCCTGGACAGGCCGCCAGTCCATCACAACCTGATATTACATTCAAAACGATGTCAGACTTTTCGAAATAGCCAGCAGTGACATATTTCTTCGCCCTTCGGTTGCATTGATTTTTAATTAGGCTGTCCTGAAACAAATATTGATTTTATTTATTATATTATATAGTTGTTATGTTCCAAGTAGGTACACTCCAGGTACATCATTCCATGACATTGGACCCTGATGGTTTAGCAGAACAATGCTCACAGTGTTCAGAAGTGATGAAGTGTGTAGATTTCAATCTGTAAGATGTGCTAAAACAAGAAGTTTGATCTAAAGGACCTAATGTTTTATTAACATCTTGGTGCCGGATACCACACAGCACCTTCAGAACTGTTGTAGAGTCCATGCCTCGGTGGAGAGGACCAACAACACAATATACAGCTTGTGTATACACTCAGAAAAGAGGATACTGTTGATGACAGTAATATACAGTTATTTTTAAGACTATATATATTACTGTTGGGATACTGTACGAGTACTCTGGTTACCCTTAACTCTCTTTACTCTTATTTTACATGTAGGGTTTTTTACACTATATTTAAAAGGAATAATACAGGTGGGTATAACCTGAAAACTAAATGCTAACAAAAAGCAAAGCAGAACTGTTACTGTTATCCACTGTCTCCTTAAAAAAGTTCTAAAAAAGTGTCTCCTAAAAAAGAGCTCTTATTTAAGCTAGGACCAATATATTTAAAGCATTAACAATCTTCATTATGGCTATTACTACATCATATTATCATCACATCTTAATCACCAATGAGTTTTTACAGTGTGGTCTGCAAGAGAGTGTATAGAGTCCAAAGTTCCCATGTGATAAGGCTAAACAGCCTGTGTAGTATGTATCCATCCTTAAAAACCTTTGATACATCCTTAAAAACATTTGATACATCCTTAAAAACCTTTGATACATCCTTAAAAACCTTTAATACATCC
Organism: Megaleporinus macrocephalus; assembly: GCA_021613375.1. NCBI lineage: Eukaryota > Metazoa > Chordata > Actinopteri > Characiformes > Anostomidae > Megaleporinus > Megaleporinus macrocephalus. Next base: position 10,946,721 of record CM038722.1, read on the forward strand.
TTAACAATGGCTCTTTATGGGTTCTTTTGTAAAGCCAATGGTTATACATAGAACTCAAATAACCAGTTAAACGTTTAAAAGGTTCTTTGTATGGTTATATAGTTGTTCACTAGGGGAATGTCGTCCTATATTGTTCTTTAAAGAACATTAAAAAAGATGGTTCTAGATAGCATCAAAAAGGGTCCCACTACTGTGACAAGTTAAATAACCTGTTACTCTTTCCTGAACCGATAAAAGTGTATTTTGACAGGATAAATAAACAGATGTACGTTCTCAAGCCACCGTCTGTCAGCATAATCAGCTCATAATTGATTTGTCAAGGCACGTTTAGAGATACAGATTCTCAAATGCTTCCTGGTCTGGATAGATATTTTAAGGACCAGGTTCTTCACGCTCAGTGGGATTCTATGGCTTTCCATATTTTTGTTCTATCCCCAGACATCCCAAGTTAGGTTGTAGATTGTGTGGCGATCCCTGAGGACCGATTTGAGGACCAGCATTCTATGGCATTGCTCCAAAGAACTCTTTTTGGCACCTGAGCTGTTCAAAGTGAACTTGAGCAAACTTGGCAGGAGAAGTGGACAAACGCAGCTCCGTCATGAAGCGAGAAGTGAATAGAACTAATAAACGATTACTGGCTCTAATAATTCTTAGTCATGGGTCAGTGTATTGATTGAGGTGATGCATATTTTAAAATGATGGCTTACATGTCTTGGACTCACACTATTTAATTATTTAGTGTTTTCTTTCCACTACCCTCAGGCCAGACAGCATCTGGGGGGGTCTTGACGTAATCTTTCGATGTAGGAGTGACCACTCTTAAACGTTAAAGTTTTATACAGTGGTGCTGGTTTAGAATTGTCTATATTGTTGCATAGATATGACCTAAAACAGATGTTTAATCCTAAAAGTAGATAAACAGAACCCAATTAAACAAGAAAAACACAAGATTTTATTTTTTGTTTATTGAGGAAAATGACCCACTATTTCATGTCCATGAGTGATTTCAAGATCTGCTGTGATGCAACTAAATGTTTCCAGAAACTGTTGATCGGTCTTGCATGTGAACAAAACAGTTTTAACTCTGGGATATTGGAGGTTTTCTAAACATAAGGCTCACTTCAGGTCCTTCCACAACAAATCTATATGATTGAACATTAGCTTCACTCTTCTTTAACTGTTCTATGGTAGAAGGACTTGTGTGCTTAGGGTCGTTGTCTTGCTGCGCGGCTTGTGTTCTTGTGGGATTCAGTTCATAAAGAGATGGTCCTGATATTTTTCTTTAGAATTTGCTGGTTCAGACTTCATTGTTCTATCCTTCTATCCGTCCTGGCCCGGATGCAGCAACATCTATCTAAACCAGGATACTACCGCCACCATGTTTCACAGACCAGGTTCTTATACTAGAATGCAGTGTTTTCCTTTCTCCAGACATAATGCTTCTCTTTCAAGCCACAAAGATCTATTTTGGTCTCATCCATCCACAAAACATTGTTCAGCATCCCGGTGATCTTTAGCAAACTGCAGATGGGCAGCAAAGAGCAATTTAGTTGCTTTAAAGTTACCCTGGGCTCTTTCTGACGGTTATTACTATTACTACTACCAGTCCATGGAACCAGAATTCTTTCCAAGCTATTGTGAAGCATTTCTTTTGGTCCATTCATCATGAAATTTTCCCCACAATGTAAACAGCAGCTGCTGCATTTGATTGATACAGAAAAATAGAAAACGACAAAAAAGGAGATGCATGTTTTTCATTGGACAGCAACGATATCCAACCATATAATGTTAAAACTTTCAGCAAGGGGCTCATAGAGGGCTCAGATGCCTGGTTCCCATCTAAAGGTTCCTCTCATTCTGAGCACTGCACATCGAGCCTCTATGAACGTATGTCTTAACTCTGTAATTGAGCATAAGCTCAGAAAGAGTCGTGTCTTCTGCTGAAACCTTTCTCTGCTGGCCTAAGCTGGCGTGGGGCTGGTTTAGCTGATCACCCAGCATGGTCATGCTGGCTGACCAGCATACCAGCACCAAAACACAGCATATGCTGGTCTATGCTTTGATTTTTTTCTTTCTAGCCGGATCTGTGGAGCAGCTTCAGGGTGTACTCTGGTGTACTTAGCCTGCAAAAGAACTTCCTTCAAAAAATCCAACAGACTGAAAGGTTCTTTTTTTAAGGAACCCAACGTGGTTCTTCAGCAGCATCGGTGGGAAAAGAATCCCCCTTTCTGCTGTTGTGACAAAGAGCCCATGTTAAATGATCTCCCAGTCAGAGGGAATAAAAACGTCTCTCTCTCTCTTTCCCTCCCTCTCTCTCTCTCTCTCTCTCTCTCTGATCTGACTGGCTGCCTCAGTCTGGGCGCTTGCGATGAGAAGCAGGCTCTCTCTCTCTCTCTCTCTCTCTCTCTCTCTCTCTGGCGTCGCGCGGAATAAACAGTGAGGGGAGGGGGAAAAAAAACAATCCTAGCTCTCAATCACCGTTTAGCCCTCAATTAATCAGCGCGCGCTGCCGCGCGGGCTCCGGGAGATTTGTGGCTGCCGCAGTGGCCGGTCCCTCAGCTCCAGGCTTTTATAGACTGCAGCCGGACCGTACGCAGTGCTGGATTTCGCAGTTGTGCTCTCCGCGCCAGACGACCGAGGGGCTTCTCAGCAGACCACCACGCATCTCGCGCTCTCCATGCGAACATGTGATCTGAACAGAGCTCCTGACAGCTGATCGATCAAAGGTAAGGCGCGCGTTAGCTCGCTTCTCGGGTCTGAGGTGAACACCGAGCATATCAATGACGTTTTCTGGCATGTCTGTAAGGGTCGCTGGACAGGAGGGTCCTGCAGGGAATCCGCGTTCAAAGTTATCGCAGCCTCTCTGAACCGTGAGCTCTAACCTCACGCTAGCACGTCGCAGAGCCCCCCAGACCCCTCATTCCGGCGCTGACGGAGACGCTCTGAGAGGTTTTGTGCAGAGAGTTGGCGGCGCTGGGCATCTCAAACCCGACACCCGCATCCAGATCCGTAGCGCTCGTGCGTTCGGTTCTCTGATGCTTTCCTTGCACCACGATTGCAACATGTCCTCATCACTGGCCAACAGTTCAGCTCCAACTCTCCCCCAGTTGCGACCCCCAGTTAGAGCCTGCAAGGTCTACACGGCCGATTTCGCAGCATTCTGGACACGAACGAAGCTCGAAGAACCGCAAAAGTTCAACCAACTGCTCCAAAGAGGTGATCAGGGTTCGTTATCGGACCAACAGAGCAGAGCGTTTCAGAACCTCGGACAGCGACGCGCACCTCCTATACTTCCCAACGCAATCCCTCTGCTTGTTGCAGTATGTAGACTCAGCCGGTGTGGTTGCTTCACAAGGTTAACCTAGAGCAAACGTTCCTCACTGCTGCTTTCAGCTCCAGCATAGACCCCCAACACGCAGGCGGTCTGGTAATGAAGAGATGATATATTCATATGCATATATATGGGGCTGTGCAGAAGTAAGAGACCGTCTCCAGTCAAGGCTGACATTCAGTACATGTTCTTCAGTTTTCAGTATCAGGAGAAAGAAGAGGAAAGCGGATTTTACAGTACTGGGCAAAAGTCAGGGACCACCTTATATAACATCGGAGTTTTCAGTCTCCACCCTTTCAGTGCTCTAATCACAGCCTCAGTTCAGTTTCTTTCAAAGTAAACCTGCAGAGATGTTTCTCCACACCTGCAAAGATCAGTCTTAGGAACTGGTTGTATGTTCTGCTTCTCGTGATTCAAGTAAGCTGACACACAGCGTTCTAGAGCTGTAGATGAGTCAGAATTAACTGAGCTGTATAGTCTCCAAAATTCAGGATAATATCTAGAATCTCATATTTGAAAAAAAAAAAATAATAATAAATATATATATATATATATATATATTATTTTTTTTTCAAATATGAGATTCTAGATATTATCCTGAATTTATATATATATATATATATATATATATATATATATATATATATATATATATATATATATATATATATGACCAAAAACCTTCTTTACTTTCAATGTGAGTCAATGGAACCAGAATTTATCCCAAGCTATTTTGGAGCATTTCCATTGGTCCATTAGTCATAAAACTTTCATGCAATGTAAACAGCCATTGGCGTGTTCAAATGAGGTAAAAAACTTAAAATCGACAAAAATGGAGATTTCATTGGACAGCGACGATATGATATTTGTCTATAAAGTGCTTTGGTGGACGGGATCCTTGATGTGTTCTACTTGTATAAGTGGATCAGACACTGGAGTGTGTTTAAACACCTCAGTGTCACTGCTGGACTGAGAATAGTCCAGCAACTAAAACGATCCAGACAGCAGTGTCCTGTGGGCAGCGTCCTGTGACCACTGACGAAGCGCTGGAGAACACAAGCTGTGCGGCAGCAGATGAGCTGTCGTCTCTGACTTTACATCTACAAGATAAAACAGCAAGGCAGGCATGTCTAACAGAGTGGACAGTGAGTGGACACAGTGTTTAAACACTGCAGTAGCACTGCTGTCTCTGAGCCATCCGTACCGGCTCCTACCAACACCTTTATAGCCAGTATTAAACGCCAGCTGGACTTTACCATGTGCTCACATGTTGTGACAAATGGACCAATAGAAAAGCTCCGGAATCGCTCGAAATCAATTCTATTTCCATTAACTTCCAATCAAAGTGAAGAATGTGTTTTGCTTCTTTGTAATATAATAAGATTAAACCTAAACATACTCCTAGTCCAAAGAAAAACATATATCTCCATTTTTGTTGATTTTCATTTGTCTAGATCATTCGAGTGTAACTGCTGCCCTTTATATTATGTACAAATTTCTTAATGAATGGACCAACCAAAATGCTTCAAAACAGCTTTGAAAAAATTCCGGTTCCATTGACTTCCATTAAAAGTAAAAAAAGGTTTTGGGTCTCTCTGGTAAAGTTGCCATTATGAAGATATGTAATGTATATATTCATACATTATATTAATGGGCGTTCAGTAGACTACTTCTGAAGGATCCACAGCAATGGTATTCTTCAGCCACACACAACTCAAATCCAGCGTTCCTTACAATCCATTATAGCGACTTGCATTGATTAGTACAACCTTCAGCTGTTACACTCTGATAACACTCACATTTCTGATTCTCTCTTGTCCTCCCAATTCTGACTATGAACTATGAGCTACAGCTTGACTTCAGCCAGCTACGTTTAAACATATTGAGTCACAAGAAGTGGTAGTAGTTTAATAAATTGTAGAGCAGAACGCGTTTGGCTCCTCGAGGCATAACATGAACAAGGTTGACCTTGACGTAACACATTCTGATCAGTGCAGTAAACAGGAATGCGAAGTAGCCGCGCTATAATGCTTTAATCTGCTACGCAGGGCTCGTCGCAAACCTTTTGGACCTTGCAGGTTACGCAAGTGATGAAATACAATGGGTCTCGTCTGGCCCCCCGCTCCAGATAGAAAGACTTCTTCAGGTCTATGTATAATATAATCAGCTTTGACAGTGGAAGCTTGTAAAGTGACCCGCGGGACCCTTCCAGTGGGATGCGTAGACGAACCCTGGTCAGGCTGCATGAGTCGATTTGTTGATAGCTGGAGTTTTTTTCGTATACGAGTCCCGTTGATTGTACGGACGTGGAGCTTTTCATTCACAGCATTAGCAGTACGGCCGCCCGCTTCCACCTCCCAGGCTAGCCGGGAGCCTAGCACTGTTGTATGAGTGTGAAATTTGGGAGAGGTGACGCGGGGGGCTCTGAGGTGGTTTTCACAGCTCGGTGATGAATTGCATAAGTCTTTAAAACACGTCCCGTTTGCAGTCTCTCCAGACGCGTATGCATTTTCTGCAACTGCTGGGTCGCAATGTAGATGTACGTTATTCTCTCTCTCTCTTTTTTTCGTTCATTTGTTTCTTCCCACACCCCATGGGATCTTGTTTTTTTCTAGGGGGTAAAGGCCTAAAAGCAGCAAAGAGGCTTCAGTGGCCAAGAGACTAATTTACCTTTATTTTCCAGATGAGCCCATCATGGGAAATGAAATGTCATGGGCTGTAGGCCGCCTTGAAAGGAGACGTTCACTTAACAAACATCGTCTATTTTCAGAGCCTTCACAGGGTCGGATCGGCAGCATGATGTAAAGCTTTAATTAAAGCTTTTCTCACATTAATGACAGCACCGTGTCCACAGGCTTCGCTTAGATGTTTTAGTAAAGGCCCCATTACCGAGCCCTGGGGAACCCCTATACCCCGGCTTTTGGTATCGCAGTACAAAATAGGTAATAGTCACCAGTGCTGTAACTTATCACACTGGGGCCCTTCATGCAGGAACTGACCCAGTGGTACTCACATGACTCACAGAACTATTGAGTCTCTTAACAACATACCGTACCAGTTAGCTTCCATTGACACTACACAGACAGCCCTGAGACATATTGATCTCACTCTTATTCATAATGCATCTCATCCACAGTGCCCCTTTTCAGAAGGATCCCTCACCACCTGCAGCAAGACAGAACTTTTCTAGCGCAAGAATTGGCAGTACTGGTTAACCACATTTTTTATTTTCTTCATTTTTCAGTCAAAGCAGCCATTTAAGGATTTTATGTTCATTTTTCAGCATAAGCAAAACAACAGAAAACATATTAGTCACATACTAAATGTAATACTAAATTATTTATATAGTTATAGCTTCAAGTTCAGTCATAGTAGTTGGTTCCATACATAACAGCAGTGAATGAATAAAAAAGTACATTGTCATTTTATTAATTAATTTAGTGTTGGTGGTGGTGGGGGGTGTTAATAAGGTCCTCTCGGTGAAGGATTGATAGAAACACATTCACTGAAAGCTATAATACAATCTATACGTTGTTTGTGTACATATACAGTACTGAGCAAAGGCTTTAGGGACTCGGTGACAGCGTATATATATATATATATATATATATATATATATATATATATATATATATATATATATATATACTTACTGTATTAATAGAGTAAGTAGTGGTTTTACATACGTCAGTGTGTTAATTTAATCCTTTCCAAGCTTCTTCTTGTGGAAACAACCCAGTATTATTTACAGTTCTCATCTAATACCTGCTTTGACTGCTCAGTACTTCATTAAGCTAAATCAAGATTGCTGCGGAAGGAACTGAATACATTCATACAATGTCTGGGGGAAATCTGGAACCTTGTTCTTCAAACTGGTACTCAAGATATGGTCTACTTCTTTCAAAATAAGATATTCATGTTACTTTGTATTGTATTAGTACTCATTTACATCTGTTCTAATGATATCTGGTGTTCTTATTGGTGGAAATACACGTATTGCTAAGATTAAGGCTTTAAACGATGAGCTAAGGTGCCTTAGACTTTTGCATAATGGTGTATGTATATATTAACGCCCTACAGAGAGAAAGAAGGAGAGACTGGAAAATAGGGATGCTAATAGGTTCGATACAATCAGCCGAGGGTCCTTTGCTAGCTTCACAAAGGAATTCTATGCAGAGTCTCAGGTGTCGGCTAGACTAGAACATGCGTGAACGTATGACTCACCATATTGGCAATAAATCTCTGTCCCATTCTCATTTTCAACCGACAGTGCCCGTATGAGTTAATTAACTTAACTGCCAATCCCTTCCATTATTATCATACATCACTATATATCATACTGCAACCTGGAACGTCCTCCAACGCCCTCATTAACGTATGTTCCTAATCACTACTGCAATGCTATAGTTCTGATGTTGATTTAAATCTAGGATATCCACAAGACCACCACAGAGCGAGTATTATTTGGGTGGTGGGTTGTTCTCAGCGCCGCAGTGACACTGTGGTGGTGGTGGTGTGTTAGCAGTACTGCTGGGATGTTTAAATACTGGGTTAACTCAATGTCCACTCTCTTTGACACGCCTACCTTGTTGGTCCACCGTGTAGATGCAAAATCAGAGACAGTAGTTCATCTGTTGCTGCACAGTTTGCTTCCTCTAGTCCTTCCTGTTGCGTCCAAAGCATGGACGGAATGACGTGTCCCCACCAATATCCAGCAATTATTGAATTGTCCCCACCAAGGATTTGATCCCCTCCATTAAAAAACCCTGATCTACCAACGTCTCCTTAAACTAGAGGTGCAGAAAGGGTTAGATCACGTTCTCTACTCAAGTCCCAACTCCCTGTAAAACATTTGGGCAATGGGATTGGCTAGACATGGGACCAAGTCTCCAAGTTGCAAGTAACAAGTCTCAAGTCTTGACAATCAAGTCCCAAGTCAATACAAGTGAGTCTCAAGTGAAATCCTAAGCCTTAAACTTCGAGTCCTAGTCAAGTCACCAGATGTAACGTCATTTCAGTATTTAACACAGTTGATGCAGTTGATTAGTCGTATATTTAACTGACATTAATATAAAATTAACGTTTTTTAAAGTTTGTATTATAACAAAAATAACTTGCATATGAAATTAGATCATTTCAAGCAGTTCTAATCACTAATCACCTCATTAGCAGTCCATTACCCAGTTAAAGTAGGTGTTGAAGCACTACAGTGTGAGGCAGTGGGCCTCGAAGTCCAAGGCTGAGAAACACTGCACTGTATAGAAGTATTAGTACACATTACACCTACAGGAATTTAATAACATCACATTCTAAACCCATAAGCATTAATATCTGGACGGGTCTTTCAGTTCTAACAGCATGTGTGAACTCTGCAGTAGCTCTGCATGTACTGATCTGTGTTTGTACTGTTCTGCACTACTGAAACACTTCCTGTCTGAGACGCTGAGCTTCCTAAATGCTTTAATGTTTGAGTAAAGTTCTCAGTAGACGGTGGAATATCTAGGAGGGAGGAACAGAGGGAGAGAGCTTCCTTCACATTAGTCACTTAAAGTCAAGTTCGCTAATGAAATGAGTTCATCATGATAACAGCATTGCTAGGCTTTAGCGTGCAAAGGGTCTGTAGCTATAAATAACATGGTTTGGAAAGTAACATAGGTCCCCACCAATGTCAAGAGCAAATCTGATCCACTTATACCAGCACAACACACTGTAACCACCGCCATGTCAGTGTCACAGTGGATCGCAGTCTGTACCTATTGAACCACAAAGTGCTCCTATAAGATAAGTGGAGCTGATAAAACAGTGTGTGCAGAAACAAGGAGGAGATTTTAATGTTAAGAGTGATCGGTGTATGTATCCTACTAGTGTGACGCACCACGATTCCGTTTCGTTGACTGTATCATGCAGCCCCGCTGCTCCAGGCCACGGCGTGCGTCTTGATTCGGCCTAATCTCACCGCTGCCACTCCGGTTCCCGGAAAGCTCAACCCCCCGGAGACGCGCGCTGTCAGGTGAACTCATAAGATGTGTGGCTTTGATCGACGTCGCTGCACGAGATGCGGGCGGCGTGCTCATTAGCGATGCGCCCCATCAAACGGCGCGTGGTGGCTGGCTCGGCTCAGAGCTCATAAAAAGGGCTTATTCCCCAGCTCGAGCTTTCCGCTTGTTAGCGTCACTTTAAGATTGCTATGACAGACGCGCCATGTAATCAAGGAGTTATTGCTCGGCGTTGCCGCGGGCCCGCTAATCATAGCCCCGCTGATAACACAAATCAAAGTGCCATTCTTGCCATTCAGAGGGGCCCAACTTGGAGCGCGTGGCCTTCTTTCTTCTGAGGGGTTGCTGAAGGTGGTGGTTCTCTAAGGCGTGGTTCTTCAGTCAAAACAAAGCCCACAAAATAAAGAGGCCCCAAAAAGAGTCCGTTGGGTGAGACACCAGAGAAAAACACTTCTGATTGCATATATCAAGGACATATAGTGATTTAATTAGTACGTATGAATGCATAAAGGTAAGGAAAGGATACTCTTCTGGGTGGCTCTGGGAAGAGTATCCTTTTCTTAGGGAACAGCGAGTAAGAGCTGAAAGAGAGGGAGGAAATAACTTCTGTTATAACTTATAATCTGGACATTCAGCAGAGTAACTCAACAAGAAACAACACAGAATTTTTGCTTTCAAGTTATCAGCAAATGAAAAAGTGCTCACTCGCTACTCCTTTAGTTGATCAAACATGTAATAAATAAGAGAGAATGAGAGAATATGATAGAGAATGAGAGAGAGAGAATGAAAGAGAGAATGAGAGAGAGAATATGATAGAGAATGAGAGAATGATAGAGAAAATAAGAGAGAATGAGAGAGTGAGATAGATATTAAGAGAGAGAATGAGAGAGAGTGAGAGAGAATGAGAGAGAGAATGAAAGAGAATGAGAGAGAGAAGGAGAGAGAGAAGGAGAGGGAGAAGGAGAGAGAGAAGAAGAGAGAGAGAAGGAGAGAGAAAATGAGAGAGAGAGAATGAGAGAGAATGAGAGAGAATGAGAGAGAATGAGAGAAAATGAGAGATAGAATGAGAGAGAGCATAAGAGAGAATGAAAGAGAAAATGAGAGAGTGAGATAGAGAATGAGAGGGAATAAGAGAGAGAATGAGAGGGAGTGAGATAGAGAATGAGAGAGTGAGAGAAAGAGAATGAGAGAGTGAGAGAGAGAATGAGAGAGAGAATGAGAGAGAGAATGAGAGAGAATGAGAGAATGAGAGAGTGAGAGAGAATGAGAGAGAGAATGAGAGAGAGAATGAGAGAGAGAATGAGAGAATGAGAGAGTGAGAGAGAGAGTGGGAGAGTGAGAGAAAGAGAATGAGAGAGAGAGAATGAGAGAATGAGAGAATGAGAGAGAGAATGAAAGAGAATGAGAGAGAATGAGAGAATGAGAGGGAATAAGAGAGAGAATGAGAGGGAGTGAGATAGAGAATGAGAGAGTGAGAGAAAGAGAATGAGAGAGTGAGAGAGAGAGAATGAGAGAATGAGAGAATGAGAGAGAGAATGAGAATGAGAGAGAGAATGAGAGAGAATGAGAGAGAATGAGAGAGAATTAGAGAATGAGAGAGTGAGAGAGAGAGTGGGAGAGTGAGAGAAAGAGAATGAGAGAGTGAGAGAGAGAGTGGGAGAGAGGTACAAATCCCTGTGACTAATAAGACAGACGGTGGTCATTGAAAGTGCTGTTATGAAGAGCGGCGGAGACCGTTTTCTTTGATGAGGGAAAAAGTGCACGTCGGGGCCAGATTTAAAGTTTTCTTGCTGCCCCCGACCCTCCCCCGCCCCTCTGCCCCCCCCCCCTAAGTTTGTCCTCTCCCACTTCTTAAGCCTGTTTTTTGTTCCGCACCGCTTCTCTAACCCGGCGAGATCCGCCACTGAGCCCTCTAATTGTGTCTCTCCCCGCCTGAGCTTTTGCCAATTAGCGCTGGTGCGGTTAGCACCTTGCGCTGCGACTGCAGGTGGGGGATCTGCGGAGGATGAATGGCTCCAACTCTTAATCCTGTCATTAGCAAAGAGCCATTCCACGCCTCGGGCTCGCTAATATAGAAACCCTGGACACAGAAATAGCCTTAAAGTGATAAAAAATAAAAAAACACCTCCATAAACGAGCGACAAAAACACACGGCGTAATGAGGAGAAATGCTCACAGCAGCTTGACCTGCTTAAAGAGGTTACGAGCTCCGAGCTCGCTATTAGCGGGAGGAGAGTCGTTCATTACCATGGCAGGAATATCAATATGTGTATTGTATATGCTGCACATGTCGAGAGCTGCACTATATTCAAATACGTCGCTTGTTGAATCGGGAAGGAAAAACATGCTAATGTATGCCGTGTGCGCTGCTATTAGCCTCAACCAGTCCGAGCTGTCAAGCCGGATTTTGCGGGTTTTCTCGTATTAGCGCTACGGGCGATGGTCGATGACACAAAACACAAAATCGAGACAATGACCAGCAGAGAAAAACACAAACAGACTATAAGCTAGCTTAACAAAGCCAATGCTATGAAAGCGTATGCTGCTGGTATGAGAGCGCTAGGCCATTGCAATGTAATCCTAAGTGGTTGCTAAGGTGTTGTTAGGCTGTTTTAACATCTCTTCAGTATCAGTGTGAGTCTGCACACTCTGTTTGTTCCACACTGATGGTTTGGGCTGCGGGCATAAGCCACATTTGTCTGACTAGAGTGAGTAAAATTATTATATGAGTTAAACCATGACACAACCTTCTGGGCGGGACTTTAAATAGGGCCAGACTACAGAAGTGTGTATTGTTGACTACGACTGTGTTAGATATGCATATACATAAATATCAAAAGACACTTTTAATGACAAGGGAGTTCAGTGCTGTGCATCATCCCCCCGATTAAAGGTTACTAGGAAATCTTATGTATGTTGAATGTAATTCTGAATGAAATGAATGATATCACGGCCAGTCTAGCAGAGATCTTTTGCTGAATGGAAAACAGTGGGCGTAGGAGATATTAAACATTGTATTAAGAAGTAGAAAAGTTGAAGGAAACGAAGGATAGTTGCGCTGCTCAAGCTGTGCGAGGAACGAGGGATGAAGAAACGAAAAGTAGAGGAATGCAGGTCAATGTGTTTGGATATCTGCCCTAAGGGAGCACATGCAGTTTGGTGGCTGTTTAGGTGCGCTTGAAAATGAATGGGACTCTATGGGAGGTAAAAAGATTGATGGAAAAAATGAAAAGCAGAGTGCGGGTCGGGGGTCTGCCCTGAGTCAGTGTATGTCGGTCAAGCAGAAGTTCAGTAGATCCTATTCATTCTCTGTGGGAAGAAATTTTTAAAAAAATCTGTTGTTTTCTGGAATTCGTGCATCCTATCAAAAAGCTATATACAAGCCTGAATCACACAATCAGACTATATGGAGCTGGACATTTCAAAAACTGCAGGACAAGTTACGCGGCAAAAATCTGCCAGAAACATAGCTTTGCGATGCACAACCATAATTATTAGTATTACTGATATTACTGTTAAAATGAAGTCTGCGTTCATAAAGAGTTATAAACTTCCCAGAGCTTAGAAATAAGAATACAGAAATAATCCCCAGCCCACAGCAGTACTGTACTATTCTATGTATAAGGTTTTAAAAACAGCTAATCACAAATATTAAAAATAATGATCTTATTGTCAAAACTCTTGTTTTTATTGGATTTTTTATAATTTTATATGATTAGCATTTAAAATCACTGCAAAACCCATTCATTATCTTGCGCTATATCCCGCTAGCCGGGGTCACGCATACTCACACCTACGGACAATTTAGAGTGAGCAATCAACCTAACATGCATGTGTTTGGACTGTGGGTGGAGACCGGAGTACCTGGAGAAAACCCACAGATTACAGTCCATTATACCTTATTTATTATTATTTTAAAATAAATATGCATGATACCTTATTGATGATAAAGCATAACATTTATTATTAATCACATGAAGCAATTTAATGATAGTTTATATGTTCTTAAAGTTTATTGTTGGTGTTAATATGTATTTTTGGCTTATTAATGATAATGATGAGTCATTTTCTGTTTATATAGCATTAAAATAAAAATAGCAACTTTACAGCAGAGGACAAAAACTGTCTTTACTTTTAATGTAAATTAATGGAACCAGAATTATTTCCAAATGATTTTTAAGCATTTCTATTAATCCAGTCATCATGAAATTTTCACACAATGTGAACAGCAGCTTTTGTGTTTGGATGATGTATAAAAATTTAAATTGACAAAAAATGAACATGCATGTTTTTCTTTGGACAACAACCATGTGTTTATTAAAATGAATAATGAATCACCAGCATTGTCACCAAGCTGCAAAGAGCATTTATGGTGGTATACAGGGTTCAGGGAAAGCGTCAGCATATTTTTTGCATGTCTGCTGATGTCATCAAAACTCAGAATGTCTCAGAGGCACCGAAGTTACATTTTGATGAATAATATAATATAGGAAAATATGATGAATCACAGTTACTATGAGCAGAGACATGAACTGACAAGGTACAAAGGCAGTTTTGATTTCAGGATTTTCATAATATTTTGATATGATGACGCAAACACTAACGTCCATCTCTGCTCTGATCAGTCCACATGCAAAAACATGGCCAACATCACGCGTAGCATAAAACTCTGAAAACAGCTGATTTAAGTGTTGACAGTTTAGTTGATGAAATAAACTTTTGAGTTTTATCGGAAGTCAAAGTGAACACACAGCATTAAAGTGGGTTCGGGCAAAGGTGACGACGGCCGTGGTACGGGGCAAAGTCAAGCAGCACGCCAAACATTAACACAGCGGCCTGTAAAGAGCTGATAAGCTCGGAAAGCACTTTTGCCCTCACCGATTTTTGTTTCCCCGGCACACTTCAATTTGGTAAAGTAAAGATGCGGCTAACTGCCACGATCTTATCACAAGGAGAGCACATAAACTGGACAAAGAGCAATTTCCAAACGACCCGTTATGAGAGGCCAGTGTTGACCTTGTCTTGCTGGTCTTCATAAAAAGCCCTGACCGCCCGAGTGCTTTGATGGTCTGCGGTGTTGTTCTTTTTAATTAGCACTTTTATGAGGCCTGACTTCATATTTCAGACAGAAAACATGAAGGGAACATAAATGAAACAGCTGCTGAAAAACAGAAGCCCCCAGTATATCTAAACGACAGGTTTACATTGTGGAGAACTTCCAGCATTTAACAACCTTTCAAATGTTAAATTTAATAGGTTTTTGTCAGAACAGCACATATTTTTTGTCAATTTCTTGTGAAAATTGGGATTAAACTGGACAAGATATTCACAGGTTAATCGAGCTTTACATTTAATTAGTTTCATAAACACTATTACAACCGTGTAGAGCATTCTAGCCAATCATGTTCAATTTCATTGCGCACATTGTGTGAATGTATTCAGTTCCTTCAGCAGCAATCTTGATTTAGCTTAATGAAGTACTGAGCAGTCAAAGCAGGTATTAGATGAGAACTGTAACTAATACTGGGTTGGAAAGGTTTAAATAAATGCACTGATATATGTAAAACCACTACTTACTGTATTAATATTACTTACATATTTAAAAAATAAAGATGTTTTCTAAAATAAAGCACATATATATAAAGATAGATAGATATAAATACATGCATGTTAATAAACACATTTCCAAATGTACAATTTTTACAACAGTAATGTTATGAAATAAAAGCTATGATATATACATATGTACAAATCAAGACAACAATAACACTTACTCTTCTTTAAAAAATAGACTGTGTTTACATTGTGTATTCCTGGCTGACAATAAGATAAATGTTTCATAGATTTTGTTGGAGCTGTGAAGGCAAATTGTGTCAGAGGTGGACAAAGTAAATTTTATTACTTGAAAAAAAGTAAAAGTAAAAAAAAAGTAAATAGTGAGTAACAGGGTCCTTCACAGAAATGTAGTGAAAGACAAAAGTGGAATAATTGTCTTTTAAATGAGAAAAGCAAAACATTCCTCTGATTGCAGCCAAATATTCTGAATTTTTCAGAAGCATGGCTGCTGACTGGCTGCTCCTGAAGTCCAGGCGTAGCTGTAAATGTACTTCAACTGAACTATGAAGAAAACTCACTCCACCAGACATTACAACATTAAAAAACTCATTTTCACTGATTCGCTCCCTATGTCCGTGTCACTGCCGTCCTGAGAATGATCCACCACCCAAATAGTACCTTCTCTGTGGTGGTCCTGTGGGGGGTCCTGACCACACTGAACTTGGCAACAAAAACATTATTGAAGAAATAAACAACATGGTTGACAGACTGCAGGACCTCCAAATAGAAGCTGCCTAGAGCTCCAGACCTGAAGGTCCAACTCACTGAAGAGATTTCCAGAGATACATACCAGGAACCTTAATAACCACTGATATTTGAAGTTCTATATGAAGAAAACACAGGAGCTTGTTCTTTGTATACAGCAGCCGTACTTTCAACAGTAATTTTGTAGATCAGTGTGTGAAAGCACACAAAACATTTTACGGTTGTCTACTGTTAATAATACAGAAAATAACTGTAAAAGTAATGCAGATTTATTGAACAGTGATTCTTACTGGCAGAGTTTTAAATACTTCTATTTGTTGGGTCACATATTGACTGGCTGCTAGCTCACTTTCCATAGCAGTGCCAGCATATGATTGAGCAAATGCTGTTGTTCTGTAAATGTTCTTATCTAGTTTGGTAGCTCTTCCATACATTAACTGAGATCGTACTCATCTTATCTATTGTTCAAGTGTCTCAATTCACTGTTTTCAAAATTGGGCAGGTTTTCAGATTTACAAATACGTGATGGCAAAGTTTTTCTAGAGGTAACCCAAGTACAGATACAGTTGCTAGGCTAGGAATGTCCAACTGGGTGAACCAGTTTGCTATAGCACCACCCTGTGGCAGATCAGTCCTCCAGCTCTAGTTAGTTAAGAATAGCATAGACAGAAGCTTACCCATTGTGGGTGAAGCTGCTAAACCATGTACTTCACATGCACAGACATTCAGGGGTGTCTCCTCCAAGGACTTCCCGTATTGTACACCTTGGATTCTCCTCTTGAACAAAGAAGAAAGTTCATAAAACCCACCGTTGCACATGTTGGCACATTTTCTTGAGCCGAACGTTCATCCACTCTGAGACTTCATTAAAATTCATCAAGTTGAAACCTCAGATATACTTTATTGCTCCTACTGCTAGCCCCCCACACACATTTCCTCTTTTATCCCAAATTTCACAGCAGGAGGTCACAAAGGAGCGAATTGGCCTCCGGTGCAGGCTAATTAAAAAATACGTTTGATAATGACTCATTATGCGGGGGAGAGTGTACTCCCATGAGTGTCATTTCCCTCCGACGTCTTATTCAGGGCAGTGACAACAGAATTTAACCTGAATATTAATGACTTATTGGCAAACAGGTGAGGTAATGTTAGAATTGATTTTTTTTACCCTACTGCATAGTTAAGTGAAGGACTAACAGAA